>BSYO01000018.1:10150727-10750727 GCA_033239525.1 Nepenthes gracilis | reverse complement strand
GTGTCAACTTTTTCTGTCCGGGAAGTAGTGGGAGGAGACTTCTGCTCCTTCCTAATGTCCTCGATGGTCTCGTCCTCAACGAAGACCACGTCGCGGGCCGCACCAGCTTCTTTTCCTTTGGGTCATAGAATCTATACCCAAATTCATCCTCGTCATAGCCCAGAAAGACACATTGCATAGTCTTTGGCTCCAACTTGGTCCTTTCATCTCTCGGAACATGAACAAAGGCTTTGCAGCCGAAAGTCCGAAGATGGCTGTACACTGGTTCATTTTCGGTCCAAATCTGCTCTGGAACTTCCCCTTCCAGAGGCTTACTGGGTGACCGGTTGATCACGTGGGCGGCCGTCCTCAAGGCCTCGGCCCAAAAAGATCCCGGAAGTTTGGCCTCGGACAACATGCACCTGACCCTTTCCATCAGGGTGCGATTCATCCTCTCGGCCACGCCATTCAACTGAGGCGTCTTAGGTGGAGTTTTCTGATGTTTGATGCCGTGAGCTCTACAGTAGGCATCGAACATCCCAATGTACTCCCCGGCGTTATCGCTCCGAACGGCCTTTAGCCTCCTCCCGGTCTCCCACTCAACAAGGACATGGAACTGCTCAAAGGTTCCCGCAACCTGATCTTTGGTCTTCAAAGAGAACACCCACAGCTTCCTCGAGCAATCGTCAATAAAGGAGACAAAATATTGTGCTCCTCCAAATGACTTCTCTGGGAGGGGTCCGCACATGTCCGTGTGGACGAGTTCCAAGACCTCGGACCTCTTGGAAGATACATCTCCTGAAAAGGAGACTCTTCGTTGCTTGCCCGCCATGCAGTGAGGGCAAGTCCTCGGCATGTTTCCATCCATCTCCGGAATGAGACCCTTCTTCGCCAGATGACTCATGCCACGCTCACTCATGTGTCCGAGTCTTTTATGCCACAAGTCCGAGGACTCCACACTCCCTGTAGCATTCACCTCTGCTACCTCGGCCTGGGCTTTTACTACGTAAAGGCCTGAAGCCTTTACTCCTCGAGCAACCACCATGGAGCCTTTTACCAGCTTGAAACTGCCGTCACAGAAGATGCTGCAGTAGCCTTCATCATCAAGCTGTCTCACTGAAATGATATTCATCCGAATATCAGGGACGTGTCGGACGTCCTTCAAAATCAATCGGGCTCCAGTGCTCATCAACAAGGTGATGTCACCACGTCCAATGAACTCGGACATCTCCTTGTTGCCCATTCTCAACACTCCTGGGGCGCACAGAGTGTAAGTGGAGAACAGTTCTCTCCTAGAGGTGACGTGGATTGAAGCGCTTGAATCCACTACCCAATCCAAGGACTGCTGAGCCACAGCCACTAAGTCCTCAGACTCGTGGGCCAAAAGGAGATCTTCTCCTTCCACAGCAGAGACCGAGGACTCTTCCTCGCCATGTCTCTTCTCGCCCTTTTGCTTGGTAGCGTTTTCACGCTTTCACTTGTAACAAAACTTTTTGATGTGGCCTTTCTTGCCACAATGGTGACACTCCATGTCTTGATACCGGAAACGTGACTTACTCCGCCCTTTGTCTTTAGACTTTGGGCCACGTCCTCGGCTCCTTCCCCTGCATTCGGTAACAAGGACCTCGGAGTGCTGAGAGGTGGACGTGCCATGAGAACGCCGTCGCATTTCCTCGTTCAGCACCGCTCCTTGGCCATCTCTAAAGTCACCACGCCATTTGGAGCTGTATTGGCAATGGTGATCCTCATAACCTCCCATGAGTCCGGGAGGGTTGCTAGCAACCATAGTCCGAGGACCTCGTCCTCGAACTTGATCCCCACGCCATTCAGTCTGTCCACGCAGCCCTGAAACTCATTCAGGTGATCGGCGACAGATGACCCGTCCATATACCGCACTTGCATCAGCCGCATCAAGTGAAAAATTTTGTTATTGCCAGATTTGGAGGCAAAAAGCTTTTCCAGCTTCTCCCAAAGCGTCTTGGCATTGGACTCACCCCGAACGTGATTGTACACGTTGTCGTCCACAAACTGCCGTATATAGCCGCACACTTGCTTGTGCTCGAACGTCCACTGCTCGTCCGTTTTGTCAGATGGCTTTGCTGCGGCAAAAACGGGATTATGTATGGACTTCACAAAAAGCAAGTCTGACATCTTGCTTTGCCAAGAGTCAAAGTTTGATCCGTTCAAACATATCATCTTACTTCCAACCTCCATCGCAGCCAGCAACAAGATAAAGAACCTGGCTCTGATACCACTTGTTGGCGCAAAACGCGGAAGACAACGGTGACCGAGCGGACAAGGTTCTCGGACAGCTACACGGAGCAGAGCTCTCGGACGGACAGAAGCGTAGTGATAGAGAACGAAAGAGAACACACCAATTTAACGTGGAAAACCCTTCCTTCAACAAGGGAAAAACCACGAAAGAATGCACTATAAAAGGATTGTTTACAAGTGTTAGCTACACAAGCTCAAACGAAAGAAAACAATCTACAAGTGTGCAACTTCTCTCACTAAAGTGTTTCTCACTCTATCTTTACAAGCTTGCCCACAGCACTCTCTCTCAAAGCTCTCTTACAAAATGTCTTAGCTCTCACCCACTTACAAGTAAGGGCACAAGCTCTATATATAAACAAAGGCAGGGTGGACAGCCAGTCACCCTACTGGCCGTAGGTTACAGAACCTACGCCTCTAGGCCTGCCATGGCAGGCGCATGCCTGGCGTGCCAGATGGCAGACCTGACACCTGGGAAGTTGTTGCGCCACAACTTCCAAGCAGGGTAGGTGACCAACCCACCTACAGAAACGGCCGCAGCAGGTCTACGTGAATAGAGTCAACGCCTATACCTTAGAGTCCTCGTCCACGTCCTCTCGGACATGACGCTTCAACAAAGTCCTCGTCCATTCTGCCAATAGAGTCCGCGGACTACTGACACTCGGGAGTGACCCCAACATGCTGTCCTTCTCCTCCTCCTCACAAACACAAACCCATATATACGTAAAAAATATAAATTAATTATAGTTGAAAAAAAATAGATATTAAAAAACAGAATACTATGATAAAAACGAACTAAAAGTAGTAGCATAATATCTCAGATATTTTGAATTAATTTTAATTGCAAATGATGGATAATATTTGATTTTTGGGTAAATATAATTTTTATTGGATGGTAATTTAAGTGGCTAATTTGTTTTCTAATGAGCATTTTGGTAATATCTTAATCTAAGTTTTGAATTGTAATAGATTAATTTCTAGAAAATATTATTTCAAAGACAATTTAATTGGGTGTGGGATAACTCATATTGTATTAGGAGACCATTTATATTTGTTTAATATGATAAACATCATTAAATCATGTAGGAAGAACCAAATATCTGCTGAATGCTATGCATTTATGTGGGTGCGAGTTCAAGAATGACTTTCCCCACGTAAGTCTCTCTTCTCTCTTCCTCTATGTCTCGGTTCATCAGGGAGTACGAGCTTCTTGTTTTTTTTGCCTAAATTCATCTAGTTTTAACCTATAAATTAAGAGCTAGGCCTGCCTTGTGGTGTATTGAGCCTTCCTTGCCGTTTGTCTGAGTAAACGAATTACTCAGAAGAAAAATTTGAGCCTTAATTCTGATGTGCCTTCAGATTTGATTGTTGGACGAAGTAAGGAATCGCTAGACAGATTTTCACGTCCGGTTAATTTGAAGCAGGCTAGTCTTTATCGCCTTGAACCAGGTTCTTGCACAGTACAATAAATAAACAAAAGGAAAAATGATTGGTAGGACTTACTCCATGATATATTTTCCGACACTTAAATTAGAAATCTTTCTGTAAAAAAAGAAAGATGGAGAATGAAGATGATGTAAGAGAATGCACAAATGAGAGGATTGAGTGTTGAGTTAGAGATCAGGGCTTTGGACGGTGCGCACGAAGGAGAGCGGCAGAGAGAGAGAGATGCGCTTGGTGGGGAGCGTCTTTGGTGAGTCTCTGAGCAGATGTTGGAGGGTCCCTGGGATGCTCGACAGAAGTATCAAGATTACCTTTAGGGTTTGATTGCAGTGGAACTTTTGGTTGTGTGTTCAGGCATGTCACCCTATATTGGGATGAAGGGGTATTTATAACGTAGGCAGTTGGTGCAGCTTTTTTTGACCGGTGATAGTTGGTTGCTGAGCTGTTCGGATATTGCGGGGGCCCAATAAGGTAATAGTGGCTGGCTGGTGGATTCCTTCCTCTTTTGACGCAATCATGGGAATTCTCGCTATGGTAGTTGCCTTTGGGAAAAGATCCACCCTAGCTATCGTTGTCATTTTGGGGATGATCGTGTAAACGTGGGTGAATATTTTCAGAATATCTGTTAGGCTGTGTTGCCCAATTTTGGCAAGTAACTCCAGTGTGCAGGAAGAGGATCGAGGGCCGCTTGATTGGGTCGACATGGTCAGCTTGGTTGAATGGGCCGTTTCTTGAATCTTGGGCCTGTGGAGACGTGTTGCGGGCCAACTATCTCCTGAGTCTCTTTCTTAAACTGGGTGCGCCTTTCTTATGGGCGGTCCCTAGCTGGACCTATCACTATTCTCCCATGCGAAGAGGCTTGAATTTCTGCCTTTCGGCATGCCTACTGATGGGATGATGGTCGTTGTGATGTGGGCTGTCAGTCAGGAGGGCATCATGTCCCAATTATGCGTCGCTAGCGGTAGCTTTAAATGCGTAAGGCCTCAAGTCCTGTGCCGCCTTGGAATCCATTAGCCGTATAGGAGGCGTCGTGCCAGCCATCATTTCTAGTGTAGGGCAATTGACTTGTCATGGAGTCCATGCAATGCCGGCACATGTCATAGCCATCATGAGACACGTCTTTTAAATTTCTCGTTGTGGCATCATTTTGGTCCTACTCTTCGCTTTGTTTAAACCCTTCATCTTCACCCTTTCCACACTTTACTCACTTCAGAAGTTCTTCGTTCTCTTCTTGTCTCGTCTCTCTTCCATGGCACCCGGTGTAAACAACTTGTTGTTTGTCCTCACTTCTAGTGTCGTCGAGTCTTTGCATGCTTTATACAAAATTCCAAGTACCATAGTGTATTTGCTACTAAGTGGAGGTGGCAGGGCTTTCTCCCTGCCGCAAGGGTTAATTATTGTCTACAAGACTCATCTAAGGGGGTCTCCGTTTCCCGATGGCGTCAGAGCTGCATCAAATCTTTGCGACCTTAGAGGTCCCAGTTGCGCGGCAACAACTTAATGTCGTCCGTTACCTGGTCTCTTTGTGCATGTTTGCACGCCACCACAGCCTCAAGTTAGACGCTACGGTTGTGAAAATTGCTTTTTGATTTCACCAAGGAGTGGATTGGATATCGTTTTCCCCCCGCTTGAAGTTCACATTGAGTAGGGAAAACTCTGACTCAACAAAATGATGGAAAGATTGATATTTCTTCTTGGCAGTTCCTTCCAGATGGGACTTCTCTAACGAGTGGGGCTACGTGAGAGCATCCCTTACCAACATGTTATTGGATCACAAGAATGACTCATTGAAGGCGCTAATAGATCTCATCCAGGAGAACGCAAACACTTTTCATGAGAAGGGGAAGAGCCGTTGGCTGTCGGCCGCAGCTTTTGCACACAGAAGTGGGAATCCCACTTGGAGGGGGTGGAGGTGGCCCCCATGCTGTTGGTACCCAAAAGGAAGTCCAAGAGAAAGTCAGGGTCGCTGCACATCAGTGATTTCCTTGATGGGGCCTCCAAGTAGAAAGAGGCTTCATCTGAGTCCTCCTCTGGCGATGATCAGGCCATCTAAAAGTGGCTAGAGAGTGCTAGAAAGTCTTTGAGAAGGGCAGCCCTAGCTCTATCTTCTTCACTGGGCAAGGAGCCTGGGACCGTCGGGTGTGCCGAGGGAGGGAGTCCTTTGTGCTTCTTATCCCAGCTACGAGCGACCAGGAAGTCGACACGAGGGATGAGCCAATCTCGGTGCCAACCTTGGCCTCGTATGGGGTCCAAGTCGTTGATTCGTCGCCGCACAAGGAGCTTGTGCCTAACCTTCCCACCGACCTTGCCGAGGAGGCATCTATAGTGATTGTATAGTCGAGGGCCAAGCTGGGGAGATTGGCGAGGTAGTTCAGGTGGTCATTGAGATGATGGAGGTCGCTGAGCTATCAAGATCTGAGGAGAGGCTGATGCAGAGGTAGCTACTGGGGCCGGTGAAGTGCCTTGCTTCGAGCCCCTTGCATCCAGGACTTGAGAGGAGGCTGAGGCCGAGGTAGCAGAGGGTGCCACTGAAGTCCCCCACTCCGAGCCCCTTGCGCCTGAGATCCAGGAGGCCTAGGCAGCCATAGCGAGCGATCTGTCCCCAAGGAGCTCTCCCGTCGCTAAGGTATAGGCCGAGCATCTTCTTGGTTTCTTTCCTTGCCTTTGTTGTCACTTGGTTAACTTGTTTCTCCCTTGCAGTTGTAGGAGGTACCAGTCAACTGGTCCCCATCATTGACAACCTGGCTTGGACTCACGTCGACTTGGAGGATTTTAGAGCAGTGGAGGAGCAGGCCTCCCATCTCAGATGCGAGTTGTCCGAGGCTGGGGTGAGGGTCTCCTCCCTTGAGGATTCGCTCCATGAGTAAGAGTAGTGATACGCTTACCTTCTAGACCAGAACCATTGGCTTGAGGATGAGCTCAGGACCTCTATCAATTCGGATGACATCAAGCAGGTGTTAACCCGTAAGTGTCGGGATGGCATCGGTCTTTGTCGGCATATAATGAAACGGGTGGCTTTGGACTTTCCGATCTCCATTTTCCACCCATGAAATGCTAGCTCCCAGCATTAGTTAGATGTGTTAGATTGTCTCAGAGAGGATGCGGGGTTTTCGTCACCGTTGCCAGGAACCTCCCTGCCTTCATATCGTCCTCCACCAGAGCCATAGGTGGCCTTTTGTGTATTGATGTCCCAAATTGTGTACATTGGTTGTTGCAATGAAAAGTACTTAGATTATTACGATCGTTTTCACGTAAGTGTTGAGACTTTTCCTTTCTCTCTCCCTTTTTTCTCTTTTTTTTTACATGTGCCTACTAAGTGCTATTGTCATTGTTGCCAGGTTTCGAAGGAGTCCTAGGCTGTCATCCACATGTAAGTATTTGCACTCAATCCCATTGGAGGGTATCGTAAATTTGGCATGTTTGGCCTAAATTGTTTGACCATGGTTGACTGATAATGCTATCTCCTTTGAGAGGAGGCCTTCGTATGTGTGCTCATTGAAGCCCCCTAAGTTTTCAGTGTTCAACCGCAAGTGGACTACTTGGTGGCGTGATCGAGTTTTAAAATCCAACCTCATCTGGACCACTCGGTAACGTGATCGAGTTTTAAAATCTGACCTCATCTGGACCACTTGGTAATATGATCGAGGTTTTTTGACCGCCATGTGGCGGCTCAAGGAGCAGGCAAATAAGATTTCGCATGATTTAGGGGCAGCCTAGATCATATGATTGAATTGGATGACCAGTAGGCATTCATATGAGTAATTAAGGGCAAACAAATAATCATTTTATTAATTAAACGTGACACACTCTACAAGCAATCTGGAAGATGCATGCTAACTTTATTTGGACCCTACTTAAATCAACTGATAACACTTCTTAAGGTGGGAAATGCTCCATATCTTAGGGATTAGTTTACCATTCTGGGTACGTAACTTGTCTACCTCGCTCCAAAAAATTGCTGAGACGAGGAACAACCCTTCCCAATTCGAGGAGCTCCTATTTTGATTAGCATTTTTCCCAGTCGTCTTTATACTCTATAAGACTAAGTTTCTCACCTAAAATTGGCAGGCTTTTACCTTCTTGTTATAACATCACGCAACTCGGTATTGGTAGGCCATCGTCTACAAGTATGCCGCACCCCGAGTCTCTTCGAGTAGGTCAAGATGCTCTCTCTGCCTTTGGGGGTTGCGAATGGGTCAAAGCATTCAATTTGGAGGTTAGGCAATCCGACTTCCATTGGGATGACCGCTTCAATACCGCAGTATAGGCTGAAGAGTGTCTTACGTGTCGGTTCCTAGGATGTAGTCCTATACGACCATAGTATGGATGGAAGCTCATTCACCCAAGAGCCCCCAATGTCTTTCAACTTCGTCTTTAACCTATGTAGCAGCGTGTAGTTTGTCACCTCTACTTACCTATTCACTTGTGGGTAGGTAGTCGATGTGTGAACTAGTCCGATTTGCAAACTCGTGCAATACATAGTAAATCATTTTCTAGAGGATTGGGTCCCATTATCAATCACTATGACATTAGGAATCCTAAACCGGCAAATAATGTTTTTGTAGACAAACTCTATTGCATTCTAATTGGTGATACGTGCTAGTGGGGTGGACTCGACCACTTCATGAAGTAGTCTATACTGACTATGGCTAACTTCCTCTATTTGAACCCGATGGGTAGGGGTCTAAGTATATTGAGCCTCCATTGTGCGAACGGCCATGGCGACTGCAGGGTCCGGAGTTTCCGTGTGTGGCTAATGGGGGATACTCCCGTTGATCTGACAGTTCTTACACTTCAGTACAAAATCCAAGGTGTCAAGCTTATTATGGGCCAACAATAGCCCTATTGCATGACTTTGAAGGCAAGATTCTTGCCCCCGATGTGAGACCCGTAGATGGCAAGGTGCATCTCACTCAGTGTGTAGTCAATTTCTGCTGGCGTAAGACTCGCATGTATGGGCTGGAGTACCTGCGATGGTATAATTTTTCATTCATGATGGTGTACCAACTTGCTATCTTCTTTATGTCCTTAGTTTCTTCCAGGTTCTCTAGTAGTGTGCCATCGATCAGGTATTTTCTTATTGGGTCATCCAATTTTTGGCGTTGGCTATCTGCAGCATTTCATGCATCAGGATGTCTATGTTTGGAGCACCGAGGACTTCACGTATCTCCCACGCGTACTGCTGTAGGTTACCAATCACCGCCGCTTTTGCCAGTCGGTCTTCCTTCTCGTTCTCTTCCATTGGAATGTGGATTACCACCATGTTACCAAATGCCAAGGTCAAGCTTTGAACTTTGGTGAGGCATTTAGAGAGCAAAGGGCTTGATGCCCAGAAATTCCCTTGAACCTGATTGACAATCGATTCTGAGTTGTTGTAGATGATTAAGTTTTTCGCCAAACACTCCCTTTCTAGTCGGAGCCCGACGAGTAGCACCTCATACTCGGCGAGTTATTGGTGGCTAAAAAACTGATGGTCATTGAGTACTTTATTTCTGACCCATCCGGCGTTCTCATGACCACGCTGGCTTCGCTGCCTAGTTGCATTGAGACACTGTCCACGTGCAGAGTCCACAGTGGTGCTTTTTGCTGGTGGTTGTCCCTAGTGAGGTCAAGGGCGTCCGGAGTTGGGGTTGTTGTCTCAACCATGAAGTCCGCCAGAGCCTAACCCTTTATGGTCGGCCACTGTCGAAACTCCACATCGAACTAATCCAACTTAATCACCCATTTGACCAATCATCCGAACGTGTTTGGCTTCTGTAAGATTTTCCTCAAAGGTTAGTCGGTCAGAATAAAAATCTTCTATGCTTGGAAGTATAGGCGCAGCTTACAGGTAGAATAAACAAGCGCAAGAGCCATCCTCTCAGTGTGCGAGTAACGAGACTCCGGGTCCGTTCAGACCTTGATAACATAATATATTGGCCACTGCTTGTTGGACCGTTGTCAGATTAAGACCAAGTTCAATACAGTGTCGGATACCGCTAGATATAAGTACAGCTCTTCGCCTTCTTAGGGGGATGTTAGAAGAGGATAGTTGGTGAGATACTCTTGTAATTTTTGAAAGGCGGCTTCACAGTTGGCCTTCTATTGGAAACTGGTGGTCTTCATCCCTCTAAGAGCCCTAAATAAGGGTAAGTATTTTTCCACAAATTTTGCTGAGAATTGAAGAGCGCCGCAAGTTTCCTAGTGAGCTTCTGGACTTCCTTCATGATTTGAGGCAGGTTTACATTGAGGATCGCCTTTATCTTTTTGGGATTTGCTTCACTCCCCTACTGTGAAACAATAAAACCCAATAACTTTTCCAACGTCACATCAAACGCATTCTTACCTGAATTCAGCTTCATGTGATGTGTCCAGAGGACTCTGAACACCTCATCGAGATTGCAGATGTGGTCGTCGGTGGCTATACTCTTGATGAACATATCATCCATGTACACCTCCATATTTTCGTCAATATAGGCTTCAAACATCTCGTTCACAAGCCACTGGTAGGTCGCACCGGTATTCTTTAATATGAAGGGTATGGCCTTATAGTAGTATGTTCCTTTGTTTATCATGAGCGATGTATGCTCTTTATCCTCTGAGCTCATTCAAATCTAATTGTCATCCGAGTAAGCATCCATTAAACTCAGCAATTTGTGGCTAGATGACATGGAGTCTACCAGTAGGTTGATTCTCGGTGGCAGGAAGTTGTCCTTCGGACACACCTTATTCACGTCTATAAAGTCCACGCACATCCTCCACTTTTCGTTACTTTTTTTTGATGAGGACCATATTGGACAATTAGTCCGGGTGTTGGACTTTCCTTATTAACCTTATGTCGAGCAACGTTTTCACCTCCTCGCTATTGGTGACCAATTTCTCAATAGAGTAATTCATTCACTTCTGTTGGTTGGGTTTATGATTGAGATTGAAACCCAACTTGTGGACTATTACTCAGATCAGTATGCTGAGCATGTTCGGTCTATCCAAGCGATAACATTAGAATTTCACTGGGGGAAGCCTATCAGCTAATCTTGGAGGGGTTCCAATAAGGAACTCCTGATTTATATACATATCTCTTGGTCACCAACGTTTAAGGGCACTCGATTCGTGGACTTACTAGATTGGGCTTATAGTAGGGTAGTTTCATCTTGAAAGTCGAGGTCTTCGATTGGTTGGTCGAGAAGTGTCTGAGTAACCTGAGATAGATAGCAAGCGCGGCCAGTCATCTGGTCCCTAAAGACCTCCTCTATGCCGCACTAGGTAGGAAACTACATCTTCAGGTACAGGATCGATGTTACTACCCCGAAGGCGATTAGGCATGGTCATTCCAAGATGGCATTATAAATGAACGCGAGATCTACTACCAAGAAGGTAAGCATTCCGGAGGCCATCCTTGAATAAGCCCTCAGTGTGACTTCTAGCTGGACAGTACCCTGGGCAGTACTGGCTCATTGTCTAGCTCATACAGGTATTCCTTGGTCGGCGACAGGCGGTTCCTCTTCAGTCTCAATTTAAAGTATGCATCGAAGTAAAACAAATTGTGAAAACTTTTATTATTAATAAAGAATCATTTCAATTGATAGTTCACGATACCGTTCGAAACAAGTACGGATACAATCAGGGATAGGAGTGGAGAGTTGTTACATGAGTTATAACTTCGTCAATAAAACTAAATATATCATTTCTAACTTCTACCATCGGTGTTTTGCTACCAATTGCAGCCTCTAGGTGATCCAGGGCATTGTTCTTGTAATACACCGAATAATTTTAATTTTCTTATTTAGTTGGGATAATTATTTTTAGTAATTTCAAATATAAAATTTTATAATTCGGGTTGAAAATATAAATTGAAATTATATGGACCATTGAATTGAGTTTACATATTTAGGCTTAATATATTAGAATAATTAGATCAAGAAATTTAGAAATTAATGTTTGGGTTACTAAATTAAATCGAATTAAGTAAATTAAAATGTGATAGGTGGGCCTTAATATATCAAAATATGTTTAAATATATTAAGATATGTATAATAATAATAATAATGATAATAATAATATTAATTAATTAATTAATTAATTAAGAAGAGAAGGAAATAAAAGGGGAAAAGAAAGAAAAAAAAGAAGAAAGGAGAGAGAGGGAGAAAGGAAAATAAAGAGTAAAGAAGGAAGGGGAGCAAAGAAGGAAAGAATAGGAGGGGGAGAGAGGCGGCAACGGAGGGGGAGAAGGAAGCAAAGAAGGAAATCGGAGCCAAAAATGAGAAGTAGTGAAACCTTATTGAGAGCAGGGAGTGAGAGCAGAGAGAAGCTCGACTATTGGGGCTTCTAGCGTTTCGTTTCGGTGGTCTTGCTACCATCGCCGTAAGCGATTGCTGCTGCCGTCGCTGTGATTATTGTCACCACTGTCGCTGTTGCTGTTGGGCCGAAGTCGACGCTGTTTCAACCCAAGCCGTGTTCAAGGACCGAGTAATCAGGCAAGTAACAATCCTAACTTCTGCAAGTGAAGTTCCTCAATCACAAAATTTATTCTTCCTTCATCCTTTTCAAAGTTGAATCTCTGATTTCTTGCCTTTATTCAGTAGAAAATTGTTGAAAATCGAGGGTTGTAATTTTGGGGAAATCGAATGCAAAGCTTCGGGCTCGTGAAGAACGGCCAACGCCTTTAGGATTAATAATGGATTGGGGCTTCGGGAATTTTCTAATGGAGTCATGAAAAGTTGATTTCGGGCGTTGTACCCCTGAATGTTGGAAATTTTCGTATCGCCGTGGAAACAGAGTATCATGCTCTGTTTCCCGTTTTCCAGCCGGCTTCAATGACCTGGGGGGCAGTGAGAGGACTTCAACTCTTCACTTTGGAAGTAAACCTTCCTTTCTCATCCCTTGATGTTAATTATTTACTTGCATCGAGTGATTTTGTGTCAATTGATCCAAATTTTGGCGGTAAGTTGGAATTGGGAAAAAGTCAGAAAAACGGGGGTTTCGTTTGGTTCCTAGCCGTTGGTGCTGGGAGTGAGAGATTTGGGATCAATATATGTATATACGTGGATGTGGATGCGCGTACCATACGTAGTGTGTGAGTATGTGCTTGGCAGCACATACGTTCTGTCGTGGCTGGGTGAGAAGCCATGCGTATATTTACGGTATATTCTTAGGTGTGTATGGCTGTGCTGTGCAGCCGTGGGTAGTATTGTGCGTGGGCTTGGTGGCAGTGGGCGTGCTACTAGGCTGTGTGGCCATGGCCGGCGCTGAGTGTGCGCTGTGTGCGTGCGTGAGGGAAGCAGCGTGAGCTGCTGTGTGTGTGGCTGCACAGTGAATAGAGTGTTGGAGGTGTATACGTATACGTGTGTAAATAAATGAATAAATATGTATATATATACATGGGTGTGATGGCATATATGTGTGGGTGTATACATGTATATATATATACATGGGTGTACATGTATATAAATATAAGTAAATAAATAAATAAATATATATATATATTGATTGGAACATTTATATGTATATTTATAAGCATATTGATATATTGATGGTAGAAAATATTTATATGGAATTATGTAATTATGTTGGCATGTTTGAAATAATATTAATCGGTTACGTGATGATTCCTGTATCTCATTGATGAAACCTGATAAATTATTCTTCACGTTAATCTTAGTGGTGTGCGTATGTTTTATCAACACTCTATGGATAAGTAAAAGAGAGTATGCGAAGACTCTATAGTAACTGGATGAATGAGAGTCAGTGGGACCGTAAAGTAGTCTATAATGGATAAGTGGGACCGGAGGTTGATGTCGTACATATTGTGGAGGGATACTTATAACCTATTGACCATCGTAGAAAATGATATCCGAGATATCACTACAAGGGTATCGGAGGTGGTATCGGCATGCTACGAGTACAGTCTCTGGGAGGACTGTTAGGGTAGTTGATACCATGGATAACCTCGTTACATTATCCAACCGTTGGGGGTGTAAATACGCGGCCTTTGGTTCACTATGGTAGAATAAAGTTTAAGGAGATTCTTATTATCCCGTATAGTGGTGACCTCAAATTAAGCTGATAATTAGATTCATGTTATATCATACAGTGAGTCGAGAGGGATGTTTATATTCTGGTGACCATCGTAGATGATGATATCTGGGATATCATTGGTGAGGGGTATCGGAGGTGATATCGGCATGCTATCGGTATAACCTCTGGGAGGACTGTAGGGGTAGTTGGATACCATAGATAACCTCGTTGCATTACCCAGCTGTTGGGGGTATAAATACGATGCCTTTGGTTCACTATGGTAGAATAAGGTTCATGGAAGCTCCTATCATTCATCCAGTTGTGTCATCGTATGGAACTGATGATCGGATTCGACGGAATCCATGTTGCTTCCTTGATACTTAGCCGTTCACGTGACCTTCGGGTCGTGGATACGACATGTTATTGAGTCTCGGACAGTAGTGGACATATTAGCTACTATGATTTTCTGCATTATTTTATTATCTGAGATATTTTATTTACTCCTCTATTATTGTTGATTTAATAGAGGGATCAGGGATCCTGCTTCTCATCGATGAAGTATTGAATTATTTTTAATTTAATAATAATAATTTAAATACTAAATAAAAATATTTAAATATTTATTTTTATTAAAAATATTGTTAATATTTAACGTAATATTTATTAAATATTAATATTATAATAAATTTTTTTTAAAAAATAATTATATATAATAATTTTAATATATTAAAATTTTATTTATTAAATTAAAATTTAATAATTTGAAAGAAAGAAGCAAAGAGAAATAAAAAATGGGGAGAAGTAGGACCTGTCATTCTGTAAGGAAAGAAGGGTCTGAGAAGAAAGATGAGGTGACGTTATTATTAACCACCATTATTAATATTATTTACATTTTAATATTATTTAATATTGTTTATTATATTAATTATTTAAATATTTTATTATGTTATTATTTATTATTAATAATATTATTAATACGTTATAATATTATTATTAATATTTATTTAATATTTAATATAATTAGTAATTAATTATTTAATATATATTATTATTAATAATATTTATTAAAATATAATATTATTTATTATTAAATTAATTTAATAATCTGAGTAAAAATATCAAAATATTACACTAAAATATTTAAATGCAAGAACATATGTTTAATTTTTAAATGAGCATGTTCAACAAATTGAGATTTGGGGCTATTTTTTGAAATGTTTTATTTTTAAAATAAAATTTTAGAAGAATATATTAAAATATGTCATTTTTTTATTAGAGAATTGAAGACAAAGTTTCTAGGTCCTATTTAGTCAGTGCAAAGTTGCGGGGTTATTTTGTCGCAACTATTTATTCTAAATCAATTAATAATGATATAAGTAAAATTTGACTAAATATCACGGTACAATCTTTCAATAAATATTGCTAAAAACATGCAATTAAAATATACAAAGTTCGGGGAGCAAATAGTTAAATCTGAAAGTAGCCATAAATTAATCAAGTTACTCAACAATAACTCTAATAAGTAAGAAAAAACACCATTTACTCAAAGATGCCAACTGCGACAACTTAATAATACATAATTTGAAGGCTCTTGACCATAAACACATATAATTTGAAAATAATTAATTATTTAAAGTATAACCAACCAACTACAAATCCGATCCTAATTAAAAGAAATATCTTAAAACAAATAATGAATGTCCTTCATCTAAGAATCCTATAAGATTATACAAACCTATTAATTTAAATGATTATAAATACTACAAAAGTGAGCCTGAAGATCAACGAAATATGTATAATTTGTATATATAGAGATACATGAAAAAGCATGTAGAAGAACAATAACGATGACCAAATGCGAAAATTATGATCTATTAAAATGTCAATAACAAACGTTCAAAAAAATAAAAGAATTAAGAATGAATGAAAACCTTATCAACAGAGGTCGAATATAAAAAATCGAGTTACACTATTTTCCTATAGCCAAGGTCATGCACTAATGTTTAGACCCATAGATGTGCCAATTACATATTATTTCTTATTGACGAGATTAAATGTCTTTTTTATATTTGTAAATATTAAGTTTGATATTTAATTTATAAATAATATATTAAGATATGTATGAATATATTCCTTTTATTTTGTACAGTGATTTTTATTTAGTCAAATCAAAAAATTATATAGCAAATAATAATTATATAAACTTTTTCCAAATTAATGAAAAATAATAATATTTATAATTTTTAAAATAGAGTTCTAATTAAATATTTAAATAAAAATAATATATAATGTCAAATATCTAAATATTTTAATATTTCATGACAAATTATACGAAGTTAGGTGTAGTCCTTCAAAACATCTAGATTTACAGGTAGGATGGACATGCATCTATATTTCATCTTCTCTTTTGAGATCACAGCATAACTGACAAGAAAATTAGCAGAAGATTGCTTATAATTATAGACTGGGGAACGAGTACCAATCAAACACGCATTTAGCGCAAAATACTATTATGTGGCTACACAAGTCCATCTCATACTTGCATGAACGCAGACGATTTCATTAAATTACATAGGAGCATATCTCTGTCATACATGAGCATAAGACATTTCTATTAAACTATGAACGTGCATGCCTCTACCATGCACAGTACATTCTGTTAAACCATGTATAAATAGCACAAACATGTGGAATAGGCATTATACTTATTTATTTATTTTCTCAATTTTATTTTTTTCAAACACAAAATTATATTTAAAATTTTACTTAATATAATAAATCCTAATATAATAAAACATAAATTACTGAAAGGATGCTATATGTTTTTTTTGAAAATTTTCTAAGGAAAATAAAACTTAAGAAAATATATTTAGATTTGTCTGGTTTTTCATTTACAAAACTTGAAAATAGCATTTTTTTATTTTTAAATTTTGAATTAAAATTTAAAAAATTAAAAAATATAAAAAAGATATTTTTTTTGAAATTTTGTATTGGCTATAATATAATTTTTTTATAATTATTTAAATCCTAATTATGTGATAATATTTTTGTGTGCTAATAAAATTATTATTTTATAAGTTTATATGTGTGTTCAATAAAAAAATAAAATTTTAATTTAATTTATAACAAAATTTGTTAACATTTTCAAAATTTTTTGACTCGGATTGACATTTTTGTAAGAATTATTAAACTAATATGAATTATACTGATACATTCGTAAATAGAATTATCAATATAAAAAATTAAAATATGTTATTTTAATTAATATTTAAATTATGTGATGATGATAATATTTATGTTGAAATTTGATATTTTTATAATTTAATAAAATATTATGTATTATTAATTTAGTAAAAAAAATAATAACTATATTATAATAATTTAAAAAATTATTGTCATTGAATATAATATGTCATTAATCTATATATTTGATTTAATGGCAACTAATTATATAGGTAGTGATGGGGCTAGTAGAAATAGGCCGGCCCAAAGGAGCGATTAGCCTAGAAAAAATATGGCCCACTAGCCTAGAAGATGTTCAACATTTCTGTTGACCGGAAGTAAATCTCAGTCGGCCGGATGCGGCTCGAACCAGTTATGGTTCAAGCCGGATGGCCCATGACTGCGTTCTCACGTATGAGAAATTACCTGACTTAACTGATCGAGCTCCCGAATATCTCATTGGATCACGATCTTCCCATAGAAGGAAGCCTCCAATTGAGCATATCTTTTACGATGGAAACTCCAACATTTGCCGGATATGGTATGTCCACAAGGATGGAAGGAATATCTTCGACCGATCATGGTTGTCATAAATGGCACCAGCAGCCTTTTCGCCGGCTGGCAAAAATCTTCTCTAAGTAGTTAGCAGCTAGTCTTACTGTTAAAGCAAGACTGGGAGGGTTCCAGGGTTATAAAGGGCCCTCGAGACAAACTCTAGAGGCATGATCTCTTCAGTGCTCACATCAGTACTTGCAGACTATTAAGCGAACCTTCGAACGCCCTTTCCTCTCCCTCTCTTTCCAAGCCCCGAGAATTTCCTGATAATTCTAGCTTCCACCGCACTAAAGCCGTTCTCTCTCAGCGCACCCCACAAAGCCACTCCTTAGCGAGCGCAACCTTTGAGTCAGACTAACAAATCCTCTTTCCCTGCATTGATTTCTACACTTTCTGTCCTTACATTATTTATCTCATAAGAAAGATTATTAATTTGAGTATCGGATGATATATCAAAGAACGAATCTTGTCAATCCTCTAACCTCTCATTTTTTGAGTTGTGGTGTGTAGGATTTAAGGTAATGAGTACGAATACCGGGACCCGCTTTAACTCGACCTAAAGATCTAGTGGCACCCAAATTTGTCAATAACTTGGATCTAGAACACATCATTTGGCATCGTTTGTGGGAAGGAAAACAAAAGGCCTGACCACTATTTCCTCTAGAAGCATCGTTAACACGAGAGCCCAGGCCAATGCACCGCCAATGACGTTACCTTCCCCAACAATGACCCCTCCACGGGTAACTGAGCAGAGGAGCGACTGACTTCCTTCATCATGACAATGATAGAATAAATGAACAATATGTCTCGAATGATCTAGACATTCTATGCGCGCTAAGGCTGGCAGGGGCAGGGGGCTCTCTTCGCCTTTGCCCACACTTCAGCCTCCAGGCGCAGAAGTCAGAGAAAAGAGAAACTAGCCAAGAGGGCACAACACCCTGACGACCTCGAGGTCCCCGTAGTTTCAAATATTAGGAGCCACTCTAGATTGGAAGGTCGATTGAATTGCAGAACTCTGGAGGACAACTCGGAACGAGGGAATCCACACTACTCCTGCGACAAATAAAGGCCCCTGGCGCAAGAAAGAGCCCCGCGCATCACCCAACTGACCAGTGGTAGCAGCCGACCGGCTCCGCCCCACTCTTTTGGACACTCAAAGTTGAGGACCTACCTCAACCCTAAAAGGATTGCAACCTCTTCTCGGGTAGAGGAAAAAGTTAAAAGAAATATGGAGGTATGTATTTAAATGAGATGCAAGCGGACACTCTACTGAGCTGAAGAGGTTGCCATTCACTATGGAGATTCCAACCTAGCAGCTTCCTCTGAAGTTCAAAATGTAAGCCTTGGAACCATACAACGGAAGCACTAACCCCATGGATCATCTCGACCATTTTTGCACTCTGTTTAACTTTCAGGGCCTAGATGAGCCCATTACGTGCCTGTACTTTCCCCTGACTCTGAAGGGGAATGCCCAGATTTAGTTTTACAGGCTACCGATAAATTCAATTTGGAATTTTTGGGATCTTGTTGATAGCTTCCTATTGCAGTTCACCTCTAATTGTCAAGAAGAGAAGCAGCCCTGACACCTTACCCATGTCAAACAGAGGCCGAGTGAGAGTCTGAAGAGTATCTTGGCTCGATTTACTACCGAGGCCCATAGAATAACTAAACTCAACGATGAGTTGAAGCTAAATAATTTTATCTTCGCTTTCGAGCCGAGTGACTTTTTCAAACATATGGCCCACAAGAACCTACAGACATTCTAGGAAGTCGAGTCCATCACCGGAACCCTTATAGTTGCCGGGGAAGCTAACGAGGCAAAGTGCCCAGAATGAGGATTGCTTCACCTCTGCCTGGGCCGACGGATGGAAAGAGGAAGAATGAGGATCATGATAACCCTCGCAAAAAGCAACCTAGGGCAAAGTTGATTGTGCGAAGGGAGTGTAAGCCCCTGAACCTTACCCATTTGAATGACTCCTGGGTGAATATCCTCATACAGATCAGGAAAAAGAAATTTCTGAAGTGGCCAAAACCAATCAAGAACTCGGAGGGAGACTAGACAAAATATTATGACTACCATCGATCTCAATGTCACAACATGGAGGTTTGCTAAACCCTACAGAAAGAGATCGATTAATTGACCCAAAGAGGTCACAACGCTGCTGTGGCCGTTACAGCTTTCTCGCTGCTTGTCTCTCGTTGAAGCAAGTGGTACACCCTTGTAAAGACTTTAGCTCTAAATCCCATATTGCTGATTCTTGCTGATAATTTGTCACACCAACCCTCTCTTTTCCTGCGAATTTATCAGTTTTGTGCTTTTTCAAACACACATACTCTATAGGTCAACCTACTCTCTGCATAAATGGCACATACTTTACATGTCAGCTACCTGCTTTGCAGAACTTACCAATTCTGAAAGGTCAACTGCTCTACACAGTCATTTGTCAACTTTCAAGACAAGCTGTCCTCGGCCATCACCTAGTATCCTCGATCTTCACTAGTCTCTTTGGCCATCATCTAGTGTCATTGGTTGTCACTAGTCTCTTTGGCCATCACCCAATATTCTCGGTGTTCACTAATCGCTTTTCCAACACAACTTACTAACTGTCCGGCATTTATCCATTCCGAAGTTTCATTCTGGAATTCCTCTCCTGGAATTCCATTCCGACCAATTTTGAAATTTTCATATCGAAAATTTCATATAGGGAATTCTATGTCGGCCATTCCTGCCATTCCATTCTGGCAATTCCATACTGGCAAATGTATATCGGAATTTCATACCAGAATTCCATTCTGGCAAATGCTACTCTAGAAATCCACTCTAAATTTTCACTTTGGAAATCCACTCCAAATTTTCACTCCAACAAATGCCACTCCAGTGTTTATACTCCAAGATTTGCCTTCTCCAACAAATGATCACCTATGAGATTTGCCTACTTTGACAAATGGCCACTTCCAAGATTTGCCACTCTAGCAAATGGTCACTTCGAGATTTATCACTTCGATAAATGGTCACTCATAGATTTGCCTACTCCGGCAAACGGCCACCTCTGAGATTTGCATACTTCGACAAATGGTCATTCTGGTATTTGCTGTAACTAATTTGCAGCACGAATATCGCACAAAACTCACACGATTTGATAATATAGCAGTTTGTTGAGCTACCCACAAGGGAGTAATTAAACCTAACAAACTTTTCTGCACGACCTTGTGGGAAAATACTTTGCCTTTTTTCAGCGACTGTCATCGCCTACCTTTCGGCAACTTTCCCTCAACTGGGATCCCGGTATTGGCCTCCACAAGTCAGAATAATACTTTTTTCTGTTTCACTAAACCTGGAGTAGTCTAACTCCCATTTAGTTTTTTCTCCGCAGTTGAATCATTCTCCCTTATATTCTACCTTTGCCACCTTAGCTTCACCCTTGGTCCTACTGGCTTTGCCCTGGCCCTACTCAGCTCCGCCCTTGGCCCTGCTGGCTCGAAAGTGCTTTTACCTTTGATTCCCGTGCTACACTAAATGACAAGCTCCTCGACGGCGACACCATTAAATCGAAGGTTTACAACCTTTTTTTGATAATACTAAGGTGACCGTTTGTTAGAATAGGAAAATCTCGGAGTGACTATTCGCTGAAGTGGCAAACGTCGGAGAAGACAGTGAATTTTCGAAGTGTCAAATGCCGAAGTTGCATTTGTCAGAGTGAAAATCTAGAGTAGATTTTTGGAGTGTAAATGTTAGAGTGGCATTTGCCGGAGTGAAAATTCGAAGTAAATTTCTTGAGTGGCAGCTGCCACTTTTTGGTATCAGAAGAGGGTTTGACACAACCTGTTTCTCTGATACTACTCGATAGGATTCGACACTCGAATTCATACGCAACCCGACACAACGAAAAACCTGAACTCTTCGTCAGTCATCAGCCACTAATTTAGTAGGAAAAAAGAACAAAAAGTGCACAATGCTTTTTTTTAATGTGGAAACCTTTTTCAACTAAAGAAAAAAACTATAGGAAAAACTCCGAAAGCAAATCCACTATGTAAAATCAGTGACAAAAATCCTCGAGATAGAATACTAGTAACACACTCAAGATAGAACAAGAAAAATAATATACAGAGTAAGAAAACTCTCATTCCCTCTTATCTCTCTATTTTTCTTTTCTCATTTCTCTCACTGGTGGTGCACTCCGCTAACTGATTTTACAAGTGTGATGGTAGACGGCGAATGACGAGAGCTCCTTTCCGCACTCCTACTCTGTTCCACTCTCCTTCCATGTTCTACCGCAGCTATTGCCGCTGTTACTTCTGTTTACAGCACCCGTGGCCGCTGCTGCGGCCGCTACTGCTTTCTTGTCGCTTGTCTCTCACTAAAGCGTCTGGTGCTCTCTTATAGAGATATTGGCTATAAATTCCATCTGCTCACCTAGCCCAATTCTGATAGATAATTTGTACACAGACTGCGTCTTTTCCTGCGATTTCACCAGTCCCGCGCTTTCCCAAATATGCATGTTCTGTAGGTCAACCTGTTCTGCACAGACGGTGCGTGCTTTGTATGTTAGCTACCTGTTCTACAAAACTTATTAACTCTGGAAGGTGAACTGCTCTGCATAGTCAGCTGTCATCTTTCTAGACAAACTATCTTTGGCTATCACCTAGTGTCCTCGATCTTCACTAGTCTCTTTGGCCACACCTATTGTCCTTGGTTGTCATTAGTCTCTTTGGCGATCACCAAATATCCTTGGTATTTACTAATCTCTTTGCTCAACATAACTTGCTAATCATCCAGCCTTTATCCATTTCAGAATTCTATTCCAGAATTCCTCTCTTAGAAATTCATTCAAGCCATTTTTATTTCGGCTAATTCTGAAATTTTCATACTGAAAATTTCATACCTGGAATTCCATACCGGCCATACATGCCATTCCATGTCGGCAATTCTATACCGGCAAATGCATATCGGAATTCCATACTAGAAATTCCATTTCGGGAAATCCCACTCCGACATTTGCCACTCCGAAAATCCACTACGGATTTCCACATTGATAACCTACTCCGGATTTTCCCTCCACCAAATGCCACTCCAGCATTTGCAATCTAGAAATTCACTCTGGATTTTCACTCTAGCAAATGCCACTCCAACATTTGCATTCCGAGATTTGCCTTCTCCAATAAACGGTCACTTTCGAGATTTTCCTACTCTAACAAATGGTCTTCTTCGAGATTTGCCACTCTAACAAATGGTCACTCTAAGATTTTCCACTCCGATAAATGATCACTAAGAGATTTGCTTACTTCGATAAATGGTCACCTCCGAGATTTGCCTACTTTGACAAATGGTCATTTTGGTCTTTGTTGCAACCAATTTGTAGCATTTTGAACATTGCACAAAATTTGTACGATCCGATGATATATCCGTTTGTTGAGCAACTCATAAGGGAGTGACTAAACCCAACAGGCGGCTCACGGGAGCCCAATAGCAGAGCCTCTCTATGCTTTCACTCTTTGCTCAACTCCTCTTTCTTCCCCCTGCAAACCCACTAAAGCCATGCTTATATAGACCCATGGAGTGGAAAAATGGTGAAGAGAAAGATGGAATTAAACGGTTGAAACGGCGCAAATTTGTTAGGGTTTTGGCCATTGAAGATTTGAACATAATGGAACGACCAAAATTTATTAGAGGATGCTGGGAGAGAAGGAGACGTGGCTTGGTGGAAGTTTTGAGAGACAAAAAAGAGCGAATGAGAGAGAGAAATACCAGAATGAGTGAGAGAGAGCTGCAAGATGGGAGAGAGGGAGAGACGGAGAAAGTGGTGGGTGAGGAAGGACCGAGAAGCAAGAATGGGGGAGGGGCAAAATTTAATAATAATTTTTTAAATAATAATAATAATAATAATATATATATATATATATATATATATATATATATATATATAGAATGGGGGAGGGGCAAAATTTAATAATAATTTTTTTAATAATAATAATAATAATAATATATATATATGCATAAGTATTTCATTAGTCCTATAATAATGTCAAAAATCTTATCCATGTGTTAGAAATTAAATCTACTCAATTTAATTTATAATTACAACCAAAATGGACTAAAAAGAAATCCAGCCAAAATACTGGGTATCACAATTATATTTTAAATATAAAGATTACATGTTCCTTATTATATACTGTATTTTATTAAATATTTGGCAACTCTCTTACTATTTTTACTAATTCTTCAGATGAATTGCACGAGGTTCTACCTGATGAATAAGAGTGAAGATCGATGTATTGGTATTTGTATCCTTAGAGATTTTGTATGCTAATATCCTGACTTGGACAGTATATGATATATCTAGATGTTATCTTATGGTTAGATTAGTGTAGTGGAATATTTATGGAACTATTATAATGATTTTGGCTATGTATATTAGTATGTGAATGTAAGAAATGATACATTTTAATTAATGTCTAATTTTTATGGATATTTATTATTTTCGTAGATTATAATTTGGTTTACAGGCATCTTCTCTTACAAAGGTCTGATGTCGTATATCTTTGGATCGGTGTCAAAGTCACCAATGACGTGGCACATATTTGGGTCTTGTGATGATATATATATATATATATATAGTTCTCATCTTAATAACTAACAAAGAAAACCAAGGGATAATTAGCTATATTTATGTACAATGAGAGATGTAAGACATGGTCCATCATACTTAAGTTTAAGTAATTAATTTTATGAAGATAACATTTAAATTTAAGTTTGACTTAATAATACAATGAGTTTAGCTCAAATGATTTGAGTCTACTAATATAACAGTGCTATATTTATCGGTTTAATGTTAAATACACATAGTTTATTCATAAAATTTTTAGATATAAGTTATTTAATATGATGAATTATGATTAAGAACAACATTCAATGTACAATTTATTATCATCGACACATAGGATTTGTTATAACTTTTAGTTATTTATTAAGTAATATTTTTAATTATATGTCAAATAATTAAAATTTTATAAATGATTATTGATAAAAATCAACTTATTAAAATATTTATATTTCTAACAAAAATAAATGCACTCATTTTTTAGGGAAACTAACAAAATAAAGAAAATAAAAAATAACAATTTTAACAAGTAAATGGACCATAAACATTTTAATCTCTCAAAATAAATGAAAATTTATCCTTTAGAGAATTATTTTTTCACACTACCTAACTTCTGTAATAATAGAAGTGGCGATTAGACTAAAAGGGAAGACAAATGTTTATAAAGAGGCTGAAAGATAAGACTTGAAATAAGAATGCGTTCTAGGAATTGGTTTACATGCGCCCTTCATTCTTACACTGAGAGCTATTTACGTCTATTTTATGCATATATTTCTTTATATTTATATCAGACACTAAATTCTTCATCTAAGTACGTGCGTTTTTTATGTGCCTTTATATGTGACGACTTATTTCTTTTTATGTCTTACTAAAACACTAATCAAATGAAATAAAGATTCAAATATAACTCCACTAAACTACCATGGCTGACTTCTTATGGGGGTGTGACGTGTAGCCCGAGACCTAAATTAAGTGCATTTTTGTTATGGCTTTTTCGGTTACTTGGGCTTTAGATAAAATTTCTTTTTTATTTAATTTTGAGTTTTTTTAGGGAATTTAATACTTCTAATTATACTATTTTTGTAATTTTTAAGAGTAAAGTGAGAAACTATTAGTCAAGTGTGTCTACTTTACGGCTTTTTTTTTATATATATATTGTCATGATAATGAATAATGTTGAAAAATGCTTAATTTTCCACTTTGGTTGGGAACCTTAAAAATGAATTTATTATGTTATTTTAATTATAAATTTTATAGGGATTACAAAATCGTTTTATTATGAGTAAAGAAAATTTTAAAAAATAAAAATTTATAAAATTGAAAATATAAAGAGAATAAAAGAATAAATTTGTTGAAATAGAAAATCAAATTTGTAGAGTTTGTAAACATTTGTGAGTCAATATGCGACATTATTCAATAATAATAACAATAATAATAAAATTTTATGTTAATTGGACAAGTTCATCTATATAAATTGGACGAGTGTCTAAGCTTATTGTTGCCTCACCGACCAAGGCTATTGCCCAAATTCTTATGTGGAGCATGCTTGTGCCGTTAGCCATTCACTTGGACCTTAGCCAAGTTCACACCTAGAATTGTCGCCTCCTTGCTAATTGCGGTTGCCACCCAACTTTCTGCATGGGTTGTGCCTTGGCCTATACCAATTCCCATCCTTCCTACGCATGGTAACTAGGGCTGTTGGTTAATGCTGCCACTGGTCATTGGAGCCCACTCAAGGTTTGCTACCAGATCTTCCACGGATGATATTACAGTTGACCATTATTATGATGATTACATTATGGTCACTTTGTTGATGTCGGTTATAGTGACCTACTCAAGCTAAATCAGTCCAGATATAAGGTATTAATAAACCCAACTAGATTTAAGACTTGAATAGGCTTAACACATATATAAGAATCATATAGGTTCATAATAAATGTAAGACCTGGATAGACCCAAAATGGTAAAGGATATGGATGATAACACATTTCTATTTTTTGAAGGACCACGTGACTTGGATAACCTCAATCTCTCCGCCAAATGTACATGGTTTAGTAAATTTTCTTCTATTTACTCACTATATAAATATTTTTATATTTATTTTATTTATTATTTAAAATATTTTATTGATTTAAATATCGAAAAGATCTCTCAAAAGAAATCTCTTGAGGTTTCTTTCATCTCTTATTTTTATTTGTATTGCACAAAAAATTGATTTAAATTTTCAGATTATGCTCGAATACTGATCGTTAAAGGGTTTTAGTCTAATCAATTTTTTAGATACGCATTAGATACAATATATTTTGAAATCATAAGTAATTATAACTTTTTTTATTATATCAGTTTTTGTGTGTCTTGGATCCGAATTTCGGACAGATTCAGATTCAACTTCTTCTTGGGCTTGTGAGGATGTCGGGTTCAGTTTTCGTCCTACTTGCATTGGATCCTGCACCCCACAATAGAAGATGAGAAATCAAAGAAAAATGGTAGGACTTACTCCCCGATTTATCTTTCGATTTTGCTTTCCAAGATGTAGAAGGTAAAAATAGAATATGCATGAATGAATACTGGGAAGGGGATTTGAGAGTCTAGATTGGAAGTGCACTTGTCGCGGAATGACTTAGGCGTAGTGTCCTTGTGAGGAGCGGTTTTTCTGATCACTGGATTCGCTGGGAATGAGTAGTGAGAAAGATAATAGTGATGGATTGCTTGAGAGATGGAATGTGTATGTGAGTTTTGAGTATTCCAAAGAGCATGCCTTTGGAGTGCATCCCCAAGATTTTTTATAGCCGTTGGGCCTCGTCTCCTTCCTTAAGCGGTGAGGCGGGCTATCAGCCATTTGGGGGATCCTTTTCATTTCTCATGAGGATGTAATTGCCATTCAGAGCTGCAACGGTCGGGAAGGAGGATTTTTTCCCTCACGGAGATGTTGCAGGCGGTGAATGCTAAAGTTACAATTATGAGTCGTATGCTAATTTGAGGGCTTTCCTTCTAAGATGTGCACTAATTAGGGGCTTCTGTTACAGAGGTGGTTACTATATGGGAAGATCCTTAATGTCGCGGCTAATTATGGCAGATACTGTTGCGCGCAGGAAAGGGCTCATGGGCCATTTTAGTTTGGGCCGAATCTGATCTGGGCCGCATCCAACTGCTTGAGAAACTTCTTCGGTCAATGGGGATGTTGACCATTCTTTGGGGCAGTGGGCTGTGATGCTTTCCGAGTCGCTTGTTTCTTTGGGCCGGCTCACTTCAACCATCCCCATTACTAGTCCTCATGCTAGTGGTTCAAATTTTCGGTCTCTAGCATATTCTTGATGGGACTGACTAGTCGTGTTGTTTCTCAAGTTTGACCTAGATTCCCTTTTTCATTGTTCTCAGTGTAACCTCATTGTTTTTTGATTCTCTGCAAATTCGCCAGGTTGGTGGTCCTTTGGCGTTTAGCGTTTTGCCTGCTTTCTCGCATGCTATAAATCGGGAGCCTTGACATTTCTTAGCATCGTCCCCCTCATTAATCGGTGAGATGGTGTGATAACTTGACATTGTTGGGGGAGCTTACTACTCCGGTTGCCGGCTTAGATTTTAGTCCATTTGTGTTCTTTGGTGTTATTGTTTCAAGTTATGATGTTTGGACAGCTTTGGTCACTCCTTTTCGTGTAGGAGGTCGCTTTGATCACCCCTTTTCATGTGGGTGGCTGCCGACAAGATTTGAATCCACATTCAAATCCTGACACTTCACTTGAGAGATTGGATAAGGGCCTTCAGGATGGGCACTTATATATTAGTCTCTTTCTCTCTCCTTGTCATTATTGTTTCGTTGTACAATAGCCTTTGAAGGCTGTGTAACTTGTAAGGAAAAAGTTAATGAGAAAACTTGCGGTTGTTTATGCAAACAATTTCTCCGTTGTTTCTTTGTCTTTCGTTTTCGTGCATATCTTGTTACTTCTATTGTTGTCACTATTATTATTTTGTGCTCCAAAATTGCCAATAAGTTGTGGGTCTCAAACGGGCAGCTTGACATATGGAAAGGCCATAGTTCGGAGTCAGGATGGTCTGGTCGAAGAAAGCGGGGAGATAGTTGACCGGTTGTGTTGACCAAACCATTGGGATCTAGAGAGAAGGTGGAGCCGAAATGGTTATTGACCAGCTTCCTGACCAAACCGCTTGAGTCCAGAGAGAAAGCGGAGGAGGAATGAAGGTTAATCGGTTCCATTGACCAAAATGCTTGAATTCGGAGAACGGGACGGAGTTGAAATGATGGTTGACCGGTTCCGTTGATCCAACAGTATGAATCCGGAGAGGAAGCGGAGCCAAAATGAAGGTTGACGGCTTTGTTGACCAAACGCTTGAATCCAAAGAACAGGACGGAGCCAAAATGGTAGTTGACCGATCCCATGGACTGGCTGGAATCTGGTAAATAAATGGAGTGGCTTTGATGCATTCTTTTATTCTGTCACCGACTTGGGCACTCAATGAGCTACTGAGTTACTTGGGGACTCGTGTTTCTTTATGTGACCCATTGTTTTTTGTCACGTATCGTTGCAGAGGGTGGACATAATCCCGACATTAAATGCGATGGGAGATTCGACTTGACCTTGCTGTCTCTGGACTCGACTCGTGTCCAGTGTAATTGTCACGCCTTTTTGAGGCGCTGCTTCGTTTTGGCGGAGGAGAATTTTATAAAAATGAAGGAGTAGTTCACATCTTCTTCCTGCTGCTTCTTTGGAATCACTTCCAATCCCGTCCTATTGTCTCTTGTCTGCTTGCTTCCGTGGTGCCCACTGTAAATGTGATTCACTCTGTTCTTGGTACCAGTGATATCAGAGCACTCTACGTTCAGCACAACATCCTAAGTTCCATCGTGTTTGTTGTTTTTGGGAAGGACGATAGGGCCTGCTCCCCACTGGAAGGATACATTACTATTTACAAGGCTCACTTACAAAGTGGATTTCATCTCCCTATTGCTGAGAAGTTGCTCTGCATTTTGCAGGCCCTTGGCATCCCCATTGCGAGGCTCCACGCGAATGCTATGCATTACTTGTGTTCACTCTATATTTTCTTCTACCACTATTCGCTGGTGCTGATTGTGGAGACGGTGACGGTCATATTCCGGTTTACTCAGAGTGGAGATTGGATCTTGCTCTCTCCTAGAGAGTTGCGTATCAGCAACATCATCTACGAGTCCATGAAGAACTAGAAGGATCGATTCTTCTATGTAAAGGTCTTTGATGATTGGTCATTGTCTAAGGAATGGGATAACGTTCCTGAGATCCTCACCGGGAGGCCCTCACGAGATGAGGTTGAGGCTATTGAGCCTTTATTGAAGTTGGTGCGGGAACATCAAGATGAGCTCAGGAGGGACTACCTAGTGTCCCATGAGGAGGTTAGGCGGGCTTGTTGGGGTCCACCCTTGCCGGTCTAGAAGTCAAAGGCTCTACTCGTTGGCGCCATCTCAACCCTAGAGGAAAGTTGGGGCTCACGTTATTGGGATCCTCTTGGCAGCCCTTTTAGGAAGAAGCTTGCACCCGCTTCGCCTTATTTCTCGTCCTCCACCACCACTGATTTTCACATGGCTGGTCACCTGGCGGGCATTAGTGAGCAGTCCCGGGTGGTGACTCTCATTAATCTTTCAAATTTAGGCATTACATGAGTCGCCGCTGAAGGGCCTATCGTTAAGCCACTACCAATGAGCATATTTGTGGCGCTAGCCGTGCTGATGGAGGTGGAGCTGGTAGGGCTTGTAGCCGGAGAGTTGGCAGAGCCAGTCATTGAGTAACTGGCGAAGCCAGTTACTGCAGAGCATACGGGATTAGCGGCAGCGCCGCTGGCTGAGCCGGTGGATGCTGGTGATATCAGTCTCTCTATTGCACTACTTCCTACAGCTACAGGTATTTTGGATGCCGCTTTAGTGGAGGTCCCTAGGGAGGAAGCTCATACCGTTGAGGAAGTGGCGGTGACTACGGTGTTGGTCTCAGAGGCTACTATGCTTAGCCTTCCAGCTGGACCATCAGAGGACCTCCCATGTCAGAGGCCTAAGTCGCAGGATCCGGGAGGAAAGAAGAAGTGCAAGTTCCTCATGGTATCCCTTCGATGGAAACTTCCTCTTTCCTTTTTATCCCGCCGACGTGGTTTGACTTTTCTTTTATTTTTATTGTTTGGAATTGCAGGACCAGAGAATTGTTGGCAGGGTGATGAAGGGCCTGCAGCAGCGGGTTGAGATGATTGATGAGCAGGAAGAGGAAATTCTTCGGCTAAGGAAGCACTTGAGCCAATTAAGTGCTGCTACAGCTTAGGAGAGGGGGGAGAGCGCCACCCTCAAGTTGGTGATGTCTGAGCTGAAAGAGAGGTTGGGGAGGCTGGAGGCTCAGGCCATCAAAGCCGAGAAATTGGCAGGTGAATTTATAATGAAGAACGCCACACTTGAAGACGAGATGGCCACTTGTCTCCGTCTAGAGGAGGTGAGCCAAGTGCTTAAGGCCAGACTTTGGGAAGGTATTCACCTCTGCAGATGAATCATCACTGTGGTGGTTCCCAACTTTCTAGTGGGCGTCCTTGATCTTATGAACCGCGGGGCTTTGCGGCACGATGACCCGATCAACTTCTCCCAAGGCAGAGGAGAGCCTCCCTCACATCCTCCTAAGAGCCGGTGCCTTAGCCGAGATTTTTGCATTTTGTTCCTCCTCCCCTATACTAGCCACTTGTACAATAAATATTTATTAATGAAAAGAAATTCGTTTCACAAATGTGTTGATTTCTCTGTTTTTGTTCAGTTTTGTATTTTCTATGCTGTCCGGCCACTTGACATGCTTAATCTTGATCTGGAACCCATGTTGCATGTGGCAGTGCCGGTCGTGACTTTGCTTTGACCGTTATAGATTGGCGGCATGTGACGGGATGTAACATTTGTCATTCAGTGCTGCAGGTGGGTTCAATGGGGTAAAGACACGTGTTGCCTTACAGAGAAGCGACATGACCCTTCAAACTTGCAGTGATGTCATTTTTGGCGGGAGTTTCGCCTATTTGAGTGTGGCCTCTCCTGCGGTTCGATTCACCGCCATCCCTCATAATTCCTCTACTTTTACTATGGCTGACTAAGATATAATTGACATTCCAACTTCGCTTGGTTTGGGACTGGAGGCGACCTCTCCTCCTATGCTAGAATCCTCCTCTGAAGAGGAGAGTAGCGACGAGAGGACGCGGAATGAGAGTGGCGGTGAGGACTCCACTAATGCGGTTGCCGTCAAGGAATGAAACCACCCAGGCCTTCCACGACTCGAGCCCTAGGGTGCCTCAAGGGCAACTCCATGCACTGAGTTTGTTGGTCCCTCTCACCAGGTATGTCTGTTCCGTCGCGTAACCGTACGAATGACCATTTATAGTCTCCCTTCACTGACTCCTTTTTCACTTGTCAACCAACGAGGAGGCTTCGTGGGTTAGATGAGTTTTTGTCTTCGTAGGGAGATGAGATTGCGGTATGATGCAGGCTTAGGCCGATCTCGTGGTAGAGGACATGGAGCATCGCATTAATGTTGCGGTTGAAGATGCGCTGTAGAGTCAAGCGCGAGCTAACTATCACAACCAGGCCCTGTTGGAGTCTGATGCTAGGCTTCAGGAAATCTCCGATGCACATGCGCGGGCCATGGAGAGGATTGCGATGCTCGAAGGCAAGTTGAGGACAAGGCTTCGCACTGAAGAGGTGACTCCCACCCTGAAGGAGTGGTTCCCGGCCGAGATTCACTTTAGCAGGAGTATCATTTCCTTGGTGGACCCCCATTTTCCTGTTGGCTTCTTTGACTCGAGGAATGCTGATACTTCTCGCCAATCAGGATTAATCAAATATCTAGTCGGTTGCGGTTGGAGGCCTGTGCCACGTCTCCCTAGGGATCTTCCGTCTTCGAGTAGTCACCAGGATGAGTTATGGGTGTAGGTAATTCCTTGTATGCACGGGGCCTTTGAATGCCCTTAAAAGTACGCTTGTGCTGCTCAAGGCGTTGTACTTTTTTATGAATACAAGCATGTTTTTTTTTGTTTGAAAATGCTTATGTTTCAAATGGTGGCACATAGATTGTAATTTTAGGCATCCTACCTATTGCTGGAGCATATGGTATTTTTTTACATTTTGCTTTGATTTACTGACCATTGCAGATTGACTGTGCTATCTCCTGTGGGAGGAGGTTGTCGCACACGTGCTGTGAAAGCCGCCTAAGGTTTTGTGTTTGACCCCGAATGGGCCGCTTAGTATGAGACTAAGGTTTCATTCGATCGCTAATGGGCCACTCGATATGGAATTGAGATTTAATTTGACTGCTTATGGGCCACTTGATATGGGACTAATGTTTAATTCAATCACTTACGGGCCGCTTGGTATGTGACCAAGGTTTAATCGCCAGTGAGCAAAAACCCACCTAACTTAGAGGCAGTCTAGGTTGTTTGTTTCTATGCAACTTCATGCAAACATTTATATGAGAAAAGGAAAAAGAACAGAGACGGAGTAACATGTAGAAAAAAGAATTATTTAATTAATAATTATATGATATTACATGTAAACTTTGAACACGCATATGACCTATCTGGACTTGGTGCTAAACCTATTGGAAGTAACATTTTAGATGGACAACATTCCACGTCCTGTGAACTAGCTTGTCATTCTGGGTTCGAAACTTGTATGCTCCATTCTACAGAACGATTAAAATGAGGAACATACCTTCTCAATTCGGAAAAAGTTTGTTCTTGTTGGCTGTCTTACTCGTGGCTTCTATACTCCGTAAAACTAGGTCTCCCATTTTAAACTAGCGTGCTTTTACCTTTTTGTTATAATAGTGGATAATTCACTGTTTGTAGGTAGCCGTGCACATTCTAGCTACGTCCCGCCCTTCCTCCAATAGGTCTAAGTGTTCCATGAGTCATTGGAAGTTGCCGTGTGGATCGAAGGCCTCGACCCGGAGACTTGAGAGCCTGATCTCGATCGGGATCACCGCCTCAATTCCGTTGCACAAACTGAAAGGCGTCTTGCACATCGACTCATTAGGAGTTGTTTGGTATGACCACAACATGGAGGGTAGTTTAGCCACCTAAGAGCTCCCTGAGTTTTCCAACTTGGTCTTCAATCCGTACAATAGTGTTCGGTTGGTGGCCTCTACTTGCCCATTCGCCTTTGGATATGCTACGAAGTTTGACCAATCTAACGCTCAGATTGGTGCAATAGTTGGTGAAGTACTTGCCGATAAATTAGGTTCCATTGTCGGTCACGATGAACTTGGGAATCCCAAACCTACAGATTGTATTCTGTCAGACAAACTCCATGGCATTCTACTTAGTAATTCTAGCCAACGGAGCGACCTTGACCCACTTTATGAAGTAATCGATGCCCACAATGATAAAATTTCTCTACTCAGACGAGATAAAAAATGGGTCAAGAATGTCAAGCCCCCACTGCACAAATGGCCAGAGTGACCTGAAGCACTCTTAGCTCTGTAGGTGGTTGATGGTGAAGATTATCATGAACTTGACAATTTTCGCACCTCTTCACAAAATCCATGGCGTCATTCTTCATGGTCGGCCAGTAGCATTTTGGCGCATCACCTTGAAGGCTAGATTTTTACCGCCGATGTGTAACCCACAATTTCTAAGGTGGACCTGACCTAATGCATAGTTGGTCTCCTCTGGATTAAGGCACCGGAGGTTTGGGGTCGGGTATTTGCGATGGTATAGCTTTCCGTCAACAATGGTATACCAGCTGGCTATCTTTTTTATGCGCTTAGCCTTGTCAGAGTTTTTGGTAGGGATCCGTCCGTGTGATACCTCCAATAGGGCGACATCTAGTTTTTGTTGTTGGATACCTGCATTGCTTCTTGCTCATCTATGCTGAGAGTGCTCAAGATCTCTTGCATGTCTCTTGAGTACTGTTCCAAATTTTTAGCCGCTATTGCCCTTACAAGTTAGTCAACATTCCAATTTTCAACCCTCGGGATATGCACCACATCGAGCTTGTTGAACCTTTGGATCGCACTCCTTGCTTTAGCCAAGTATTTAGCTAGCAAAGGGTTGCACGTCTTGAAGCTTCCATAGATCTGATTGATGACCAGCTATGAGTCACTGTAGACAGTCAAGTGTCTAGTTGAGCATTCCTTAGCGAATCGCAATCCTGCGCGTAGGGTTTCGTATTCGACAATGTTATTGGTGCCAGGGAAACCAAGCTTTAGGGAGTATTTCACTTTGAACTTGTCTTTAGGATCACTCCAACCCCACTGCCTAAATTTGTCGATGAGCCGTCTAGGTGGAGAACCCAATCTGGTGCTTTAGCGTGGTGGTCGGCTTTGCGGGTACAATCCACATTGGGGATTGGGGTCGTGGTTTCGACGATAAAGTCGGCCAATACCTGTCCCTTGATGGCCGGCCTGAGCCTAATTTCAATGTCGAACTCCTCCAATTTGATAATCTACTTAATCAGCTGCTCCAAAATATTAGGCTTTTGTAGAATACCCTTTAACGACTTGTCGGTTATGATGGCTATCTGGTGAGCTTGGAAGCAGGATCTCTATTTTTTGGCCGAGAAGACGAGCGCCAACGCAATCTTTTCAGTATGAGGGTAGCGTGTCTTGGCACTGGTCAATATTTTGCTCACATAAGAGACTCGTCGTTATGTGTCAGATTCCTAACATATCAAGACGGAGCTCTGGGTTGCCTTTGAAACTGTCAAGTATAGGTATAGCTCCTCACCATCTTTGGGAGACGTCAAGAGAGGTGGGCTGGTCAGGTACTTTTTTAGTTCGTCGAAGGCGGCCTGATATTCTGCCATCCAATGAAATCCGTTTACCTTCGCCCCCTAGAAACCTTGAAGAAGGAAAGGTATTTGTCACCAGACTTGGCCAAAAATCGAGAGAGCTCGCCAGTTTCTCGGTCAGCTTTTGAACATCTTTAACATTCATTGGTGGGGTTATATCCATGAGGGCTTTAATCTTTTCTGGCTTTCCCTCAATTTTTGTTGAGAGATTATAAAATCCAAGAACTTTTCGGAGGATAACCCGAAGACCCACTTTAAGGGGTTCAGTTTCATTTGGTGTGCCTGGAGTACCTTGAAGGTTTCAACTAGATCGTGAATATGGTCATCAGTTGTCTTACTTTTGACGAGCATATTGTCTACATACACATTCATATTTTGGCTGATCTACTTCTCGAATATTTTGTTCACAAGCTTCTAGTAGGTGGTCCCTGCATTCTTCAAACCAAAAGGTATGACCTTGTAGCAGTAGGTTCCCTGGTCGGTCATGATAGAGGTATACTCCTCATCTTTCGGGCTCATTTGGATCTGATTATAGCCCAAGTAAGCATTTGTGAAACTCAATAGTTCATGTCCAGAAGTGAAGTCCACCAGTAGGTCGATTCTGAGTAATAGAAAGTTGTCCTTAGGACAGGCTTTATTGATGTCGGTAAAGTCGACGCACATCCGCCACTTTCTGTTACTCTTGTTGACAAGAACCACGTTTGATAGCCAATCCGGGTATTGGACTTTCCTTATAAATCTGACATCCAGCAGCTTTGTACTTCCTCTCGGATGGCTATCATCCTTTGGGTAGGGGAATTTGAGTAGTTCCACCGCTTTTTCGCACGGTTTGGGCCTATGGCAAACGGATCAAGATCCAACTCAAGGGGGATTATTATTTAAGGCACGTTCGAGATTTTAGATATATCAGCGGGCGTCCACGCGAAGACATCTTCATTATGTCTTAAGAAACTAATTAGCATGTCGCGCAGGGCCTCCGGGGGGGGAACGAGTGAGCCCCTATCAGCCGTACACATTTGTTTGGATTATCGCGTCAAGGGAGAGGATCTTATTATAAGGCACGCTGTTCACCTTCCCACAGTCATTTGTACTTCCTCTCGGATGGCTTTGGGCCTATGGCTAGGATCAAGATCCAACTTGTGGATTAGGGTTGATTTTAGATATACTCGATGGTCCAAGTCATCCATTATGTCTTGAAACTAATTAGTTGGGGACAGGGGTGCGCGAGTGAGCCCCTATCTCGTACACATTTGTTTGGGGATCTAGAGGTAACAACGCCTTTCAGCCGATTTATTATCGATGGTCCAAGTCATCCGCTGGCGCGTGGGGGACAACTTGGGATAGGTAATACTTAAACCGATTTCGCGATTTTGCATGTTGAGAATTTCATTTTTAGATGGGGTATCGATGTCACAGCCCTGAATGCCGCTTGGCACAGTCGGCTAAGTATAGCATTATTATGCGGAAGGCAAGTTGAAAACTAGGAAGGTAAGCATGCGGCTCGCCATTCTAGGATACATGCCCAAGGTGACTTCTAGCCGGATTGTCCTTTGGACTACCATTGGTTCATTATCCAAACATATAGTGGCCATTTGGTTGGTTTTAGTTAATTCTTTTTAGATCCCAGTTTTAAATAGGTATTGAGATAAAGCAAATCTCGAAAACTTTCAATATTGATAAAGACTCATTTTAGTTGGTAGTCTAGAGTACCGTTTGAAACGAGTGCAGATACAATTAAGGGATCAGTATGGGGAGAGATTACATGTGTTATATCATTGTTACTAAAACTAATGACATCGTCCCCTACTCTCTGCTTCTTGTGCTCAGTTTGCTTCTCCTGGCAATCTGCATGGTGAGCCTTGGTGGCTTGGTGGTCACCAGTTGACCACCTCGACCGCAACTCGATTCCTCGACTGTTGCTACTTTAGGCCTGTCCTCACTTGAGGGACTGAAATTTTATCCTGTGTTTCTCAGGACTTGATAAGGTGGCCCCGACGAATCTTCTCAACGGATCTCCTCCCTTCGGGTCCTTCATAGGCTTTGGCCACTTGACAAACTTTTTCTCTCAGATCTGCATGAAGATATTTTCCCAAGAATCATTCAACAGAGTCAGGTTAATAGGCTTGAACTCCCTTCGCACGGGTGCCTTAGTTTTGGGCTGCTTCCTTCGGGGGTTGTCGTGGCCCCCATTTTTCCTTTTTCCTTTCGCCGGCAAAGAGCGAAGTTGGTTGACATGTTTCAGGTGCTTCATCTCATTGGCTTCCTCCGCCGCTATGTAGGCTTGGGAAATTGGCTCTACCTCTCGGAATGTTTGTGGGTATTTGTCGGCCAGGTGCTTGAAGAAGTTGCTTGAACCCAGAGCAAAAATGAAGCTGTTAAACTTCACCTCGTCAATCAACCTGGGTATCTTCCGAGCTTCTGTGGTAAACCGCCCCAGGAACTTTCTCAAACTTTCGCTTGTCTTCTGTTTGATGTGCGCGAGGTGCCTTGGCCGCTTCTCCTCGTGACGGCTGAAGGCGTACTGAGTTAGGAAGCTATTGGTAAGATCCCGAAAACTTCAAATCGAACTCGGCAGGAGCCGATAAAACCAAATCCTAGTGTCCCCCTTTAGAGTGAGGGGGAAACACTGGGACATGGAAGCTTCCTCTTGGCCCTTGAAGCTGAGTAGAGTACGGAAGTGATCAAGGTGATCCACGGAATCGGTGCTTCTATCGTAAAGGTTCTAGGCCGACATTTTGAATTTTTTGCGACAGTGGTTGGGTATGGATCTCTATAGTGAAAGGAGACCTCTTCAGGTCGGCCGAGTTCGCCAACTTCTCCTTTGAACATGCGGTTTCATATTTTTTGGATCTTCTTCTCCACCCGTGAGGAGGTTGCGGATCTTTTTGCGTTGAGGTATGTTCTCAACTTCGAGTGTCTAGCCGTGCATTGCGGCATTGGCCAACTACTGCTGCTAGTTGATCGGGTGATGCGAGAGGCTCCTTCTTGAACCGGAGGCCTTTGCTCGTCCCTAGAGTACCGGGGGTTCCTTCTTTTTGGGCTCTCCTCTGGGTCCCACGACTCGACCGTCCTTTTAATTTAGAATGGCTTCAGGTGTTCGAGGTCATTGGAATGCTAGAGTTACCCGATTAGGAGGCCTTTTGATCGGTTTCTTTTTTCTCTGATCTCTTTGCCTGGAGGCCGAGGTGTGGGCTGAAGAGAATGAAGCCCCCTGCCTCTGTTTGCCCTGGCACATGCAGAGCACCTAGAGCATTTGGGACATCTTATCCATCTGCTCCGTCATCGTAAGGATGATTGAAGTTGGTCGATCTCCTACCTGGCTACTACTTGAGTGGTTGTTGTCGGGGGAGGTGACTTCCTTTGCTAGAATGTTGGCTTGTGCTATTTTGTTCACCATATTCGTTGATGATGTTGATACCGATGAAATAGGAGATAGGCCTGTCGTTTGGCTTCCCACAGACGGCGCCAATGATGATTCATGGATCCAAATTTTGTATGGATTCGAGTTCAGCTACTCCTTGGGCTTGTGTGGATGTTGGGTCCAGTTTCTGTCCTACTCGTCTTAGTCCCTCCACACCACAACAGAAGACGAAAAATTAGAGAAAACGACAAAGACTGGCTGCTCGATTTATCCTCTAACACTTAAATTAGTAATTTACCTTCCAAGATGAAAAAGGTAAAAATAGAGTATATAGGAATGAATGTTGAGAAGGGGATTTTAGAGTTTAGATTGGAGGTGCACTCGTCGCTGAGTGGTTTAGGCGTAGTGTGCTCATGAAGAACGGTTTTTCTAATCGTTGGGTTCGCTAGAAACAAGCAATAAGAAAGAGAATAGTGATGGATTGCTTGAGAGATGGAATGCTTATATGAGTTTTGAGTATTTCAAAGAGCGTGCTTTTGGAGTGCGTCCCTAGGGCCTTTTATAGCCATCGGGCCTCGTTGCCTTCTTTAGGTGGCGTGGTGGGCTGTCAGCCGCCTAGGGAGATTTTTTCCATTCCTCGTGAGGATGTAGGTGCTATTTAGGGTTGCAACGGTCGGGAAGGAGGATTTCTTCTCTCGTGAAGATGTCATACGCCATGAATGCTGAGTCGTGAATGCTGAAACTGTCATTGTGAGTCGCGTGCTGATTTGCAGGCTTGCCTTTCGAGATGTGCACTGATTTGGGGCTTCGTTATAGAGGTGGTTGCTATTTTGTGAGATCCTCAGTATTGCGACAAATTAGAGCAAATGATCGTTACACGTAGGAAAGGGCTCATGGGCCGATTTGGTTTGGAGCCGTATTTATTCTGGGCCGCATCCAATTGCTTAAGAAACTTCTCCGATCAATGGGGGGCATTGACCCTTTTTTGGGCCAATAGACTGTGATGCTTTTTGAGCCGCTCGTTTCTTTGGGTCATCTCACTTCAACAATCTCCATCAAGTTTGTGTTTTTCTAATCCAATGTATTTATTTATTTTCTTAAATTTAAATTAGCTCATATTAATTTAGAGGTACTTCTTTTGATATATATTTTAAATGTAAAAATTATTTTAAATATTATTAGTTTATTTTATTTTTTATAGATGTCAATTTTAAATATTTAAAAATATCATTATTTATTATTTTATTTTTATTATGATTTTATTCATTAAAGTTGATATTTTTTCATACTCCTTAATTTATATATTTAGTATCGTTTCATTGTCTAAAATTATCCCTCGTATTGCGTAAAGCGCAGGGCAATTATCAAAAGTGAACGTAGGAAAGAAGGGTGTAAATTTTGATAGAATTGAGGGACACTTTCATAATGTACTGTAGAAAAAGAATGGAAGTATAAAAAATAAAATGCAAAATAAATAAGGAGGGATCGAGGCAGCGGCTCCGCCCTCTCAGAGGCGGATGCGGCTGACGCTCAAGGAGTCCTGAAAGTTGTAGCAGTCCGACGGAAGGACTTCCGGGATCGGAAATCGGCGTCCCAGAAGAGATCGCGAGGCTTAACGCAAGTTCTTGAACTCATCTCACTTCCTTTTTATCTCTATCTGTCCTCTTCCAAATTGTGCGATTCAGTGAAGAATAATTCGTAGTTTACGGTTATGTAGCTTCCTTTTTATGTGCTATTTATTTCATTATTTTATGTATCGCAGGGGATTGTGAAGAATCTGCTTGAGGGAAAATAGGTTAGTGTGGTGAGATGCCGAAGTTCCATGTCGGAGGGAAAGTAGTGGATGGAGTTGATTTATTGAGGAAGAGGCACTGGATATGGCGGTTAGATGTTTGGCCGTTCGCTATTCTTTATGGTGCTTGGCTAGCGACTATTGTTCCTAGCATAGACATTGCGGATGCTATGATAGTTCTTGGCGGGCTCATAGTCTTTCACGCATTGATTTTTCTTTTCACGGTTTGGTCTGTGGATTTCAGATGTTTTGTGCAATATAGCAAGGTATGTGGTCTACTTTCCCGTTTCCTGAAAAGCTATATTTTGAGTTGAGCTATTTTCATCTGGTATTTAGCTTTTGAAGACTGCTTATTCGAGCCTTTCTTGATTATGATACGATTGTTTAACGGGTCGACTAAAGTTTAAATCTTAAGCTATTGGTGGAGGGACGAAGATTGGGTTTTTATCTTCTAAGATGCCACATCACGCTAATATATATTGACCTTGAACCGGCCAGATAAAAATTTCATGAAATGGGGTTAGATTTGGCATTTCCACCATTTGATCAAAGCGGCTCTATACCATGCCAAGGTTCCGGTCTTCCTAACAGTTTAAGCTATTAAATGAGTCCCAACAATATGCTTTTATCATAACAGTGGTGGTCTTATTTGTAAATTTCTCCCCTAAATGGTATGGTGTAATGGCTGAATCACTGATTCCAGCTTTATATTCTTATTTCTGGTTTTGAATCTTTATTAATTAGTTGAGAGAAATGTGAAGTATGCATTCATTGGATGCAAGGCCTATAAGTTGACATAAGAAATGTTTACATGAAATAAAAAAAATAAAAAGATCAAAATGGGTTTTTATGAATTCTAACGAATCACTTATTCACAGTTTAACGGATGATACCTAAAATGCCAATGGAGTGATGAAGACTGCCATTCACGGGAAATGGATCTGTTTGGAGACAGGTCCTTTCTGAAAGTCCTTCAACTCCTTTCTATCCAAGCAGATCCAACAATAGCAAAATGAATTTGTTATATGTGAAATGAATAATTTCCAAGTTAACTGCTCATCTATATCTGATTTGGCATGAACCCATCTCATCTTCATCAGAACTACAGATCATCCCACCCGTTTTAGAGTAACACAATGTGATTTAGAAACTCAGAATGCTCATACTGCAGAACACATGTTCTCCGATTATTTAACATCTCTTTTCCACATTGCTTTATTTGAGATCACTTTCACACTGGAAGCTGAAAAAGAGAAACGCAACCACACCCTAGTTTTGTAAAATTTCTAAGTAATTTCATTACAGACTGGACTTATCTTCTTTGAAATTGATTGACGACCTTATTCATCAAAGCTATATAATAGGTTGGTGATACAGTCTGTGTTGTAACCAATAGTATCCCGAGCATCATTTTTTGGTACCAGATTATAAGGAATAAGTATTTCTATTATAGTAGTAGAATTTAGCGAAGAATTTTCTTCAGACGTAAACAGTGGAACCATCCCCATCAGTGAAAGCAAGGAGAGGCTGGAACTCCTTGCAATGATATTGAATATATTTCCACACTGAAAATTTTCTATCATGGTCCTTTTCTATTGTTTGTATACTAACAGCCATAAATGGCGACAACAATGTCCCACCATATTCTTCATTGATAAAGGGTAAGGTCATGTACATTTAATGCTCCTCAAGTCCCGTAATGCAACAGCCTCATGTACCCAGATGCAATTTACTGAGTCATGAGCTTCCTTGGCCATCTAAAGGTAAAGCCTTTTTAGAAATTTTAAAATCCTCTGATTCTAAGCTACCTTCATTGATTGGCAAATTTTTTATGTTCATTTGGCAAGATGATATTAAATATATCTCAGGAATCCCCTAAACTTTTCTTTGCAATGTCCTTAATGTTGTTAAGAATTATAGTGTGGGGTTGCAAAATGGTGCATAAGTGTGCAAGTAAACTAGACAAAGTGCTTTGACAAAGTTAATCTGTTAAATATTTGATATTGTGCCCCACGCTTTAGTCTCTGAAATGGGGCCATTAAGGAAGACCAAGGTAGATGTAAGGAAGAGAGCTTCTTTGCAACAAAATTGTGGCCTACTTGTCACCACCACCATTAGGCTAATCTTTGAACTAGAAAGTCTCAAAAGCCAAGAATATGCATCCTTAATTGTGTCTCTCTTCTCCCTCAAGAAACCACAAAAAATGACAGTACCTTTTTTGAAAAAGCAAACAGGAGACCATAATCAAATTGCTATTTATCCTACCAAAATCAAACCATTTAAAAAATAACCCAGGAAAAAACCTTATGCTGAACCTGCTAGACTCCATAACAAAATTGAATGACATGGAGAGTGGGTCACCATACTGAAGCCAGTGGAATGACAAAAAGAAATCTTAGGCTCCCCATATCCTGAACAGAGTTTGACGGTCAGAAAATGCCAACCAACCAAGATATCTGTATGTTACTAAACTGCATTCTTTGGGCATGAGCATTGGGAACCTTCGAGCTGCATAATCATAAGGTTTTCCTTGTATAACTTACTAATTGCTGTTGAAATGCTAGACTTCGAATGGGCATCCACAGAATATGTTTGCTGTCAAAGAAGCCTCTCATATTTGGTTAGCCCGCTATTAATTCGCTATGAGGTTATGAGACTAGACTAAATAATCTCCTTTGAGTAGTCTAGCCAACACTTCCAGCCAACCACACTATAGTGCCAATTAGACAAATCAGCCTTAATATCATCTTACTCAATGCATGAATCTCCCGTATTGTGGGTCTTGGGGTTCAGATGTACAACCTTAGCCAGGTTGAGTATGTGGTTTGAACCCTTGATGGAGCAATCTTATTGTTGATCTAGAGCTCACCCTTCAAGTCTTATCTTAACTAAATAAACAAACCCAAAATCTTCAACTATCTGTGCATCTAATTTTTCTTTTTGAAATAAATTAGGGAAAGGGAGAATGGAAGTGGCTTTAAAGCCAAAAAAAACCTGCTTGAAGCCAAAGTTCAATTATTTTTTCTCCTCAACTTGGAGATGGGTGGATGTCTTCTAGGGAATTTAAATGTTCTCCAGGAGTAATGTTTGATGCATAATTTGGATTCTTGGAGTTCACATATTGGTTATACTTCATTTATACCCATGCCTTTCGTAAACAAAGGAACTTGCTCTTTATCCTTTTACAATGGAATCAGATATAACTTCATAGCAATTGAATTGGGAATTGGTGTTTAGATGATTGAACTGAAAAAAGAAAGAAATCTTTGAATAAAGTTCAGCTTTGAATGCCAATCTTTAGGTTTTTGAATCATTTTTTATCTTGCTTTGCTTTCTTCTTTTTTTGTCCTCTTCCATCTTTCTTTAATCTTGTTGAATTGATGCTGCTTTGGCTTCACACATAGTGCTAGTTTTAAGTTGCTAAAATTAGGGAAATTGTACAGTTTTGCTATTAAATATTTGTAACTTTTGGACAACTAGATTAAATGAAATCCAATTAAGCAAGTTTAGTGTACTGAACTTTCTGCTGCCATTGGCAAAGATAGGTTCTATCCACAATTGTTGGTTCTTTATTTTAATGGTGTAGCTGTTGCTTTATTTATTTACAGGTTAATGCCATTCAGCAAGCTGACTCATGCAAAATAACGCCTGCGAAATTCTGTGGTTCAAAAGAAATTGTCCCACTTTACTTCCGTAAAGTAAGTTCATTTTGATTATCATCCGTGGTGAAATTGTTTCATTAATATCAACTGAAAGATTTGAGAGTGCTCTTCTCCAAATATTAGCAAGTGGATTCAGTTGGGTTATTTTTAGTCTTTTGAATATTCCATTCCCCTCCTTATTGGCATGAACGGGTTAGTGTGCTTTCTGTTGTACCAGCAAGTTTGCTGTGTGTGTCAGACAGTCAAATTATGTTAATGAAATGAAGACCTGTGGAAACAGAAAGATTTCGTGTTGCAGCCCTTATTTGCAATGCCTGCTTACATGCTTCAAATCATGAATTATGTCCTCTTCTTTTTATTAGAAAATGGGAGTGCACAAGGGGGAGATTAGTTTCATAGCGGAAGGATGACTTTTGTTATAATATTAATTTAGCAGGGATCAATTTCTTGTTCCTGAAATAGTAGGATGCAACACTCTACTCCTTTGCCTAGTAGCAACTGCCTCTAGTTCTGACTCACAACCTCGATTTTGTGTCTACTACTAATATTATATGAGATTTGCTTATCTATACATATTTGCCATGGATATTGTTTTGTAATACTTGAAGCTTTATTCAAACGATGTTATGCTTGTTATTATTGAGATCAAAATGTGAAATGCAGAATGGAGTTTGATGCTTGAGGTAAGGTTTTGCTTGATATCATCTTGGATTGTTGTGACATACTTTGGTCCATGCCTCTCCTAAATTAGAAAATGTCTCAGTGTGCTCTCTCTGAGCAGGAATGCTGTGTAGAACTTCTAGTGGCTTTATTGGAGCTTATAGATCTTGTGGTGAGTTAGATTATAGAATTGTGGTTTCTGCAGACCAAGCATAGAATTGTTCTTGAAGGGAAATAGTGAGAGGGCCAAAGGATAAATTTCTATCTTTTCAGATTTCTTTTGGAAAATAGAAAATTGAAGTCAGCATCATGTTGGAGAACATACTCTGTAACCTTGACATATGAAGCAAAAAAGATATAATAGATTGATTTCAACTTTGGTTTTGTCCTTTGTTAGTTTTATTCATGAGGGGATATTACAAGGGGGAGAATGACTGATTAATCATCTGCTTCTGCACAAGACATTGAAGTTTTCCATTACGAATGGAGGCTAAAGGGTTTAACTCTTTAGTCCTTAATTTTTTGCATTACTTATGGATTAACAGGGCATCCCTTACCCTATTTCTTTAAGAAATAGCAGATGTATCAACTTTTACCTGACACTGAAGCATAACAGCGTCTACACAAGAGCGTATTTGCCATTTCTATATAATTAGTCAGATAATTAGAGCAAGGGGTATCAATGTGGAATATGAAAGGTAGAGATGAGAGCAGCTGAAGGGGAGTAGAATGATTCCTTAACGACAAGGCACCCTAAGACAAAAGCCATTGGCTTGGCTGAACACCAGTCACTGCAAATTATTCTAGAAGGGTTGCTTACTTTAATGCACCACGCAGTATTAAGTAAAGGAAAAGAAGAATTAGTTACTTATTTTCGGTCGGTTTATCTTGCTATTTAGGCACTGAACTTTGTGGTTTGCTTTCTTCATAAAAAAATTTAGTGCACCCTATAAAGAAAGACGTGTGCATGAAGCTAAAGCTTACCTTGCTCCAAGAGAGGCCATAGGATACAGTAGTACCGATGATGCTTCTTTGGACAATGAGAAAAAATGCAAGAATAGAAATTACTATACCATTCTTTAACATCATTTTTGTCAGTCTTAGATACACCACATGGGCCCATATGAAATTGCAGACTCCCTTGGGTAGCTGCTCAGGGGTAAGGCTTTAAGCTAGCTTTGAAGCACGGTCCTCCTTAAATTTTTTTTTCATATCCACCTGACATACCCTTTATAGATTTTTGAAGGAGAGTGTTCACACCTTTCGAAGAGATGGTTCCAAGACTAGCCCAATGAGGGTATGCTAATCCGTCTCCTAATTACTATGGATAGTTTTGGAGGCTCTCCCTACTTCGCTTGGACCAAACTTCACTTCCAATCCATTTCACCAACCTTTACTTTTAAGCCGTGGCTTTGATTAATTTCCTTTAACACCAGCTATGACGACAACAATGGTTACATGAACGACTAATCCCTATGGCACATTAGATGATTTGTAACTATCTTTTTTCTGTGAGAGAAGGGACGGATTATTTATATTTTATTTGATAGTCAGAGGTGAATTAAAAACTAAGTAGTGGTAATACTATAGATCCCCAGGGCAAATAAGATATGCTCCTCATGTTATCCATAACATGTCAAAACCTAAATGTTAAGTGAGCAATACTTCCAAATGCCACTTTATCCTGTCACATCCGTTTTGAGGATGACGTAATGCAACCTTCTAATGTAATTACCTTCTCTATCAACATTGCTATTTTTGAGTAGAACTATTCCATCATGCTTTTGAGAAAGGGCTTGCTAGAGCTATCATATTCATCAAATTAAGAGATTTCTCATGATCGGATAGTCTATCAAATACAGATTGTGGAAGATATAGTTATTTAAAAGAGAGAATCTTTGGTCCTTGTAGTCATTTCTCTTTTCCTTAAATGACATGGTTCTTTTTCAGTCTCGAGTCCCCTCATGTAGTTTCCTAAAAACAATCAGTTTTGTTATCTTGGATCTGTAATTGAAAATTGCAGAGATTGATAATGATGCAGCACATTTAAATAAAAATGGGTAGTTATAATGCAGAGATTGGAACTGTAATTAGAAATACTTTCTATCTAACATACTCCCTTTCTCATGGTGCAAAAATGGATTCTTTGGTGGCAGTGACACTTCTAGACATCAGATTCCCATCTGCAAAGGGTAATAGTGCTATGTAATAAAAGGGAAAAAATTGGATCAGTCCACGATTAGACCAGTTAAAGCATTATGGGTCAAAATGGTGTGCAATAAAAATATATACAAGAGATAAGTGCTGCATATATTAGGATGAATGAGTAAGGTAACTTAAATGATAATTTAAGAGGCACATGTATCCTTGACTGATTAGAAGTTGCATGTATGGAGAAAAAATGAGGGAAGAACATTAAGATGGTTCAAACACTTAAATCATAGGCAAAATGAAGCGCTAGTAAAAAATAGTGACGTGACCGAGATTAGATGCAAAAAAATAAAGGGCAATGTAGGCATAGGAAAGCATAAAGTGAGGTGATAAAGAATGATGTAAACTTGCTTCTACTATTAGAACATACTGTGCTGAATCTAACAAAATAGTGCATGTGGATTTATATAGACGGCCCTATTTATTGGACATGAGGCTTTGTTGATGTTGAATTCCACTTACTATCAGCTTCCCTTGCTTGTAGACTACAAACATTTTGTATATGTGATTGCTGTGTACTAGGACAATCAAAATCTTATTGGACGACTAATGACTCTTGAAGTTCAACCCAAAAAAGGGTTTAAACATAAGAATATGTAAATGACTCAAGGCTTTAAATTAAAACTCTGCAGAAGTTATAATCCTACAGTTGACCTCTGTAGACTGCAATAATTATGATTCTGCGATTGACTGCAGTAGACCTCTATAAATTTACTGTTAGATGGACTACGAAACTTCCCTGCTTCTATTTGTCTAATTAGTGGGTGCATTGTTGAGAAAATTGGTTTTGAGCTTTGAATATTGGGCTTTTTTTTCCAGCTTGGCTGTATGTACATACAATTCCTTGATAATACTTCACAAATTAATAGAGGGTACATTCCCTATGTAGGAAGATAAATGACCAAATTAAGTTGTAGTATGTTGTATGTAAGGGCCCAAGATGGCTGTTAGATAGCAGGGTGATGCAGTAACTAAGGCCTAAAGGAGAGGATTTCCCTTGTTGGTCCCCAACCGGAAGAAAAGAAAGGCTTTTGCTTGTTTCTGGAGGTACTATTGCTTTCTTCAAAAGATTTTGTTCTGGCTTATATCACAAAATTACTTTGAACATTTTCAAAAACAAAAAACGTCCCAATGCATGAATTGCTCCTTTATCAATGGGTACAAGAAGGGTCAGGGTCAGATGTCTACCATATTACCCATAAATTGTGAAGAGATTTTTTCACGATTTGAATCCGTGACAATCAGGTCATACTTATAGTGGGAGGCACTCTTATCACTGTGCCAAGGCTCGCCCTCTTTCGTGAATTTCTCCAAATCTTGCAAATGCATTTTGAACCTTTTTTTTTTTTTTTGCAAATCTATTCTCACCCTATGAAAATATTGAAATCTAAAACACCATTTGTTTCTGTCAAAGTTAAGCCCATATCTGTCCTAATTTAAATATCTAGTTAGGCTTAATTGGTTGCTAAAGTCTTAATTGAATTTAAATTGAAAGCCACTAATTTCACAAAAAAAACTATCATTATCCAACTGCACTAAATTCCTTCACCAGCAGCCATTCCTATCCTATCCTCACATCCCTTTGACGACTGTCGCTTCTTCCTCCCCTTGACTACCATTACAAATGCAAGATTGCAGGCCTTTCTAAATCTGAGAGGCAAAGATCTAGTGTTGATGATTTTCAGAGGCATATGGAAAGAGGGAGAGGGAGAGGGGAGGTTAAAGGCAGAAGGGCTGTGGTAGATGTGATGGGGGTCATCAGTAGTGGAGGGGGGGAGGTGAAGACAAAGGAAGGCCAATGAACAGTGTGATAGTGGAGGGAGATGAGAGGAAGATAAATGAGAGGGGACAGGGTTGTCTGGTGGGTGGTGCTGGTGACCGTTGAATGGGAGGCCTGACAATGTTTGGGGTGGGTGGCTGAAGTGGTGGTCTGTGGGAAGGTGTTGGCCTGTGGTAAGCAATATTGTTAAAGGTGTGCCTCATGTGCACCTAGGCTTAGGACTCAAACCCTAGTGCATCAGTATAACTAAATGAGGCTCATTCCAATAGTTGTGCGCTTAGGCTTTAAGTCGCATGCCTTTTTATGAGGCCTAAGGTGTGCATCTTAAGCGCCTTATAATTTTTTTTTTTAAATTACTTGTTTTTTAAATACTAATTTAGTATTTGTAAAATTGGGATTTATGAAAGCAATAAGTGCTGATTAGAATAATGAATGGAGATTATAATGAGGATAATGAATTTGTATTTGATGATATTTTTTGATAAAGAGTTTTATAGTTAAAATTGTTGGAATAAATGATCCTATACATTTTAGTAAATTTAGAAATAATGTGAACCTCAAACCTTAAGTGCCTCTAGGGACACTCTATTGAAATTTATAAATGATGAAGATTCTAACTCTGAGACACGTGCTAAGATAAAGAAGTAATTCAAGCCTATGAGTTAAGGATAATATATGAATTTTTGTTTAATAAAGAGGATAATGAATTTACATTTAATGATGATTTTTTAATAAAGAGTTTTGTAGTTAAAATTATTAGTGTAAATAAGGCTATGCACCGTACTAAATTTAAAAATAATGTGAACCTTGAACATTAAGTACCTCTAGTGCTATTCTATTGGGTTTGTAAATGATGAAGTCTCTAACGTTAAGAGACATATAAAAATAAAGAGTTAATTCAAGCCTATAAGTTAAGGAAAGAGATTATATAAACTTTTATTTAATAATGATGATAAATATTAGCTTTTGCTGGATTATTATAAGAATGATATTTCCAGATTGCTTATAAATTTTATTGTTTTTATACATTTGTTGAGAGCTGTACTTCTTAATTGTCATCTTATATATTGTTAGTTGAATTATGAGTTTATAATTATTTTTATAACTATTTTTTTGAGTTTTAATAATTGAAATTCATTATAAAAACATCTTATATGCATATCTCATAAACGAGCACCTTGCTTCCATCAAGCTTGTGCCTGTGCTTGGCACTTGGTGCCTTGGCCTCAGGGACCCTTGCATCTTAATGCGCATTGCACCTTTAACAACACTGGTGGTAAGTATTGAGATTCCATTTTTCAGTTAACTCTAATTAAAGACTAATCACAATTAATTGAGACTAATTGGATTTAAAAAATAATTAGGGTTTAGTTTTGATGGATTTTGGAATGTAGCCCAAAATTCATTCTTTTACCTTATTAGTTCTGAAATTTATTTGAAAATGACTGGGCATTTAAACCGCTTGACAGCTAGTTTACACTTTCCTACACTGATTATGCAAATACTAGTATAGAGCATGCTATGTTCATTATAAGTGAGCTTCTGGATTATTCATGTTCTTATTGATTTTCCCCCTAATTTGGAAATTGTAGCTGTATTTGGCTAACATATTTCAGTTTGTCTTGTGTAAATTTATTTCCTTTAACTTGGAATTTGATAACATAAATATGGGGTATATAGGTGGCAGGTTCTCCATCCACAGAGGACATGGAAGAAATTTACATTGATTTCAGAAAGCAAAGATTTGTATACTCTAAGGAGAAGGAGACCTTTTGCAAGCTTCCTTTCCCTACTAAAGAGATTTTTGGATACTATCTCAAATGTAGCGGACATGGATCTGAAGCTAAAGTTGTTGCAGCAACTGAGAAGTGGGGACGGAATGTGTAGGTTCTCTTATCAGTATTCTGTATAAATAAGTCAGGATTACAAAAAAAGGAATTTCAACTGCAAACAGCTATGAGGCAATAATTTTTTTTTTTTTAATTTTGAGTGAAAAGGCTTAATTTTCTGTCCAATGGAAATCATAGAACAGGGAAATTTACCAATCACATTGTCAGTGAGTTTGTTACTTAAAAGTGGGAGATTATGAGATCAGTTATTCCACCTCTAATATTACTTTTCTATGGAAGAAGGGTGGGTCAGGGGCTTCACGTTGATTCCATGATTCATTAGATGAGAAAAAAAATTGCTCTTTCTAATTAAAGGTATTGCGATATCAATTTCGATGTCCACAGGACAAATTGATTTTTTTTCCTGGCTTTTCATAACATGCTAGGCATCTACTCCTAGTTTGGCACTTAAGGTCTTGTTTTGATTCCTGAATTGAACTGAATTGAAATTCGAGGAGTACTAATACCTGAAAAGTGTTGAAGATAGTTCGCAGGTCGTAAGTCCTTTTTTGTCGTGGAAACTTTTTCAGAAATCAGAAACCTTGAGATTCGATTGTAGACGTGTTATTTTCTCTAATGGGAATCAGTGTTTTCCACAATTTTGCTACAGGATTTTGTTGTTAAATTCTCAAATTGTTTACATAAGTTTTGGAGAAAAATTCTCTTCTGGAGTGGTTTCTATTATTTTCGTGACATTTTTTTTTGTGATTTTGTAGCTTCGAGTATCCTCAACCCACATTCCAGAAATTAATGAAAGAGCACTGCATGGAGCCCTTTTTCGTATTTCAGGTTTGTTACTGACAGTGTTGTACATTTTTTGCTTGAGTGTTGCTAAATATTTCACCATTTTATCCCACCCATTTATCCAACTTTCTCATTTTCATTTTTTTTGAATTGAACTTACATTTATTAAACTCATTTAATTTGGGACATTTGTAAAAGGTAAAGTTAAAAAATGTCTTTTTCTACCTTAATTTTATGAATGAAATTTAACATAAAATTTGCAACTCAAAATTGACGTACAAAAATACATTGATTTCAACATTGCCTTTTATGAATATTGTTTCAATTTTATGAATGTATCGAAAACAAGTTATATTAAAAAGGAAAAAAACAAAAAAAGTTGGATGAATGGGTGGGATTTGATGGGATAAAAGGTACTTTCTTAAAATGCTGGCAGTAATTCTTATTAACTTTTTTCACCTCTTTCTCTCTTTGTCATTCGAGTACTTATTGAATTTCTAATCCTATTCACTTGTTTTTTAGGTCTTTTGTGTCGGTCTTTGGTGTTTGGATGAATATTGGTATTACAGTTTGTTCACCCTATTCATGCTGTTCCTGTTTGAATCAACAATGGCAAAAAGTCGTTTAAAAACTCTAACTGAGCTTAGACGTGTACGTGTGGATAGCGAAAGCCTCATGGTGCATCGTGGTGGGAAGTAGGTGATCTCTCCAATTTTCTGGCTTTATGGGCAATGTGGAATTTTTTTGTGCTTAATATGGTGCATTATAGGTGGGTGAAACTCTCTGGGACAGATCTTCTTCCTGGAGATGTTGTTTCTATAGGTCGCTCATCTGGTCAGAATGGTGAAGATAATTCTGTACCTGCCGACATGCTCCTATTAACTGGAAGTGCCATTGTGAATGAAGCCATTCTCACGGGCGAGTCTACTCCTCAGTGGAAGGTGGATTTCTTTTCCTGCTTATTGTCATGATTTTGCAACCCTTTGGTCATACCTTATGAGAGTATTGATAACTTTACAGACCTGGCTTACGGGTTGTTGTTTGGTGTTCATAAAGTACTTCTTTGAATGCTTGTTTCTTGATTAATCTGCATTTGTTGTAGCTAAATTGCTTTTCTTCAAAAGCCTTGTGGGTTATCAAGTGTGAAGCCATATGCGCTATCCTAGGGACGCATGCTTCATATATATATTTTTATATATACTACTTTCTTTTAGTTATGTACTTATTCAATTTAATTTAATGTTGATAGTTCTGGGGTCCTTGTAGTTCAGTGATCTACCTGACATTGATCTACACAAAATCTAGATTATTTAACTGGTTGTAATGCTGATCAGGTGGTTTCCATTAGCTTTGACATATGAAATCCAAAATTGTAATACATCTTGATACTTTATATCCTCCCAAGTATAAATTACTTTTGTGGAGATGAGTTTCCTTGGGTCGTTGTTTGTAAATTACATAGTATTGATAGATGAATAGGAGCAGAAAAATTAAAGTTAGAACTATAAAGAGAAGCTTTGGAATCTAAACTCTAAAAGATTCAACACAAATTAGAGTAAGGCTAGAATAAATGAATTTTTTGGAGGATAATGTACTAATTTTGATTTTTTTTTTTTTAAAAAAGGCAACAAGAAAGCCTTTACTTTCTTTGCAAACCTTTGGCTGTTTTCTTCATCCCGTACATTCAGTTTTGTGAGTTGCAATGCAACTCCTGTAATTACTCTTTTTTATTATAATTTGGGTGACGGTAAGCCATGCTGTAATAGCTAGGTCGTTTCAATGTAGGGTTATAGAGGAAACAGTTTCTTTACAATGTGGGATAAGGTCATGTACATCTATATAATCTATAGCTCACAACCTTCATAATACAATTTGGCCTTGGATCTTTCTCACAGAAATGGAGAAGTTGATGTTGTAACTCGCAAGGTCACGGTGGGTGGTTAAAATGATAAAAGGTGACTTGAGCATTTCCTGGTTGTTAAAAATTCTTGAATTGGAAGGTAATTTTCTTAGGACACCTAAAAAGCTAGACAAGTTATATGAATTAGAATTTAGAGGACAATAATTATGACATCTACTAAAGTAACTGTTATTAAGATGTAATTAATGGTGCGGGTCTAGAGTTGAAATTAGTAGTGGGCACAATCACAATGATTAGAAGCAACAATTATGGAAGTTAACTGATGGGCACATAAGATGGTTCTGGCATAGGCTGGATAATGAATGCACAGACAAAGAAGAGTAGTTTGATTGAGGTTAGAGATTCTTAAGATATGAAGGTATATATTTTGTTAGAGATTGGTCAAATAATGTATATTTATCAATGTAAACTATAAATATCAAATATCATATATCTATGATCCAAGTCCTAGTTAAATATTGTGATAGGGACCCTCTTCCAACAATCTAATATCAAGTCACGCAATTTTCCCAATTCTTGTTTCTCTCTCAATGAAGTGGTAATGCAAATATATTGAAAATGGTGGGAAGAACATAGTACAATATTAAGTAATAAAATTCAGAGAAGATGATGATCGAATGTGAAATGGACTAATAATGCAAATCTCTGAAACAGAGCCACGGAATTGACCCTAAATCAGGCTAGGAGTGTCTAGAGTGAAATCTAGCTGAGTTGATAGGAAAGTATCTTAAAGGTCCATGCTTACAGGCTGAATTACGCAATCCCCAAGGTAACAAAATAATCTCTAATTTTGGTTTTGAGGTCAGCTTTTATGCTGCCAACAGAAATCCTAATGGTGTCTACTAGTGTAATTACATCAGTACCCCTGTCGGGGAATTTTACTATACCCTTAAAAACATAAGTGCCATGGACGAGAGTCGGCTTGTTAGACCTTGTTACTTTGCTCTTTTGGAGTTCATTCTCTTCTTAGCCAACATCTACTTCAGTCTCGTGGAACTCGGCCACTAGAGGTTTGACCTCGAACAGTCCAACCATCACAGATTTGACATTGGTTAGGGCCTTGGTCAATTTGGTCTCTTGAACCTTGGTCTCCAGAAGCTTGGTCGGATCTTATCTAGTTTGGCTTGCTTGACTTAAGTATATCTTTGGGCTCTGTGTGCTGCAATCATGTTACTTCTTCTGCGTGTGAGATCTTAATTACGTTGTGTAAGGTTTATTCTAATCTTATGAAAAAAGCATCTTTATTGGCTAACATACCTCTCAAATTGAAGATGAGGTATAGATGCTAACTTGAGTTGTGGAGGAACAGAACTGTTGGTGAACACAAATCAGAACAGACCAAAGCATTGAAATAGAGTAAAAAGAGCATTGGTTGGACCAGAAACCAGAACCCAGCTCTAAAAAAAAGCACAAACAGTCGTTAGTGCAATATCCTGCTACTATAACAAATCACTACCGCTTGCAATCTCTTGCAACTAACTTTGATTTGTGTAGCGTTTTGCACTCCTAGATTCAGAGTAACAGGAAAATAGAGCAGAGCAGGGAGCCTATTTAAGAACTGTTCATGGTCATTGTTTTGAGCAATGTTCATGCCTGTAATGGGTGCTGTTCACACACTCATTTCATGAATGCTATAGAATTTCTCTATAATTTACAATTCCCCCAATGGAATACGAGGGTAATAAAAGCTACTATTTAAAATTAGAAATAGAGCACACGCAACAAAGAAAATTTGGGTGGGTTCCGTTGGGCAGCGGGTATTACCGAAAAGGCTAGTTATTTGTTGGCAATATGTGATGGATCTTAAAGAGGAGTCTTTGATACCATGTTAATATATTGTCACGAACCCTACCAAAGTAGGTCAATTTAAATAATTAATTATAATTCCTAAAATTTAAAATCCCAAATAAATTCAATAAATAATGCTAAGCCCAAAATTCAGGTGTAATCAATCGAAATATACAAATAACAAAATTAAATCCACATAAGATCTTATCAGACAACCGTCCGAATAAAATAAATACGACCTGCTCTACAATCATCGTAAGGGAGGTAGTAATTTAGCCAAAAATCATAATCAAATATAACATAATATTCGAACTGCCTCTGAAATATAACCATGGGCCTATATATGGCCAATTCTATAATCCAATCGCATCAAATACCAATTTAAACTATAATAGAACTAAAACTCACTGAATCAGACGAATGGTTGACAGATCACGACCATACTCCTGCAATACATCCGAATCTTTAACTCTGAAGGGATAAAATAGGAAAAGTAAGCCTAATACTCAGTAAGTATCATGTTTAAACGAAAGGAGTCCAATAAATCAGAGAGAACGTCAAATGATAAAAATCCGTTTAAATGACAGGATAAATCCACATCTTCGATAAAATGAATCCAATAGAAATCGAAGATTCAAAATCCAATGGTAGTCTTATACTAAAATGAAATATCCAAATCCAAAGCAAATATTTAAATTAGAAAATAGTCCTCATTGGGACGTATATATATATATATATAAATATATATAAGCAAAATAGAAGTGATTCAGACCGATTCTAATAGGCAATTAGCCGATTCCAAAGTTCAATATGAGTTTGAGTCCAAATCCAAGGCCCGATCAGTTTGTGATTTGGGGTAGAATCCGATAGCTAGATAATTCAATAGCGTGCGCAGAAGTCGAAACAGCGTCGCAGCAGATAGTCCAAAGGTTCGAATCAAAACATATAGTCCAAAATTATTTGTACGAGACATACCAATGCCCAACAAAGGGCAAAGTCGGCGAATTTTAAATCTAAGTCTGAAATCCAAATCCAAATCAAAGTCCAATACAAATAAATGTAGAGATACAAATCATGCATCAAATTTGAGTTCCAATTATTTAAAGACTAGTTTGAGGAAGGGTTACACATAATTTCGATAACCTTAAACAAAATCAAATACAAATTAGGCTAGCATGTATGGCTACCCATGTACTCTGTATCCATGAGTAAGGTTGCTCACTATTTTTTGCCACCCGCGGCTTTGGGTGCAATCCTCAAGCTTGTTTGATATATTAGGACGTCCGAATATATTCTAAGGTCAAATTAAATTATCCAAATGGGAAGAGTTATTAATCCAAGCCTTTCCTATCGGCTTAAAGGGATTTTCAAATAACAAAATATTTTCTGTCGGGGAGCTGGCCAGGATATTAAATACTCTAAATCCAAATGTAGTGACCATGACCCGGCATGTGCATATGACTGCACGGCTTATGCAAAGTTTCATGCTCATTTTCATCCAAATATACTGATAGAAAAATATACAATGTCCAATAAATTATTCGGGCTTTTAGAAAAATATTAAATCCTCCAAAGTCATAAAACCTAGTCGGGAAACATCCAAATTAGCCAATAAACTACACATGTATGTCCAGATTAAACAGATCGGGTAGATAAAATTACATGCATGTTTGTAAAAATTTTAAACAGTATTTAAAATATTTCAGATATTAAATCAGACCAAAGATGAGGTTTATAGATACTTGCCTTGACTTTATACTTTACAAATTTGAAAAACGGATGTCCTGAAATACCCGAATCGGTACTTTCTCTCTACTGCCGCATGCGCGTCCCCTGTGCACGGCCCTCTCTCCTCTCTGCTAGCCTCTAGCGTTGTTGCCGCTGCTGCTGCCGGCCTGGCTGTCGTCGGCCTTCCGGCACCACCTCCGCCGGCACCACCTCGCCGGCGCCAATGCTGCTTTGCCGCCTCACACTCTCCTCGCATGGCTCTCTCTCTCCTTGCATCACCGTTGCCTCAGCCCGCGACCGCTGCAGCCTCACCTACGACCCACCGCCGCCGCCGATCTCCTCTAACCCTCCTTCTCCTTCTTCCCTCTTCTCCTTCCGAAACCCTCACCCTCTCTCTCCTCTTCTCCCTCCCTCTCTCCCCGATCCTTATCTTCTTCTTTTCTTTTTTTTTTCCCCCTTTTTTTCTTTTTTTCGTTTTCTTTATATATATATATATATATATATATTTTATTATTATTTTCTATTTTAGTTTTTCTTTTATACCAAAATCTAAACAGATATTCGGGCAATAGCACGAGCGCACATCAGGCGCCAATCCGACTGATCCAAATATTCGTTCAAATTTCATAATATTTAATTAATTTTTGCCACGTCCAAATTATCCAAAATTACAATTAATATTAAATTAATCTGAACGGAAATCCGGGATAATATATAGTAACCTGGAGCCCTTTATGCGGATTAAACTTGATAATGTCAAAATTTAAATTTAAATATGGAATATCTTATCGCTAAGATCATAATTTTAACTGGGTATTGGAAAAATATTTATTCCAGTCTGATTAAAATATCTTTGTTCATGGGTAAGGTCTATAGGAAGGTGAGATTCAGGGACCTAGAAGACTTTGAATGAGTCGGTAATGGAGGATGTGACTGCTCTTAACTTTCTTGTTTTGTTTTTCGTGCCACATAGCATATTGCGCTTGTACTCTTAGATTATTTTACCTTGAATATATCGAATGGTGAGGTAGGATTCATTTAAGCAATTACATGTAGTTGGATTTGAGCCTCAGGTGAGACAATGACAATGTGAATGTCAAATGTGTCAACTCATTCCACTGGTACAATAGTAACTAGAACTAATTAATTCCTACCATTTTCACTCATTGTATTAGTGGCTAAGTAGATCTGGGAAATCAAGATAAAAGCGGAAAATGAGTAATAGTTGATTCCATTATACATGTTGGATTTGAACCCTTCATATTCTTTAAGGGTAGGTTTAAGTTGGAGTAAGGCATAGAAATTCTACTTACTAAAAAAAGGCATGGAAATGGATTAATCATGGGAATGCAGTCCGCAGAATTGCAAAATTTTATCATTTCCATGGCATTACTACGAACATGGAATAGATATTGCATGGTGAAAACCTTTTGCATTGCCTGCTTACTTTTCAATGCATATATTCTGGACGCAAATTCTTTTATATGAATTAACTGCACAATTTACAAAACCCCTTGATCTTGGGGCTTTTGTAAAGTTGGCATGGTATATTGTCATTCTGGATTCTGTTGGGCTGTGTGAAATTTCTTCTTAGGAACCTATTGTGCTTCTGGACTTTGATCTGCTTTCTTTGGGAATGAGAAGAAAAGTATTTGATCAGAAGACACCAAATGGGATGTCAAATGTAGCCATGAACAGGGAATGTGGGTAGTCATAGTTCACTAAAAATGTAATAGACAAAATCCATGAAGAAAAGATTGTAAGTACCAAAAAATCTTCCCTCAAGCTTCAAATTTGAAAACCTTCAGTATTTTTCTTTCCATACTAAGTGAAAGGACTAGGACTATAAAAACTTTTTGTCTCGTCTACATTGACTAAACATTTAACATTACTTTCGATCATTCCTTTTCTGCTTGTATTTTGGTATCTGTCAAATTTTGCTGCGTTTTAGGTTTTGTCGAATAGCTCCTGAAAACTTGTTTAGTGGAATGGTTTGTTGTTTCTCCTCATTTTTTCAGGGCTGATGCAAACATGTTTAGTAAGATGCTGATAACACACGTGTTTTTACTTCCATACACCTGACTTGCATGTATCCTCAGATTCTCTTCTTTCCAATTGATCTTTGTTCTAATGGGTGATACTTCTGCTTGGCTATCTTTAATAAATTGCATGGCAATATATAACTGTTCAATTTTTGGCCTCATTGGATCAACTATTTAGGAGCATCTGCACCCTTACAAATCGCTGAAAAGGATTCTATGAGTTCTATGTTTGCTTTTGCTGCCAGGTTCTCACAGATTATTAAGTGTGGACATATGTTCTTTATAGGTTTCCATCTCGGGTAGAGGAGTTGAGGAGAGATTATCAATTAAGCGAGATAAAAATCATGTTCTGTTTGGTGGGACAAAGATACTGCAACATACTCCGGATAAGGTAGTTTCTGCTTGGTTATAGTTATAGACATATATTGGTGTTTTTATGTTGAGAAGATGATTGACTTTTCATGTTTTAATTTAATGTCCTTTTTGGAGCCAGTCTTTTCATCTGAAAACCCCTGATGGTGGTTGCTTAGCTGTGGTTTTACGAACTGGATTTGAGACGAGTCAAGGGAAACTGATGCGCACCATTTTATTTTCTACTGAGAGGGTAAATGATCCTCTGTAGTGAATCAGTAACCTTTGTGTTCAAACTCTATGTTTTGTGTGAAATTTGTGCTAAATCTGCAATCATATATTAGGTCACTGCCAATAGCTGGGAAAGCGGGCTGTTCATCTTATTCCTAGTCATCTTTGCAGTTATAGCTGCTGGTTATGTATTAAAGAAGGCAAGTATATGTTTGCATGAATATTTGGGTATCATTTGTCAGGTCACATTTTTCCACCTTGTTTAACGTACTACTTTCTGCTTGTTTACTTTTTTTTTAACTGTGCATTTGATTGAAAGAATAATGGTTATAGGGATTAGAAGATCCAACGAGGAGCAGATATAAGCTTTTTCTGAGTTGTTCATTGATTATTACTTCTGTCATCCCACCTGAATTGCCAATGGAACTATCAATAGCTGTCAACACTTCTCTTATTGCTCTGGCAAGACTCGGGATATTTTGCACTGAACCATTCCGAATTCCATTTGCTGGGAAGGTGAGTAGTAGTAGGTTAAGAATCTTGCCGTCTTGATTTGTTGTAGTGATATTTCTTGTTTTGGCTCACTTTTTCTAATGTGTGTGTTAATTTTCACCTCATGGCCATGCATAGACAATAGGCATCGAACTAAAATATACTACATAGTAATATTTATTTGGGTGTACGATGTACCAAAGTAAAGGAGAACTTTTGAATGATATTCGAGTAATACAAGTCAGCATGCATCACTGGTCATATGCTTTTGACACTTTATTATTCTTGACGCATTGTTGCAGAACATTAGCCTTGTTGAAGCACAGCATATGGTATGTATGCATCAATCTCTTTCAGACGAGTGATGTTAGCCTAATAGAAAATGGTAGAAAATTAAAATGGTGAAAATAGGTGATTGATTGAACACTTTCTATACATATATAGACAGAAACAGCTTCATAACGTGCATATTTGATTCTCCTAAGAGTCTGCACTGCCAGAAGAATTTTGGGCCACTGTCATTTTCTTTTTAGGTAAATAATATAATACTATTAGAAAGATGACAAAGTGGCGTCACAGAAAAGGACTATGTACAAAGACTCGAACAGAAACAAGAAAAATGCACAGAACATAATCATTACAGTAAAACTCTAACAGCATATGTCGTGAGGAAGAAAGGAACCCCTATCCATAGATCTGAATTTCAGTGCCATTGAAGATCCAGCATTCTTTTCCTTCCAAAGTACCCTGACCAGAGTACTTTGCAGGAAAAAAAAACAGATCACAGCCAAGGGAACCAGTCTCCAGGCCTTATTCTTTTTCCTGATTCTGATAAGCTATTCTGGTGCAAAAGTTCATCATCATTGGTACCTGCAAAATCCTAAGAATGATAGATCTGTATACCAGCATTTCAAAACAATATCACCAGCAAAGAAAAGATACTGAACAGATTCAGCCTGCTGTTTGCACAAACAGAATCTATTAGACTTGTGAAAACTCATTTTGCAGATTATAAAGCATGAGGCATTCCCCAAGCGGTCAAAAACACTTACATTGGATAATTAATTTTCAATTAATTTTCCTTTGCAGGTTGATATTTGCTGTTTTGACAAGACAGGAACACTTACATCGGATGACATGGTAAGTCATATGTTCTTTTGTAATGTTGTATGATGGGTGGATACTTTTGTTTGTTTCATATAGTTTTCTGTTGATTGCCTTAGGAGTTCTGTGGAGTCGTCGGAGCTACTGAGAGTATGGAGCTAGAGACGGATATGAAAAGGGTGCCTCCTCGCTCTTTGGAAATTCTTGCATCCTGTCACGCCTTGGTGTTTGTGGTCAACAAATTGGTATGAAATTATGTACTTTTTATGCAAAAACTTGTGTCTTAGAGTCAGAGATATTAATATGTTCACTGTTTTAATAATAACTGTGAATCAATTTTTTTTTGTGCTTGACTGTTGATATTTTCATCAATAATTATAAGGTTAATTTCTAAGAAAATTCCAACCTTTTAACCTTTTTTTTTTTCACTTTTTTCATGGTATTTCAATTTTATCAATTATATACCCAACATTTAACATTTTTTCCAATTACAGTACAATATTTTAGTTTTATCAATTCTATATATAACCTTTCTATATATATTTTCTTATAACAATCTTTCTACTTTTTTTTTCTCCTTTTAGGCTCCTTTTGTTTGTCGGAAAATAGTTTATTGAAAAATATTTTCTTTATTTTCTGGTGTTTGTCCCCAAAGGGAAAATATTTTCCACATTTTCCGACATTTGGCACTTAGATGGTGTGTATAGGAAAAATAAGACAACGAAAAATATTTTTCTAGTCAAAGTAAAATAAGGCTCAAGGTTCAAAAAATAACTTTTCTTTTTCAATATGGGAAGTCATTTTCTGGGACTTATCAACTGTTAATAATGACTATGCCCATTAATGAAAGTTTGACCTAAAGATGATTCTATTGCAGCACATGATGCCCCAACTCGCTATTGGACCTGGCCGATGATGCCTTGGGCTGACAGCATCAGTCACTAGATGGCACGCTGGCCACCGTCTGTCACCAGTCGGCATGTCATGCCTTGAGCTTCTAGTATCAGTCATCAGCCATCGATATCCCCAACCCCATCTCTGGTCTTCGGGCAGTGATTCCTTTGGCTGCTGCTATTGTTTGTTGATAGGTTGCTAGACAACTATTAGCTTGAACTAGGTTTGTCGCCACGTCAGTCGATGGACAACTCTCCTGGAACCTGTTCCGCTTGTTTTTGATGGCGGTTGCTAGTTGTCAACACCGCAAACCAAACTGTCGGTCACCAACTGGAGACGTCCCTGACCCCTACTGTAAAAACAAAATACAAGCACATCGGGGACCGATGATAAATTTAAATATTTTATTGACCATGAAATATCACCACGACCCCAAAAATACTGTTACAGTCAATAATAGCCGACATCCAACGTTGTTGGCCGATTTGTGTAGTATTCCATATTTTCTTATATATGCCAAATGCTGGAAAATATTTCAATGAGAAATTATTTTCTTTGAAAATATTTTCCATGGAAAATGTAGAAAATATATCTCCTGTGGAAAAGTTCTCCATTGGATAAATATTTTCTGACAAACAGTGCCTTAGTATGATATTGAATTTTATTAGTTTAGTGAAAAAGAATTGGAAGATTTGTCTAAAGTTCTTCAATTGTTATTTACATGACATTAAGTTCGTTCTTCAAATTCTTTCAACTTTATTTCATTTAATTGACAAACTATGTTAAAAGTGAAAAAGTTGTAAGGTAAGTTACAAAATTGAGCGTATTACAATTAAAGATTAGGCATATATTTGATAAAATTGAATTGCCTTGCTAAAACTGAAAAAAATAAAGTTGAAAGTTTGGGTTTTCATAGTAATTAACCTTAATTTATATCATAATTATTAGCACGTCTTGTCTTGTAGGTAGGTGATCCCTTGGAGAAGGCTGCACTAAAGGGGATTGACTGGACTTACAAATCTGATGAGAAGGCCATGCCAAAAAAGTAAGAATAGCAACAATAGCTATATACTCTTATTATCAAAGACAAATAATTTACAGCTATATTATCTTACACTGTTGATTTTTAAATAGGTCATTGCCACGTATGTCTTTGCACTGTTCTTTGGATGGAATGGAATAAACAGATTGTAGTTTTTTTTGAGTTAAATTGTCTTTCTGCTTTTTCTAATTCTTACTTAGATTTAATAATTTTTTTCTTCCTTGTTTCTACGGTTTACTTCTTTTTATTCTTTTTCTTTCTTTTGGTTTGTAGGTGGGATTTGGGTTGTTAGTCAGGAATGTGGGCGAAAAATATGATAACAGAATAACTGCTGTATAATCCCATGTTATGGGACAAATTTTCATTTGTATAGAGTTCCCTGGAACATAATGCAGAAATAGTGAAACTTAAAATTAAGAGGAATAAGAGATGCAAAATGAGCCATTAATGATGCTAAATTTATAGCATCTAAAGTCTACAATAAACTAGTAACCAAAGATGGTGAGAAAATTGTCTATAAAATATCCATGAATTAGAGATAAAAAGAGTAGAGATCTAGGGAATATCAGATGTCTAAAAGAAACTGCTTGTATTAGTGGAATTAGTAGATATAGTAGAGAGATACAGCATTATTTTAATATTCTATTAAATGAAACCAAGTAAGAGGCCATCATTTGGAATTGGTTGATGAAAAAACATCATTTTTGGGCAGGTTGATAAACTTATTGAACAAAAGCTGGTACAATACTGGAAAAATTTTAAAAGGCAAATTTGTTTGACTATATGTCATATCACTGAAATTTGGAAATGTTGGGTGATAATGGGATGCCAAACGATTAGGTTAACTATATTTAATAAGGTTAGGAGAACTAAATGAATGCCAAATGATTAGAGGAAAATAACTTTCGGATGAAAGGACAATTATAGGAAGGGTGCACTTCAGATTAGATCCTTTCAAGTAGATGACCTGTAGGGCACTCAGACTGGAGTTTATTTTGCAAAAAGAACTTGAATGACTTTGTTTTTCTTTCTTTTAAACCATCAATTTCCTATTGTGTCATTCACAACTTGTGTATTTTGGATACTTGAAAAAGCTGCTGTCCTGAAATGGAGATAGATTCGAATTACTTTCCTGCTCATACAATGGAACTTTTAGAAAGAGTAATTTTACAAGTTGTCAACAAACAAGTGGTCAGAAAATTTATTTGGTTTAAAGGTTGTGATATATAAACCACTGTGATACATTATATATATGGAGAAGGTTAATGAAAAATTTGGAAATGTAAAAGCTTTAGAATATGGCTTTGTCGATTTTGAGAAGGCTATGTATATATTATTGATGTTAGATTAGAAGGGAGTCGTTAGTAAATATATAGATTCCATTAAATATGTATATTAAAAGTAGACCTTTTCCAATAACAAAAACAAACATAAGGACATATATAATGGAGTTATGTCTAATTTAGGAACTATAGGACAAGAAACTAGGTTTTAGTCTATTTCTATATGTTTGTATAAAGATTATCAATTTTGAATTGAGTATTTACCCATCTGCCTTTGTTGTGGTTGAATTGACTGGAGATATTCAAGATGAAATTCATTGAATATGTTAGTTGCGGATGATATTGCTTGATAGATGATACTATAGCAGTATATTTGAAGTTAGTTTATGGAGAAAGGTTCTAAAATCTGAAATCCCCTCCTTCCCTTTCATCTCCTCCCAAGCAAGCTGTTAAATTAAGTGGAAGAAGGCAACAATGTGTAATTTTCATCACAGATGATTCCTCTTTGCCTGCAAGTAACTTGAGCAGATCTGAATTTAAAATAGTGCTGGGGAGCTGATTTTAAAAGCATCTACTGAAGATGATTTATCCAGTGTTGGGAACAACAGGAAGTGAAGTCTTTCTCCTCTTTGATATCATTTTTCTCTAGTCGACTTACCTATGCTGCTCTCAATAGTTTGGTTGTATCCAGATTAATAGTTTTAGCATTTTTCTTATTTAGTTTATTCTGCTTATGGTTGCTACTTTGGTTATGATGTTTGCATGTGTGATATATTATTTACGTGCCCATCATTTGTTTAGGATTCAGGTGTTGGCTGGTATCTTTCAGACTGTTCATTATCCCTCATTTATATCCCTATAATCTTAAAGAATATTTGTTCATTGGTTATCAATCCATAATAGATAAATAAAATGGATGATAAATTTAGGGATTTGAAGACATGTACAGGATAATGTGAATTTAACTAAACCTTATTGTGGTCATTCTGGAAAGTGGCAGTAGCTGGATCTGTATTGCCAGCTTAATATGCTGGAAATAGTACATGTACATCTTATGGCTCAAAGTCAGCAGAATCTTTTTAATTGATACTGAACAGAAAAAAATTGTTGTAATTGAGGCAATTCATTTTACTTATATAGTCACTTTTTCCTTTAAACTGCAGGGGATCTGGTCAGGTTGTGCAGATTGTTCAGAGACATCACTTTGCATCTCACTTAAAACGAATGGCAGTAGTTGTTCGTGTTCAGGAGGAATTTCTAGCTTTTGTGAAGGTTTATTTGTTGTGCTTATCATTTAGTTATTCTTCCATGTTGGCATCTACATTTTAATTATATGATGCAAAACATATATTTGATTTGGTTGTTTATCCAAGGCTGGGTGTGCTTCTAGCAACAAGCACATCTGGCTGCGGAAAAAAGGCACATATGCATGCAATTTAACTTTTGACTTGTACCTGTCCATGTACACATTTTGATCATTTAACCATTGTAGTTATTGTTCAATGGCAGGGCGCACCTGAAACTATTCAAGATAGACTCGTTAATTTGCCAGAATCATATGTTGAGACCTATAAAAAGTACACACGTCAGGGTTCCAGGGTTTTGGCTCTTGCTTTCAAGTCCCTTCCAGACATGACAGTAAGAACTCATTTCACCATATTGACTTGTATGGAATTGTATGTGCCTTAAACTTTAACTCCAAATTTACTTATTTTTCAATGAGGTGGACTTTGCATGTCATTTTATCTATTACCAAAGTTGTGCATAGAAATACATAGACATTTTATCACACTAAAGTGAGAGTCTCTTGCCGTATGCTGAAATCAAAATGTTTGCTGTGTCTCACTCAAAATCTCGCAGTCACTTTGGTGAGGCACTGACTTGTCTTTCTCATTGCAAGTGTTTGCTTCAAAAATAAAACAAAGGTGGCTCCATGCATGAGGTTTTCATATCATTGGATTTGTGGAGGGGTTATTTTATGTAGCCATATGCTTGCATAACAGAGGCTGTTCTGTGGATTGAACTCATGACATCCATGCCACAGTGCAACCTACCTTATCATTGTACCAAGCATGATCTTCCTTCCCTGTTGCTTCATCAATATGAAGAAAATATTTGTGTTGCTACCTGGCAAGTGCTTAGCTTATCCTTTAGCTGGTTGGCCTTATCATTAACAGTTTTGGTAGACCTTCACTTCTTGGGCTGTGGACTTCCCAAGCATGTGTATTTTGGGCACTAGAGGGCTTTGGTTTGCAATTCATCCTGGGAGTTGGGAACTGATCTTAGCTCTTGTCAAAAGTAAATTGAAGCAAAAAGCAAAAACTAAGCAATAGTCTTGATCCAAAAAGAGGGAAAAGAGGTGGGGACAGGGAACATATATGTGCAAACAGAAACAAAGGGGTGTCTGTGTGTGTGTTTCTTTTTTTTCTTTTTTGGAGGGGGTCTCAGTATCAGACCGCTACCTTGATGTGCAGAAGCATTAATATTGTGCTCCTGCTGATACTATTTGAAAGATTATTATCCTACAGGGACACAAATACTCTGAGCCTGTCACCTAGATAAACAACCAAAAACCTCACATGGTGTAGATGGTGCATGTTTGTACATCATAAAGAAGAATGATTGGAGAAAGAGAGATGTAGCATACTTTAAAGAAGTATTATCTTTCACTGCTTAATTAATATGGCCCTTTTCCAAGTTTCAACTTCATGAAAGAATCATCTTAAAAGTAAATCTATCCTCTCGAGAATTAAAAAAGAAAAAAAAAAAAACTAGTGTTGTCAAAAGTGCTAGGTGATGTAAGGCAAGGAGACTCCTTAGTGCCTGAGTTACTAGGCACTACATTTGGTGGTTTTTTGAGACGTGAGATGCAAATTAAAATATAAATATATATGACTACATGTAGTGCTGAAAAATATTAATCATGGCTCAAATTACTATAAACATATAAAAAATATAAGCATTGTGTGCCTCGATCAACAAAAATAAGCGGTGAGATAGACAAAATCACTATGCTATTGACATGTTCTTTTCTACACTATGAACTCTCACTGAACTTAAATATGACAAAAAGAGTATTGTACAATTTTAACTACTAAGAAAGTCATTAAAATCCTATTAAATTTTTACTATGGTGGCTTTTACCCAGATGGCAAGTTTTGACACACCGATAATGTTTTATTATACTAAAAAAAAAAAAGGTTGTTCCATTATAACAAAATCCTGGAGGTTATGGGTTCAAATCATGTGGGAGATTCATACCCTAGGCCACCCTTTTACTATCATAACTTTTGCATCAGATCATCACAAATCACAGGATTAGAAAACATATCAAGACCATTATACAATGAAACTCTCCATGACACACTGTGTAATGTCCGTTACACTATGCTTTGACAATTCCTCAACCACTATTGTAGTGCAGCTTTGATATCCATTTGTCTTCATCAATGTCTAGGATGCTGACTAAACACTTAGTGGTTACACATTTCATTATTGTTCTCTTCAACATCATATTCTGGTTCTCTTATTTATTTGTAGTTATGAACTCTGCTTTTTTTTATTGAATGCATGAAGATTAGTGAGGCCAGAAGCCTGGACAGAGAAGAAGTTGAAAGTGGCCTAACATTTGCTGGTTTTGCGGTAATAAATGCTACTGCAAGTGTTACTTCATTTTGAATTTCGTGAGTTGATTTGTTGTTGTCACGGAAAGCTGTTTGTTATGTTTCAGGTTTTCAATTGTCCCATTAGGCCAGATTCAGCTGCTGTTTTGGCTGAATTAAAAGGATCTTCACATGATTTAGTAAGCATCTTGTTTCCTTGATTGCTATGTTACATATTGGGATGTCCAATGTGTTGGGTCATTTTATGTATGCACTGAAGCTGTTGGAAATGGAGCAGTGCATTTGATCTCTGAGTCTATTGTCAGAAAATGCATTTTGACCTATGTTCTGTAAATCAAGGCATGGGTGTTGGATGTGGGGGCATGCCCTGGTGTCTGATTGCCTATTTTTTCCCAAATATTTGCAAATTTTTAGTGCTTTCTTTAACATACAATCAATTCAACAGTGTGGTCAATTTACTCGTTGCTTCCTGTGTCTCTGTCTTGTTATTAATCATTTGGTCAGATATATGGAATCAGGTTGTCTAGAAACAGTTGAAACTTCTAGTTAGATTTTTAAATTGTGAAGGCATCCATTCGGCGCTATTTTTGAGAAGAGTGCTAATACTTGTTGATTGCGTCTTGATGCTCCTATGTTGTGGGGCTGGATTTCAACTGTCTTTGGTACCGAATTGCTCTGCTGGTGTGCAGGTTGAACTCTCTGTTTGGAAAGGATATTTTGCATAAAAAGTTGACTTGGTTCTTTTCTTTCTTTTAGTTTGATCAATCTAGTTGCCATATTTTATATGGCTTTCTTCTTTCTGCTCCACTGCTCCAAAATTTGTTAGTGATTATTGAATCTAACCGTGACTTCAGCTGTTGTAAGCAGCTAGATGACTTCTTGTTTAACTTTTAATGTTGTCCAGGGTCCATTCTCCATTGGATTGCAATTTATGCTGACTTAGCTTATTATCTAAGGATAGATAGACTAGAGGAATTGTTTTTCATGTGAACAACATGCGTTGCTAAAGCCTGTGTTGCCTACTGAGCTCTCATTTTTCTCTTGCATCTCAGTCTAGAAGTTTTCCATTCTTTTTTTACTTTAAGCTAGTCAATTGCAGTTTTATGGTGCTTTGACAACCCCCCCTTTCCAGCACTTTAAAACCACAAATGTCACAATCTAGACTAATAATGTTGTTGAAATCTACTGAAACAACAGCAGACATGTATTCCAAATTTCGTATCTTTTCAACAATTTTCTCTATTTCTCATTATTCATTGTATACATATGAAAACTATATAAGTTTATTGTAAATAAAACTAAAAGTTTACTACAGCTATCTATAATAATAAAAGTCCGCTAAAAGTCTCTCCTTCATGCTACTCCACCAAAGGTTCGACTGCTTGTAGGCTAATCTGAAAGAGATAGAAAATAATAATTAATGTGCCAATTACTCAGTAAGAAATTCTATAATTTAGAATGCAGTAATGATAGTGGCTAACAAAAATGCATGGAACTCAAATATTGTATAAACAACTCAGAGGCATCATGTGCCAATCATAACATATGATATGCCAAATGCTATAATATGAAATATAATATAACCATGAGTTCCATGATTTTACATATGTTCATTACATATCCAAAAACTCAAGGACTCTCCGAGGATTATATTTTCCACCACTTCAAACTAAGGCTAATGAATTAACCTCCCATTTGTTTGGTACAATCTAATACTTGGATGCTGTTCATCACCCCACTTAGCAATGCTAAGAGTGTCTTATATATATACATGTGGTTTAGCTAGTCAAGCAATCACCAAATATCTCAGATATTCAAATTATATCACATATAATACATATAGGTTTACATAGAAAATACATCATATATGAATATATCCCGAGACTATTAAAATACTTTCAGCATTGAATAATGTGGATTATACTAAGGTACCCCTGTGTCCATATTATCTGGACACAATAGTATATTTGTATATATTTTACTTCTCTATTTATAGAATGTAAAATGAAGTATCATATCACATTAGACTATAACATATAGTATTCAGGATCTATACACTAGCAATTTCATATATCGTTGCATGTAGTTTTCTACCATATGCTATGAAATTATTCAATATCAAGGAAAATATGCTAGTATCATATAAGAAAGTAAGAAATTATCAATAGGATCACAAAAGATTGTTTATCAGACATAATGACAAGCAATGCCATTTGGAAGATGTAGAATGCAATAACTGAATAAATATATCAACAGATAATTGAATGAACGTATCTAAGACTTAAATATCTCAATATGGTGTAAGGTACTGTTTATTTCTGTCACAATAACAACATTAGATCTTCTTGTCACATATTAACTTCTAATCTCATCCTAAAGGATATTTTCTTAAAATATCTATCACTCGAAGTGATTCTAATCTTCCTTATGCTTATAACTGAATCCTAGTACTCAAATAATATCTATAACTACGTGAGATTAAATATGCCCCCCAATTAATCAACCATACTTTATCACTTGACATTCCCACAATTATTATTTACTAATCCATAAATAAGTGAGTCAAACGCCATTTATCATACTAGGTCATCCGAAATATACTCATAGGAAATTACTTCCTAAACACCTACAATTTTACAAAATTAACTTAGGATAGCCTCTGCCTCAATTAGTCATCAAACATTATATTTTGAGTAAAGAAATCCACTAGTATATTTAAATATCATTTCTATCTCTCAAATTTACCAACTAACATATTAAATACCCCTTCTTCCTCCATTATTTCACTCTGCCGTGCCTTCAAGTAGAAAACAGAGTACACCCACTATGCATTGGAAACTACACTCAGAAAATCCAGTACATCTCATAACTTACAATGTAGGAACAACACAATTTTAACTATTATTGGAAATTTCAGAACATATCCAATACCTAGAACATATTGCAATTTCAACACATACAAGATTCAACAGGGGCATCGCAATTTCTCTAACGCAGGAATCACGCAAGAACAACGCTTGTATAGCACAAGAATGAGGTGCTACATGAATGGATATTCATGCCAAGTGAAATTCATTTTCAAAAAATTGGGCATTTGAGATCAATTGTACAAATGTTGGAGTTAAAGATGTACAAATTATGAAATTACTGACTTGATTTAGCTTCCCAACCTTCCTCCTCTTCTATGTGAAATTAGCGGCAAAATAAGAGAGACTGGCATGGCTTCCTACTTCTCTCTATACTCTCTCTCCTTTCCCTTCTCTTCTCTTCTTTTTTTCCTAATTTGTGCTCTTCTTCCTATTTCTATTCAAGAAGTAAACTTGCTCCTTTTTAAAACCAAACGAGAACCTGGCCATGTCCCATTCCATGCGTTACTAAACGCCTCCTCAAACTATAATCTCCAGCTCATCTAATTTCCTCAAGTCAGCTGACCCACAAATCAGACTTATGCATTAACTTAAAAAAAAAAAAATTGAAATATGTGCAACCTGTTGTCTTTGTCGTAGTTGTGTTTTGTCTAATGGTCTTGCCAGAGTCCGATGTCATGGATTCTGAATTGCAGTTGTAATTATGCATCCATCTTTGTAATATGGGTACCTACTCCCTGTAATTATGTTTTGCATATTTAATGGTCTTACTGGAATCTGATGGCATGGATTCTGATTTGCAGTTGTAATTATGTTTTGCATCTTTGTAGTATGGGTGCTATCTACCTTAATGTCTATTTGAGTTTCACTTTTTACTTAGGGATTCAAAAGTCATCTGTCAGACCGTGACATGAAAATGTAAAGAAGGAAAATGTTGGATTGCTTCCTGTTGATACAAGTGACCATTTTCCTCCCCTTTTTGTTGAGGACACATATCTGACTTTTTTTTTTTTTTTTGGAGTTAGCTTTCTACCATCATGTTACCAACTTGTGTATATAGCTTTTCATTTGACTTCTGTGTTGCAACATAGTCCTTAAGTTATACAGTGTACATATTGTTAATGTTTTTTATTCACTGTAGTAACATATTCAATGGTATCTTCTTGATGCTTTGAATTTTGTAAATGCAGGTGATGATTACTGGTGACCAATCTTTAACAGCTTGCCATGTTGCTAGCCAAGTAAACATTATATCTAAGCCAGCATTAATTTTATCACCAGCACGGTCTGGCGAAGGATACGAATGGATCTCACCCGATGAGAATGAAATCATACCGTATAAGTAATTTTCTTATCTTCTATGCACTTTTCTTTAGCACTGCTATACACAAATGCAGGAACCTGTTGGAAACTGTCCCTTGTCATCTTTCTCACTAAACATGTTTTAGTTTTATGCAAAGGGTAATAATACAATCCTTTTGGTTGATCTTATTGGTCATTTGATCATTTTTTTGACTAGTGACAAAGAGGTTGATGCTTTATCTGAGGCTCATGATCTCTGTGTTGGAGGTTACTGCTTTGAGATGTTACAGCAGACTTCTGCTGTTCTGCAAGTGATTCCATATGTGAAGGTTTGAGCTTGAACTTATTGCTAAACATGGCTTCTCATGATGGCCTTTTTCCCTTCAATAATATCGTCTTAATGGCATCAGGTTTTTGCAAGGGTCGCTCCTGAACAAAAAGAACTAGTGATGACCACTCTGAAAACTGTGGGAAGGATAACACTGATGTGTGGGGATGGTACAAATGATGTTGGAGCTCTGAAACAGGTAATATTCTTCTTTCATGGTACAAATAGCATGTTCTTTTGTTGATTTAAATATGCAACACCCCTCTTGCCACTTATTAGATGTGAAGATTATGATCCGACGTGTACAAGATTAAGTATTGTGCAGGGCTAAGTGCTACATCAGATGTGGTATTATGATGGGAGCCATGCCTAGAATTTGTATTTGTATTATGGTCACTATGAGAATCTCAGAATGCATGAGATAATTGTTGGCCCTAACTTGGACATTAGGGATATGGGTGGGGAGATTTTAATAACTTCATCCCCACTTCAGAGATGTGAAGAAAAGGAGTTCAAAATATTAAGGACTTGAGTATTCTTATGCGACTAGCAAGAGCATGTTGGATTGTGGACATCTAATTGCTATTGGTGGGTGAATGTGTTCTGATTCCATCTAGAACCTGTTGAGAAATCATCATCTTGCCACACCTATAATATTTGGTTTTAATTGGAGCAACTGCCTTTATTGATTATTGCCACTAACATATTTCAATTTCATGCAGCTAAAATTTACTGACATAATCTATTTTGGGTGTTATTTCCGTTTTTTAAGCCAACTCTGATTTTGGGTGTTTGTAAAATTACAATAATTATCTACAATGAATTGGTTGCTAGTCACAGTAGTTTCCTTTCTTTATGGTGTCTTTAAACTCCATTTCATTAGTCTTGACAGCAAAATACAAGCAAACCCTCAAAATTATGTGCTTTGTACTCCCTCTATATGATCAGTATTGCTTTTTCTCCCTTTTCTGAGTTTTTTTTTTTTTTTTTTTTTGGGGGTTGTTTTTCCTTCTTTTCAAGTGAGGAATGACATTGGTCCACTGGAATAAAGGCCACTGCTGTTATTTGTTTGCAGTATTGCTTCCTTTTCATCAATTCTTGGTTTGTGATATTTGGCACCTATGTATTGTGCCATGGGTCTGTAGGTTGCCGATGTGTACTAATTTTAGTTGTTTTGTGGAGGTAATGGTTCACCAGTGTTGACCAAATTACATATTTATTTGATTGGCTCAGTTTGGATTGGGTGGGGGAATTGTTTCTTGATAATGTCAATTCTTTGAATGGAGGAAGCCTTTTGTAAAATGTCGTGAAGATTTTGACAATGATGGTGTGGCTTTGGGTGTGTAATTTCAATTCTTTTTCATCAATTCTTGGTTGTGGTCCATCTTGGTCAGCATGGACAACTAATACCAATTGGGTCAGGTCAGAATCACTTCAGTTAGTGCTTTGGGAAATGCTTCCTTTCCATTGTCCATTCACTAGTAAAATCAAGCTTTCAGGAAAGATAATAGAGGCTTTGTGACTTTAGGTGATGTTAATGGGCTGTTGTGGTCAATTATGGTTGGTTGTTAGTTGTGGTAGAACATTGACTATAATGCTCTGCTGACATAGTTGGGGTTAGCCAAGAGAGGTTTGAAGGAAGATTAAATTAATTCAGCACCAGCAGACTTGCATAAAATCTTTTGGATCGGATTAGCTTTAAAGTGTACTATTATTTTTTTATCGAAGGATGCAATTGATTCTTAATGAAGTATATCTTATTCTAGCTGTGAAGTCATCTTCATGCTAATTGGTATTAAGTTGGGTTTGACAAGGAGTAAAAAGTTGTCAATTTTTGTGAATGGAATGTGCAGAGAAATGGGAAGTGATTTGTATTTGTGAAATTGGCTCTATTATGTGATAAAGAAGGTACACATGGCAATGTGAATTGTTTGAGAACTTCCTACAAAGATAAAACTGATCATTTGGTGACAAATTCCTTACAGTTACTCGTACAAGCCAAGTTTGATATCCCTGCGGACAGTAGTGATGATGATGTTCTGAATAAGGAATAAATGAAGCATCAGCTGAAGAACAAATTACTGACTTCTAGTGCTGAATGCTCTAAGTGGGTTCCCAATGTTGTGGGGATTGATCACTCTTCTTGTTTCCTTGTTTATTGTCTGTTGATTGTGTTAGCAAGTGAAGAATCAAAAGATGGTCTTGAATGTCTCTCATGTTCGTAAGCAACAGTGGTTTTACAAGATTGGGATTCAATTTTTGATAGAGGATGTGGCGAGGATGACATAGGTGATCAGTATGAAGAAGATATCATGGTGAAGTTCATGCAACATGGGGTATTTGATGCTTCTATAGCTTGCTTTCTCCATTAATTTTCTATTGCCAAAAGGAGGAAAAAGAAAGAGGAAGTGATAGCAATTGTCATGAGCATGCAAGGACCAAACCTTCTCTCTTGCTGGCTTTGAATGGGGACTCTATGATTGTGTGATTGATCATGGAGTCAAATAAATGAGGGTTCTTTGAGAATTTGTCAGCGGGTTTTGTTTTGGTCCAGGAAATTTCCACAATAAATCGGGTAGGTTGCTAGCATAGTTCTTCGGCCACGATTATGCTATTTAGTGGAAAAAATCTTACTGCAAATATAGGGGGAGCTCCCTGCCTGCCCTGGTGATCACCCACTAGTACAGTTAAAGTGAAAAAGAAAAAAATTGACTTGCAAGAGTTATATGTAATTTGATAACCTTGAGTTGTCTCCACCTTGCCAGTATAAATATACAAACACAACTATTCTATATTTGAAATTGTCATGCCAATTATATGGTCTTGATAAAGGGGAGCGTGTCATCACTGAAAGGGCGGGGGGAGGGGGGGGCGAGCTTAACACGTGCTTCTTGTACTACCTGCCTGACCCAATACACATGGCTTTTTGTATCATGGACTATGAAACATTGACACGGGACACGGATAAGACACGATACCGACACGTTGGCACACTATTTTTTAAAAATTAATGACACGATATGTTGGGGACATGTAAACTAAAATTATGGTTTATAATTTTTTAATTGATGAACACTATTTTTTGTACTAGATTTATGGGTTATCGCCTTCATTTATGATAAAGAAATTAAATTATTGCTCCACGAAAGATCAACTGTGTTATTACCTTCATTTGCTTCACCTTCGTATTTGTTTTTTATTTCTCGAATTATGACTTTATATCCTATAAAAATTTGGTGAAAGAAAAGTGTCACTTATTATGAAAGGAGTCTCTCTTGACTGTGAAATAATCCTGGAGAGTGAAGACTATTGATAAAAATAAAAAAGAGAGGTATGGCTTTAAATTTTAAAATTATAAAATAGTGTGTATTTTTTAAAATTTATAAAATGGCTTATAATTGTTAAAAATTATAAAATTATTCAACAGATCGGGACGTGTTTGGAACATAGCCAAAACGTGTTGGGACGTGTCAAGAACTTCCAAAACGTGTTGTAACGTGTCCGGAGCATGTCCAAATGTGTTAGACAAAAAAATAAATTAACACGTGTCGGAGCATGTCCGACACTTGTCCCAACGTGTTTGGGCATGTCGGTGTCCGATATGTATTAGAAGCCGATATTTTGAGCCCAAAAGAGTGTCCGTGTTTCCTAGATCAAGGATCATGGGACAGCTCAATGTAAGTAGTCTTACATTTTTTAGACCTGTGATCTTCAAGCTGCAATGGTGCAACCACAAAACTCACCCTATTCTTGATAACTTGCTATAGATGTTGTCGAAACACTTTGATGTCAAGGAGATGAACTTCTGAAGTAATTTTCTCATAGACATGACATTCTTCAAACACCTGCCCTGTGTACTTGTCTGATTGTTCGGCAGTTGTCTTTGCATTATGTTATGCTTTGCACATGAAAAGAATGTCAAATAGTTGGCACAAAGTTCCATGAACAAACGATACTATTATGGAAGTTTGTGACGGCATGTATTTAATTATTACTACTACCTTTCGATTTCAGAAATATTTAGTAAGTACTAAAGATTTATTGTTCTTTAAATTACTTGTTTGTTTGAATTCATCCAATTTTTGGTGCAAACTGCCTGACTTTTCAAAGGATGGAATGGATTGTAGATAATTAGGAAACGGGGCTTGAACTTTCCTCTGTCTTGTTTTTTCAGCGGTACATACATGCATCTTCTTGAGGATGCATGTCTGCCTTGAGTTTCTACGTTGGTTCAGGCATCATAAGGACACCAGGGCTTTATGTTTATATGTACTATTCTGATTGTAGCCTGAAAATTTTAGCATGCTCTGTTTGTCATACTTTAACCTGACTTCACAGGCACATGTTGGAGTTGCATTACTAAATGCAGTGCCACCTACTCGAAGCACCACGCCTTCATCAGAAACCCCTAAAAATGAAGATTCAAAATCCAAGGCAAAAAAATCCAAACCACCCTCTTCAGATGCCGGGAAAGCACTTACCTTGAATGGAGAAGGCCATTCAAGAAGCAAACCTGTCAACAAATCTGAGTCCTCAGGCCAATTAGCTGGCAATCGCCATTTGGCGGGGGCAGAGATGCAGAAGCAAAAGCTGAAGAAACTCATGGATGAGCTAAATGAGGAAGGCGATGGCCGCACTGCTCCTGTTGTCAAGCTCGGAGATGCCTCCATGGCATCACCTTTTACAGCGAAGCATGCCTCCGTTGCCCCAACCACCGATATCATTCGTCAGGGCCGGAGTACACTTGTCACAACCCTTCAGATGTTTAAGATTCTTGGCCTCAACTGCCTTGCAACTGCCTATGTGCTTAGCGTTATGTACTTGGATGGCGTGAAGCTTGGTGATGTCCAGGCTACAATAAGCGGAGTCTTCACGGCCGCTTTTTTCTTGTTCATCTCTCATGCCCGTCCACTTCCGACACTTTCAGCTGCTCGGCCGCAACCCCACGTGTTCTGCTCGTATGTCTTTCTCTCTCTACTTGGCCAATTTTCTCTCCACCTCCTCTTCTTGATCTCTGCCGTCAAAGAAGCTGAAAAGTATATGCCCGATGAGTGCCTTGAACCTGACTCCGATTTCCACCCCAACCTTGTGAACACGGTTTCTTACATGGTAGGATTGATGCTCCAAGTGGCCACATTTGCAGTGAACTACATGGGTCACCCATTCAACCAGAGCATTTATGAGAACAAGCCGTTTCTCTGTGCCCTTGTAGTGGCCGTTGGGTTTTTTACTGTCATCACCTCTGATTTATTCAGGGACCTGAACAACTGGTTGAAGTTGGTGCCTCTGCCGTCTGCATTGAGGGACAAGCTGTTGGCTTGGGCTTTCCTCATGTTCGTAGGCTGCTCTCTGTGGGAGAGGTTTTTGAGGTGGGCTTTCCCTGGAAAGATGCCTGCTTGGAAGAAACGACAACGTCTAGCTGCAGCTAATCTAGATAAGAAACGTCAATAAATATGTGCTGGTGAAGCTCTCCGTCTGAACTGCCGGCTTCAGCTTTTACTGTCGATCCCAAGACCGGAAACGTAGCTGATGTGACAAAACCACAGCCAAATGGACGATATATTTCTTTATCTTTAGGAACAGAGTAAATGCTGGAAGATTTGATCTTACTAGCAACTGTTAGTCAAGGGTATGATTGATGTTAGACTTATGTGAAGTATATACGATTTTTTGGAAATTTCATGTTAATTTGCTTCATGAAGTTAGAATTTTGTAGGGCAATGTTTTGTGAAACGGTATTATTTAGGTTGGTTTGGCAGCCAATTGGTTCAGATTGGAACTGGGTGGTTTGCCCATGAAGCCTTCTCTCCAGTGCCCGATGATTCATATGGTAAATTCTAATCTGTTTCACTTGCTAATATTTGTTTTGATACTTGAAAAATCCTTTCTTGTAAAATATTATCTGCTCTTTTTTCTTCCAACTGCGATATTTACATAAACTGCTGCATATCAATATTTTCATTTTTGCCATGTTTTGCTTATAAAATTGAACATTTTTTTTTAAATGTATATTTTCATTTGTTAAGGCACGAGCTTTGTAATTTTATATGGTTTGCTCTTTCGAAGTAAGAATTTATATATATATATTACTCGACCGTTGTTCAAAATTTAGTATCCATGAGAAATGTAAATTTTAAAGAAACGGCAAGTAGGTTCGAAATTTATACATAAACCTTCTCTCAATGTTCAATTTAGTTAATAATAACAATAACTAATAATTAGCAATTGTAGTTATTGGAATTCGAAGTCAAGAAAAATGCATTTACTTGAGTATTTGTGAACTATTACCTTCATGTGAGATTTAATTAGCAATCTAACGTTAGATTTGCGTAAATTTAAATGCCATCGTCAACGTTATATTTTTACGCAATCAAATTTCGCCATGAACTCTTCGTAAAATTTGCCATCGTACAAGCATATTAATTTCTAGGATCTTGACTCTCTCTATATATATATTTTTCTCTCTCTCTCTCTTAAAATCGGGCACCCTTCGTGGATTTTTAGTCAATATTTTTGCGAGTATCATGCACATTTCACGTTGTTTCTGACTTATTATTACTGGCAAGATTCAAGTTGACGTTTTTGTTGATTTTTAGTTAATTTTTTGCGAGTATCGTAAACATTTCACCTTGTTTTCGACTTATGGTTGCCGGCAGGGTTGTACTGTTCAAATTGACGTTCAAACTACAATTTCGAATATCGATTTGTTTGGAGTCGATATTTAAACGACGTCTTGTCTTCTGTCTTTTTAAAATTAATTACGATTGTAAAAGAAATGTTGATTTTTAGATTGAAAAATCAGTAAAAAAAAGCATTTAAAAGCACAAGGGGCGCCTGTACAGAGAGAAAGGAAATAAAAGAAGTGAGAGTTTTGGCCATTTATTTTAAATTTGATCTGTCTTCATTCTTTAGTAAACTTTGGATATGTCCGTACTCTTGTCGACAATGGATAGCTGATTATTTCTGTCATTATTTATTATATAAGTAATTGATACAAATAAATATATGAATTAATAGATATATAAATATTATATTAATTAAAAATACTTTAATAATTTTTTTTTTTTTGGTAACGTCTCTTATTTTAATGATAATTGATGGGATGCTCACAAAGTATCTTGTTATTATACAAAATAATCGTAATAAAATTAAAAAAAAATCAAAAAAAAAAAAAAAAAAGAGAGAGAGAAAGCAATATGATACTGGGCTTATGTGGAACGGCGACGGAGCTGCTCGCACGATTCACCTTCTCGCGGACGAGACCAACTAGTTGTGCCGCGACGTCCATGTACTAGTCACTGAAGGTGCAAACTTCTCTTGCCGCCGTCCATGGATGTGGGATGTGGACTCCTCCCAATTCTGCCGCACGCCCATCATCTATCCGCATTTACTACGTCACTCTGCTGAACTTATCAAGTAATTTTTCCCACTTCATCTCCAGCCTCCCAATCAACCTTTTCCTGCCTCTCTACTCCATGGACTTGTCCTCTATCATATATATGCACGTATATGTAGCAGCAACAATCTATTCGTTTAATCGTCGTTTTATTTTTATAATATGTATTTCTGTTTGGTTTATCGCCGCGTTAATCATTCTGCTGTAGTTTCTTTATGGTACTTGTATGGCTGTGGGTGTGATGAGTTTTTCTCCATTACGAGCCTGAACTGGTATGATTCTGGTGCTTTGGAATTTCTGGATGTGGTGGGTTTTTTCCCCAGGGTAAAATTAGTGAAAAGTAACCTTAATTTTTACATTTAAATTTGGCCCAAACTTCCATATATCGAAAACTGACCCCTAACACAATAATTGGATTCTTGTGCTGCATATCTTTTAGTTACTGAGTTTCATTTATCAACTAATCCAAATTGTCCAAATTAAGAATTCTTTTGGTTAATAGTGTCGGAGTTGTTGAATGGTGATTCATTGAGAGGTTTTGCTGGTTAATTTATCATCACATACTCGCCAATTGCCTCCTCCCCCTTTGGAATAAGTGGTTCTTGGAAGACCACGTTAACAGTTTAAGCTTGTTGGAATAAGTGGTTTTTTGGCATACCATGTTTTAAGAATTCATGCGATAATAATTTATTAATCCAAGACACATATATTGCCCCTTCATTGTTGAAAATGGAATGTGGTGTTTATTTTTGTTGAATTGTGATTGTTTTCATTGAGACTGTTTTTTTATTGGTCAATCTAATTGGATGTGCAAAAAGGCAGCCCAAAGCATCAGGATCACATATTGTGGGCGACAGAGAGGAATAGATATACATAGCCTTGTCACTGCATTACAAATAGACTCTTTTTTTTTTAATGTTTCGAAACCTTGATCTCTATTTCATAATATATCAACCTTATTATTGTGCCAAAATTCACAATCTCTGATCTGATATGCCTACAATAAGAAAGGGAACAACCTTTTCACCATGTGGGGGCAATAACTTATGAATTTTGATGCATATATGACATTACTAGTAAGGAATTTCTGGCTTGTGTTCCTTTTTATTTTGGTTTAATGAGACTGCACTTCCAAGAAAATGCTAACTTGATGCATTTACATGCTACGAGATTTTTAACCTTATACTATTTTTTTTTCTAGATGATTGTTTCTATTTTTTGAAGCTTCATATTTGAATATCTCATGTTGAATTTCTAATGTGGGTATATTCATGAGGTTTAAAGTGCTATAATACTAATGGTACTATTGTTCATGGAATGACATTATGCATTTGGCCCTATGTTGCACCTTGTTTATTCCATGCCTTGAAGATTTATGTATACATACATGTATACATATACATGCATATACATGTATACATATACATGCATATATATACATACATATACATATATATATACATATGCTTCATTTCAGTAAACTGAACTGGCGAGTCCCTTAGCATCAATGATCTTAAGATACTGATCATATGGGCTTGCATTCAATCTTAAGGTCCACGGAAACAACCCATTTACGCAGTAAGGGTAATGTTCCATATATCTGATTATTTCTAGACCTCATGATCTGGAGAGCTTGTGCATTGGGGCCAGTTTTACTTCTTACTTGATAACCCGAAAGCATGCTACTTTGAATTGAGAAAAGGGACACTCTTACTTAGCTTTTTGTTTGGTGTTTGAATTATATTTTTATCATAAGTTTTCTCCTTCTCAGATGGCATTTTAGAGTGGTCCCAGAGGCCATGCTTCTACTTCTTAGCAGAAGCTAATGTACACATTAATTCAGGAATGATATATTTGATTTGAACATGGTAAAATGCCCTTTTTCATATGTCACTAAATTTAGTGAAAAACCTTTTTCAGAATTAGCTTGAACAGATATGTTAGTCAATTCATCATTTTCTCTTGGTTTCTGGTAAAGATTTGGTGACATTCTGGTCTTTAATTTCTGATGTCCTTGGTATTAAATAGTTAATTGAATAGCTGCAAATAGAAATGTGGTTAGGAAACAAAGAACTGATAGTTTAGTAATGGCAATGAAGGTTTCTGTTTGATCTGAAAATCACAATTTTGCTGTGTTAGTACAAGTACCGATCTCATTCTCTTTCACTTTCCTGTTATTCTGAATTGTGACAGTATTAGTTTATGTTGACATCAGTAGGTAGCAAGAAGAAATCTGGAAGATTAATTATTTTTTCATCTCCTTTTCCTCCTTTAGAGAGGTGTGTACATATCAGAAGTAAACAGAAATGGATTTGGGACCTACTTATTTGTAATAGAGTAAATGAATTCACATCCTTTCCAAATGTTTGGTCCTAAAACATGTCAAAGCAATAAAGCCGCTCATTCAAAACCCATGTTTCATGTTAGTATAAAATTTGCATGTAGAACAACAAAGAACAAGAGAACAAAATAACAAGTTTATTGATAAAATAGGGGCATTAAAAGAGGCTTGCAAAGTTGACAAAGATCCTCCACTTTAAAATCCTTTTAGAAATCAAGACCGAGTGCAAAACCAATTGTAAAACAGTGTACGCTGGTTGCATGTTTGTGCGAGTGGGGTGAGAAGAAGTATGTATGCCTATCAGTGAACAGAGCATATATTAAAAAAAAAATACCCATCTTGTCCTAAAATTACTGTCTTTTCTTTCACAACTTTTGTTAAAATCAATAGATATTTTAAGTCTTTGCAAGTGCTATTTCATTTTACATTGCTTTGGCTCTTGCGGTTTCTGTTTTCATTTGCCCAAAATTGGTGAGAATACAGTCTTTAATCAAGGTCAAGTAGTAACGTTTGGGTTCTGTCATGTTGTCAGGTACACCTCCAAAAAAGAAAAAAAATTGTAGCTATTTTACGTCACTAGCAAAATAATAAAACGAGCCTTGTGTATCTAAGAGGGAAAAACCCCCGGAGAGAACAAAGAGAAGTGCGGCAAGAGAAAACCAAGAAGGTGAAAATGACTATGAGAAGCAACAACGTAGTAGTGAAGGCTTCAGGAATCATCACAACCATCCATCTTCTTTTTATTCTCATCCGTCAGATGAAGGTAGGTGCGGTAGATGGGCCAGAGGTTGCAGCGAACGTCAGAAGTCAAGCTACCTTTGCAGTCAAAAGCAAAAATGAGGTGCGTCCGAGCCATCTGCTTGAAGCGACGAGTATCGTTGGATGAAGAAGGGGTGGATTGTGATTTCATTGCCACATCAGATGAGGCGTGCGCCGTACATGATGAAAATGAGAAGCAGCCAACAAGCATCATCAAAAGCCAAGTGCCAGGCATGTGGGCAACCTCTTTTAGCCGTAGCAACCACCCTATTGTTAGGAGAATATTTGTTAGCTAGAAATGAATATTAGAGCACATTCTTGTAAGATATAAGCAAAGAATATAATAGAGAATGATTCATGAAATGAATTACCTCTGAGTGGTTTGTTGAATGGTTTTCTTGAAATCTTTACCATTTTGGTATTAGGAATCCTATCCATCTTTCATTTTTTCTTGGAATTTCCATCTTCCTTTCTTATTCTATTCTTCTTCCCTTGGAAGAAGTTGAGCACAGTAAGAATTGCGGTTCAAGTCGTGAGGATAACCTTTGTTGGATAAGGCTATCGTACATAGAAACCTCGTCCCTAGACCCGGTGCTCTGCTATTGTTGCCCACTACTGTGACCGTTAACGACATAGCTGGTTCCAACCTTGGGTGGAAAGATTGCTGTAAGTAGCAACCAGCATGAAACTTCTAACGGTCCATCATGAAGGAGATTTCCTTTGGGGCATCCAAGCCGGGATACTAGCTTTCTCTCCTTCATTTGAGGGAGGTGAGAATGGACAAGCATGTGTAAATGCTTGCTTCTCAAAAGCACCTCACGCCGGCCGCAGGTATGACATCTACTTCTGGGTTCCACACTTAATTGGACGTGTGGGTAAAGATAAGATGATAGAAAGATATATAAGGTGGTTTGAATGTTTAAAATATAGAACAAATGAAGGACTCACCTAAAAAGAATGCACGAGACATTTCAAGTATTGTTGTGTTATATTCGTTCATTCACACTAATGACGTCTGCACAAAATATATAAATGGATGAATATTACATTATTTAAAAATATTTTAAAAATGACTAAACAATATTCTTATAATATCTCTCTAAAGGTTAAGATTATATACCATTGAACAACTCTTCCTAGTTGCGTACCTCGAAATAACAAGCGTTTTTCTTTTTTGGGAAGATAAGCGGCCTCCTATAAACTAAGTATCTTTCAATTTGAGTTTGCATTTCTTTTGATTCTTTTTGAAAATCTATTTTATAAGTACTTGTGTTTTTTTTTCCGTGAATATTTTTGGCATATCAAAAGCTATTTTGCCCATTTCCTCCACATAAATAAGGTTTTTGACATTTGATTCTATAGTATTTCTTTAGATGCGAACATTTAATAAATACTATTTAAAGTATTCTATTATTCTATTTATCTATGTGGTATTTTTCAAAATTTTTATCTGACTTAGGTTTAAACATTTAGGCGCGTTAGAGGAAGCACGTAAGTCCCAAAAATGCACCATTTTCTCCTCCAAAATTGACTTTTTAGTCATGGAACAAATTTACAAAGTCGAAATAAGATAGAAATTCTCAAAACAAAATTTGAAATTCCCATTATAGAGAATTTGTGTGCTATTATGACGGATATTTAGCTTCTTATAATGTTGCCAATGTGTGATGTTATTTAAAATAGGAAAAGATAATTTAATATCTAGACTATTTTGTATGGATTCTACTCTCAGTAAAATTGCTTTTCAAGAGTAATTTTATCTTTAAAGAGAAATATTTTAAGGGCACTTTTCAATGATTTTTAGAATCCTCTCAAACAATGTAGTACTCATCAATTCATCTAAAATGGCTAAAGGGATATAAAACATTACATAATTAATAATTTTCAAAAGATGGCTAAAGGATATTTTTTAATACCTCTCACAAGTAAATGTTATTTTTGAACAATATAGAACATGTTATTTGTCGTATTTTTTTCTTTCTAAAAATTATTACTTGATTTCTTACTATCCGATAAAAAAATAATAATTTGATAGAAATTATAGCGATTTTTTTTTATATCCTAATTTTTTCGATTAGCAGTAAGATTGCTATTGAAGTCAGAGCTTTTGATCCTAAACTAACTACATGAGTTATAATAAATCAACAAAAAGGTCTTAAAATAAATTTCGATGTGTCAATTAGTAAGCCCTATTGAGCCTTAATTTTGGGCCTCCAAACAATTTCTTGGACCATTTCGATGAGTTTCTAGTCAAATTAAAGGTCCCCTATTAGTCATAATCGGTATATATCCTTTTGGATTCTTGTATTATACGTATTTTTATAAAAGTTGAATATTAATTATTATTTTTTAACTTATACGGTTAATAATTAATTAAAAAATTTAAAAATATATTAAGTACTGATTTATAAGGATTAAACACTAATGGTGTTTTATTAGTCCTCCATTTTACTTAATTAATTGAATTTAATATGAATTTAAAAAAGATCATATCATTCAATTATTGGTGTGATTATTTGTAATTTAATAAACAATTTTGCTTAATTTGCATGATTTCTACTATTTTCCTTGGAAAGTACGTCGGAAAGGGACAGTGTTGTCCCAATCATGAATTAAAGAATAACAATGTGCGTGAATTATGATGAAATGGCTATTAATTTATTTATTTTTACATAACTTTATTACTATAAATAATTAAATAATATAATATATAATAAAAGGTATTTTAATTATAATTAAATAATATTTTAAAATATCATTCAATAAATAACAGTATAGAACTGACTTTTTTTTTTTTTTTCATATTTTTGTAAAAACTTATCGAACTTCTGAAATTTCTCCAGAACAATGGGGTCAAAATTTTGACCGTTCCTTCTTCCAACATGACAAGCCATCTTCCATGAAAAATCATGCTTTCTAGGTCTCACTTCCTCACCAAATAATAATAATAATAATAATAATTCTTGGTCTATTTGGATCTGCGGATTCAATAGGTGCCTTAATGAGCTCGTGGCCGTTGATCTTGTCTGCATGGAAAAGTGCCAAGGTTTTTGTTTTATGTTATTTTTGGTCCGTACCCCACAATTAAAAAAAAAAAGAAAATAGATTTATATTTTAATTATAGAGTAATGATTAATGATGGGTCTAGTATAAATGTGAGCCAATTTGCTGTGAAGAGTTATCACCAAGGATCTTGATTCAGTGTGGTCCTTATGGATTTATACAAACAGAATTAAGGATCGGTGTATTTAGACTTTTAAAGTTTTAGACTCAACACCTTGAAGTTGGAAGAAGGTTATAAAGCTCCGTCCTGTGACGAGGCTTCATACAATTCATCAAATTGGTGATGGATTTGACATATTCCTTTGGGGCGATTATTGGCACCCGATGGGCTCATTGTGTGACAAAATATCGGACAGAATTAGGCTGGTTACTGGGTTACCCAGTAATGTCAAAGTAAAGGTTATTATCAAGGGAGGAAAATGGTAGTGGCCTAAGGAAAAAGTTATGGAGGTGGCTTGCTTGATGGATGATATGCCTAGATATAACCCTGATCCGGTGAGAAAGGATGCTATCAAATGGAATGCTAGTTCTGATGGGAAATTCTCCTTCCGATTAGTATACTGCCTTCTCCACCCTCCTAAAGAGAAAGTAATTTGGGCTTCCTTAGTGTGAGGTTCAAACTATATTCCATCCCATTCGTTCATTCTCTAGCTAGTTATTCGCAGAAGATTAAGCACCCTCGATCGCATCAGAGGTCTTGCGATTGTCCCCAATTCCTGCATCCTGTGTAATAATGAGGCTGAGAATCATGACTATCTTTTTTTCAATTATCAATTTTCAGCTAGCATATGGAATTTGGTTCGCCGTAGAGAGGACCTCCATTTGGCCATACGTGGATTGGAACTAGGACATCATATGGGCAGCGAACAAATGGTAAGGAAATAACATTAAAGCTCTTTCATTGTGTCTCACCCTATCTACCACAGTGTATTTTATATAAAAGAAATGTAATTGTAGAACCTTTCGTGATTTCCGACATTAAGATGCTAACCAGATTTTCACTCAAATTATTGATGTGGTCCGATGTAGACTTAAGGCTAATCTGGCTGCAAGACACTATATTAGAAAATATACGTGATTCAGTATAATTGTATTTTTTTGGATTGTATATATTGTAATATTTTCGTAGTCTTATTTTAGGATAGTAGATATTTATTTAATGCCTTTTTAGGGTAGGATTATTTTTATTGTATTAGGATATTTTCTTTTCCATATTTTCTTTTCCCGTTTTCTTTTCTTCGCTGATTTTTTCCTTTCGTTTTTATTTCCTTCGCTGCCTCATGACTTTCTATATTACCTCGTGCAGTGTGTGCATTGTAACTCATCAAATACATTAATGGCAACGTTGTCTTCTCCATCTTTGCCTTCGATTCTCTTCGTCTTTGTTTGGCTTTGATCTGCTGAAACCCTATTGCCAATTCTTACATGGTATCAGAGAGATGGAATCACATCCCCCTGTTTCAGACGATATGTCCAACGTCGATCTTCCTACTCAGATCTGCAACCAAAATCGGTTGCGGTTTCAAAATCTTGCAGATCCCACAAATCCGTTTCGCTTGGAGCCCGGTGATAGCCCTGCGGTCACTTTAGTCGCTGATTTGCTTACCACCGACAACTATTCCACTTGGTCCAGAACCATGCGTCGAGCTTTGAGGGCCAAAAATAAACTCCAGTTTATCGATGGTACTGTTCCGAAACCCACCGATTCTGACGATCCCCTTTTTGAAGCTTGGGGCCGATGCAATGATATGATTGTATCTTGGATACAAAACTCGATTAGCCCTTCCATTAAGTCTAGCGTTGTCTTTGTTGACGATGCCTTCGACATCTGGAAAGAGTTGCCGGATCGATTCACCCAGCAAAATGGACCCCGTATTTTTCAACTCAAAAAATCGTTGGCTGGACTCTCACAAGAGCAAGATCCGGTAAGTTTATACTACGGAAAACTGAAGGCAATCTGGGATGAACTTCTCATTTACGACCCCATCCCAGATTGTACATGTGGAAAATTAAAAGTTCTGATTGAACTCTATCAGAGGGACTGCGTTATTCATTTTTTAATGGGTTTAAATGATGCTTATACTAACGTTCGAGACCAGATTATGTTGATGGATCCCCTTCCATCCATAAACAGAGTCTTCTCTATTATTCAGCAACAAGAAAAACATCACCAGATGTTGTCGCCTGTTCACCCAGAGCCAATGGCTTTACGGGTTGTCGCTAACTCTAAAAGGTTTGTGAAACATAACTCTGTGCAGAAGAAAGACAGACCCTTTTGTGTCCATTGCCGTGTCTCAGGACACACCATTGAACAATGTTTTAAGGCCGGGAATGCCAAAATGCCTATTTGCACTCACTGTCATAAAGCTGGTCATACCGTTGATAAATGTTATCAACTTCATGGATTCCCTTTTAATCCAAAACATGGTAAGTCTGGAATGAATACTTTCTCGGCCAACCATTCCAGCCTTACTACCATTGCTAACCACGAGGGAAATGAAAATGACAAAGTTACCTTGACCAAAAATCAATACAAGCAACTCATGAATCTGCTGCAGTCCAAAGATTCTGCTGGCTCTGCCCTTACAGCTAAAGAAACTGCGACCCATTTTGATCCTCTTTGCGATCAGTCCAGAACGGGTAACATGACGGGTATTAATTTTTACTCTGTGCCTCATGCTTATAATGAAAACTGCGTTTGGATTATAGACACCGGGGCCACAGATCACATGATCTGCGACCCCTCTCTGTTTCGTTGTAAACAGCCTGCCATTGGGAGTTCTGTGAAGCTGCCCAATGGGAGTACTGTCCCTGTATCTCACGTTGGTGAAGTTAAATTGACCGCCAGGATTTCACTCACCAACATCTTATGTGTTCCTTCATTCAGATTCAATTTACTCTCTGTGAAAGCTCTTACTACTTCTGCCCATTGTTGTACAGTGTTTTTCTCTAACCATTGCTTGATTCAGGACCTTGTCTCCTGGACCACGATTGGGATGGGTAAAGAAAAAAATGGTCTATATTATATGCTCAACAGTGAGGTGAATCCAAGTACTTTAGATGGCCTTCTCTGCAAATTCTCAAGGCAAATTGTGAAGCCCGCTGCTAATATTGTTTCATTACCAATTAATTTATGGCATTCTAGACTAGGTCACATATCTTATTCTAGAATTAAATTGATACATGATCCGGTTGTAAAAGAAGCATTACAATCTTTTAATAACACTCCATGTTCCTTTTGCCACATGGCTAAGCAGCGGCGTCTTCCGTTCACTCCCAGCATCCATAAATCACACACTTTATTTGCTATGGTGCATTATGACTTATGGGGACCCTTTCCAGAAGAATCATACGACGGATACAAATATTTCTTGACTATCGTTGATGACCTTTCAAGAAGTACTTGGATTTATCTTCTGAAACAAAAATCTGACACAAAAACGTGCTTATAGGCTTTTTATAACCTCATTACAACACAATTTGATGTCAACATTAAAATTATTCGCACTGATAATGGGTCCGAATTCAGTCTGGGAGATTTCTACAGTAAAAAGGGTGTTATCCACCAACGTAGTTGTGTGGAAACACCACAGCAAAATGGTGTTGTTGAACGCAAACACCAACATTTATTGAATGTTGCCAGAGCCATTAGATTTCAATCAAATCTTCCACTAAAATATTGGAATGATTGCATTCTAACTGCCTCCTATATTATAAATAGAATTCCCACTCCCGTACTTGAAAACAAGACTCCATATGAGATTCTTTTTGGAGTCCAACCAAATTATGATCATTTACGCATTTTTGGCTGTTTGTGTTTTGCTTCCACACTGTCTCGTGAACGAAGAAAATTTTACTCCAGAAGTAGAACTTGCGTGTTTTTGGGCTATCCCTTCGGTGTTAAAGGATACAAGCTGCTTGACTTACATAACCACAACATTTTTTACTCTAGGGATGTCACATTTCACGAAAATATTTTTCCATTTAAACAAAGTAATGATAGAACTGTCCCCAAAATAGATCATGATAAGTTATATCCTGCCACCATAGAATCTGATTTTTTTTCAACAATCACCTGAATTTGTGGAACATTCAGAAAGTATTAACAACCAACCACCAATTGAGGAACTTCACAATCATGAAGAACAACCTACCTTAATCCCTGCTCAAGCCCCATTAGAAACCACTTTGAGAGGTTTGGACTGCCATCCTCAACACAACACTACCCCTGAAACTAACACACAATTGCCATCCCCCGTAAATGATAAAACTCCTCTTCGTAGAACCACTAGAACTAGAAAAGCTCCTCAATATCTCAAAGATTTCCACTGTAATCATGCACTCCAAACTCCACCTGTCCGAACAAAAGGCATCCCCGGTAAGCCTAATCCTCTTGAAAATTACATATCTTATCACAAATTATCTCCGGGATATAGTTCTTTTTCAAACTCCGTCTCATCCGAAATTGAACCGAACACATATGCTCAAGCTATGTCAGACCCCAATTGGCGCAAAGCTATAAAGGCAGACCTAAATGCACTGGAGTCTAATAACACATGGATTATCACCAATCTTCCTCCAGGAAAGAAAGCTATCGGATGTCGATACGTTTTCAAATTAAAACTCAAAAGTGATGGGAGTATCGAAAGATACAAGTGTCGATTAGTTGCAAAAGGATATACCCAACAGGAAGGAGTGGACTACCATGAGACCTTCTCTCCTGTTGCCAAACTTAGCACTGTACGATGTCTGTTAGCCATAGCTGCCGTGAAAGGATGGCACTTATACCACTTTGATGTGAATAATGCCTTTCTCAATGGTACCCTAAATGAAGAAATTTACATGAAACCTCCTCCAGGCTACATAACGAAAGAACCGAACCAGGTCTGTAAATTGTCAAAAAGCATTTATGGCCTTAAGCAAGCTTCCCGCCAATGGTACTCAAAGTTATCTAGTTCTCTGATCACCTTTGGTTTCACCCAATCCAAGGCAGATTACAGTTTATTCACTAAACAAAATAATCAATCGTTCACAACCCTCCTTGTATATGTTGATGACATCATCGTTGCTGGTAATTGCTTACATTTAATAAATTCTGTTAAAACCTTTCTCAATCAGACTTTCAAAATAAAGGACTTAGGCATTTTGCGGTATTTCCTTGGCATTGAAGTTGCCGGTCATCAAAGGGTATACACATTTGTCAACGAAAGTATACCCTTGACATTTTAGCCGACTCTGGGACCATTGGTTCCAAACCCCGAGAAAAATACCCATGGACCAAAATCTAAAATTAAGTAAACAAACCGGACCCTTAACTGACCCTAGTATTTATAGACGGCTTATTGGCCGCCTTTTTGTATCTCATGTCACACGTCCGATATTATGATATGCGAGTACAAAATTTAAGTCAATTTATAAATCAATCAACTCTAAATCATTTAAATGCTGCACACCAAGTATTACGGTATTTAAAACTTAATCCTGGACAAGGCTTGCTCCTTTCCTCCACATCGGACATTCAACTTCGCGCCTTTTGCGATGCCGATTGGGCTGCCTGTCCAGACACTCGTCGATCCATCACTGGTTATTATGTTTTTCTTGGCAACTCCCTTATCTCTTGGAAATGCAAGAAACAATCTGTTGTCTCTCGTTCCTCCGCTGAAGCTGAATATCGATCAATGGCTGCAACTTGTTGTGAATTATGCAGGCTTCGATATATTTTGACTGATTTACAGGTTTTACATCCCCATGCGGCGTCTCTGTACTGCGACAACCAAGCGGCTCTCCATATCGCAGCCAATCCGGTCTTCCATGAACGCACCAAACACATTGAGCTGGACTGTCATCTTATTCGCGACAAAATCCTTGAAGGAAGCATTCGGACTCACCATATCACTACTCACAATCAGCTCGCGGATATCTTCACCAAGCCGTTACCATCTCATCGGTTGAATTTTCATTTGTCCAAGATGGGCATCATTAATATATATGCTCCATCTTGTGGGGGTGTATTAAAAAATATACGTGATTCAGTATAATTGTATTTTTTTGTATTGTATATATTGTAATATTTTCGTAGTCTTATTTTAGGATAGTAGATATTTATTTAATGCCTTTTTAGGGTAGGATTATTTTTATTGTATTAGGATATTTTCTTTTCCATATTTTCTTTTCCCGTTTTCTTTTCTTCGCTGATTTTTTCCTTTCTCGTTTTTATTTCCTTCGCTGCCTTCGCAGCTTTCTATATTACCTCGTGCAGTGTGTGCATCGTAACTCATCAAAGACATTAATGGCAACGTTGTCTTCTCCATCTTTGCCTTCGATTCTCTTCGTCTTTGTTTGGCTTTGATCTGCTGAAACCCTATTGCCAATTCTTACACACTATGTAAACAGGACGACTATCGTACGATGGAATCTTGTGTCCAATGGTTAGTTGGGAGCGTGCCTACGTGTGCGCTGCCAACCTTTGATTCCGAGTTTTGGAGGTTCAGGTCTAAGTTTGCAATCTGTGGTTAATCGTGTGTAGTCTTGGGTCCTGGTTAGCTGTTCATTCTGTTACCCTTTTGATGTATGCCCACCTATTTTTGCCTTCACTTGTTCTTGTTGGCCGGTCCCTTTTGAAACTCCAACTAGATCTCTGGACCTGCTTACCAAAAAAAAAAAAAAGCCTACTGGCCAGAGTGCATTTTTGATGGGTAGTTTGCCGTTAAGCGGAAAAAAAAATATCTTCTTCCGGGATGATTGTTTCTTGGTTGGGTATGTTGCCGGTATGCTGGTTTGATTCTTTGGGACGGTTTGGTCGGCCTGGTGTCCGCGTACAGTAGTGCCAGTTTTCTGAACAGGGGTGCCTTCCTTGCTGATTTGTCAAAGAAGTAGAAGACGAAGCGCGAGATATTCACGGGCAGAGTGCTCCTGCGGTGGCTAGTTTGCTGATTTGCACATTTGAGGAGGTTCGGTGGGCAGTTTTGCTTCCTTTCAGGGATGGCTGCCGGTGTGCGTCTTTTTGCGGATCTAGTCAGCTTGGTTCCATTAAAAAAAAAAAAAACCAGCATATTGGGCTATTTTTGGCTCACCGGTATGCAAAAAGAAAAAAAAAAAGAGGGCATATTGGTCTTTTAGGTTTTACCGGTATGCCAAAAAAAAAAAAAAAAAATCTCGGTCACCTTGACGTTTGCTGGCTTCCTGAGTTTCCTTGTCCCTGACTTTCTTTGTTTCTATCGGTATGATTGTCAAGGGTCATTCCGGGCCGTTTCCTATTTGCTGGTTTGCTGACCAGTATGCCTCTATTTGGCGGTTTGGTCAAGTTAGGCTGGTCTAGTTTCCAGGGCCGGTGTGGTCAGGTTGGCCATATTGTATCTGATACCTGGTATGTTAGTTCTACGATTCATATTGGTGTACAAAAAAAAAAAAAAGAAAGGGAATTTTGGTCTGATTTGATGCTCTATAGAGGCCTATGAGCTGAAGAAAGTTGCATTTGCTGCTGTTGATGGACGATTGATATTAAAATAAAATTCGGCATTCTGGCTATCCCGGAATGACGTTCGATGTTCCGTTATATTTATCGGAATGGACGGTCTGGACTGCATTTGCTTGATACGGCTGGAATGGATGTCTTGGTATAATTGGCCGGTTTGGCAGAGTTTGACAAAAGGAGTTCCCGGACCGGACGCCTGATCTTTGCAGTACTTCCAATTTTCATCTCTATGCAAGTTTGGCCATTTCGACCGGCCAGCTCTCATTTCTGTAGTGGATGCTTTGTTAGCAGGACTAGTAGGCATGTTGGATTGTTAGTTTGGACACTGTATTTTTTGATTGACAGCCTTGGTTGATGACTGTTGGCGGATGAAACTATGTTTGACTCCTATGTTTTATACATTTCTGTGATGTTGTGATTTGGTGTATGGAGCTTGGAGTATTTTTCAACGTCTTTATTTTAATTTTAAGTTGGCAAAACACTTAAAAATAGAATATTGAGTCTATATTTTTTTTGTTATTAATAAAATTTAATTACTTATCAAAAAAATAAATAAAAAAATAAATGTGGGCCAACCAGGAATGAAGTCCAACTTGCTTGAAAGGCCCATTAGACGGCAAGGCCCAAAGAGCCTTGTGCGAAGCCGAATACCGGGAGATGGATCCTGGGCCAGACAGACCACACCCAAGCCCACTAGACAGCTCCTGACACATGCCCAATCATGGTTTGCATGCGCCTCTCCCATCGATGGTTGCAGACTGACAGCGTTGAGACGCAAGCCCAGAAAATACCATCCAATGGCCACGCGGTCAACTCTAACGGGTTGCGGCGTCCACAGATCGATAGCGGCTCAGCAAATCTTAGCAAAAAAGCCAAGCTTGTGTCGACTATGTCGGACAACGGTCCCCTCACCACCACAAGATGATGCCTGACATCGGTGACCACTGCTAGTGTTCAACAGGCGACGAACCCAGGTAGGATATCCTGTTATAGGTTCCCATGCCCAAAGCTTCCACCATGGAGCTCTACAAATACCTTTTATTTCGCTGAAAAAGGGAGGTCATTCAAGGTCACAAAAGCTAATTTGAAATAATTCAAGCCAAGCTTTGAATACAAACTTTAGCCCAAGACTCACAAAGAACGGGAAAGAACCGAACTCTCTTTCCTCCAAAGAAAACCGTCGCTCCCGTCCAGCGACGTCAAAAGATAAGTCAGGAAGTAAGTTCCGTAAATCTTTTAACCTCTTATTAGCTATTTATGGTACGCAGTGCTCAAATTGAGAGACGCAAAAATCGGACCGGTTTAAATTCGACTCAACGTAAGGAATTCGAAGGCTCCCTAATACGCATAGTAATCCGGACTGAGGACGCGCTAGTTAGTATCTTTGTGTGATTTATAGCTAAACTCTAATAGTGCTATTTTTTGCAAATATATTTTCACAACATTATACTATAAATATATTTCACTATATAAAATGAAGTATAATGAGGGGATTCATTTATCAATCACTGAGGTAAACTATGACGTTCCATCTTCACCAATCATAAAAATATGTATTGTGAAATACTTAGGTGGGGTCTAAAAGCACATCTGTCCAAGTATATGTAATCAAAGGACTTGGTAAATTGACTTGGTAAATTTTAGACCGGACCCCAAGTAACTCGGTCAAAAAGACTTATCCGGTCAAGTCAATTCCTTCTTACTAATGAATAGATTTGCCCTCGCCTCGGCCTTCCCTTATGGAATCAATGAGTTGAATGGCGGACTATGCTCCTAAAGATGGACCGTTGAGCTCAGTGGGTATCCGCGCCAACTAGAAGATCAAAGTACCTTGAGATATTGGAAAAGACTTGTGGGCGTCATGGTAGAAAGACAAATAGTATTACAGGCATCGAAAAGTTGATTATTGCAATTGGTCAGTCCATAAAAACTTGGATGCAACAAAAAAGCATATTGGTTCTTTAAGTAAAAGCCATACATTGAAAAAATGAGGTCCAACTAGATGTTGATGCGTGAACAAACAACGTAAAAACTTTCACATTTCTTGGAGAAGCCAAAAACAGTCGGCCCAAGACTTCTCTATAAAAAGTGAGGAAATGATAGAGCCAAAGAGAGAAAAAAAAATCAACAATAATCCTCCCACGAGGATAATTCTCATTGAGCATTGCTTCAATCAGTTGTTCATCTTAAGAGGATCATTGCATTCTTCTTGAGTGGTTGCCTTAGCTCAAGCCTATTCATTGCTCACGGGCTAATATTGGCCGAACAAGGCTTCATTGAATTTACCTAGATATCGACCAAAGTTAGGAACGGAACTTCTTACTTATCAATCTTTCAACCATGTAATACACAATTCGATCCTTCAACTTCCAGTATTAGTAGTTTCATAGCTCAACTATTGTGACTAATGATTTTCTATTTCACTTGTTTCTACTTGAGTTCAAACTAATTTAGATATGGAATGAGTTTATTGAGAGTATACGGACCTTTTTATTTATTTCTTTTCTGGTATATAAGATATAGGTTGGAGTTTCTGATCTAACTCAATTTCAAATTTTTAGCAATTTATATCTAATATTAGTGCAAATACATATCAACTAACAATCTATTGACAATTTTATTAGATCTGTCTTTTGTATTAACAAATTTTGGACATTAAATAGTATTTAAGTCTATTATCTTATTATATTATTGCATCTTATGTGTTTGGAAATTGTTTAGCAAGTGTCTATAAGCTTTCAGTTATATGTACCAAATTTACATGATATCCGCATGATAAACACTCTAAGTGTCCAGAGATGAATCATAAGTTATTTGTAAAATAATAGCTTAAATTATAGAGTTTTAGAGGTGAATTACATTTGATTTGCCTGTCAGAAGCTAATAACCTTAGTATCTATCTCACCTGAGGTTTGGGTAATTTAGTTTGAGTACAAATACTATTTTGTTAACTTTTTACTTTGCTTAACTGCTTTGACCATAGGTTTTTACTTATTTTTAAATAGACAAACTAGGTTTAGATTGTTGGTGGACAACATATTCGAACTAAAGAGTGACAGATAAGCTCTGTTGAGTACTTAAGTATGCAACAGTGAAATTTGAGAGAATCCTTTGTTATTTTAGAGATTCTTCTTTTTTGTTTATGATAAGAGTTTTCTTATCTTGAGATCTTTCATATGTTGTCATTCAAAACATTATATTATTAGCTTGCGATTCTATAGAGTTTTGATATTTAGATTGTTTATAGATTTGAAATATGTTTTGGCTAAAAAAGTTTGAATAATTGGAGATTCATTCGAAAAATCTATAGTGTATGGATAGCTATACGTTTGCAGATATAAAAAAGGTCTTAGATAGTTTTATGTTTAGAATTAATCAATTAGAAAGTCTAACATGCCTATTTATTAGTCTGTAAAATAACTCTTCTGATACAATAGATTTTAAGTTAGTGACTTTAAATTTGAGAGGATTTTTTCTATAAATGAGTTATTTAAAGGTCTTTCTTCATCAACAAAATACTATATTTTCTCAATATTTGTATTTTAATTAATGTTATGTATATGTGAATGATGATAATAATTTATATATGAATATCTCAATCTGAAATTTTTTTCACGTGTATTGAAGTCGTGAATTATTACTTTGTACTTTCATGAAGAAATATTTGTTCACTTTCTTCTAGGTGTTTATGGACTTAGATACCGTTTTATAAATTGGCATTAACCCATTACCTCGATCTTAAGCCTACTTTAGTCTAGCTGGCTACATATTAATCTTTATATGCTACATTATATTTTGATGAGAGTAATTATGCCTATTAAAAATTTTTCATGTGAACATTTCTAAAATCCATAGATGGACAAGTTTAGCTTAGTACAAGTAAATGTTGGACTGCTTGCACCTCCATTAGAAATGGTGCTAATGTGCATGGAGACTCTTCTACCTAGTCGTAAGATAAGTGACTTGAATTTAATTGAAATAGTAAGATATAAATGTTTTTTGTTCCTATTTCTTTCAATGAATTTAAGCGTGTTTCAATAAATAAACAAACTAAAGATATTTAGAAGATCTTTACAATCACATATGAATTGCCAAAATTATTAAAAATTCTGAAGTTCATATGTCAACCTCATAATTTGAGAAAATCAAAACAATGAAAGATGAATACTTTGATTTACTTTATGCTTAATTCTGTTGGCGGGCAACGGGTAGCCTCCCGATCAAAATGAGAGAATAGTTTTTTCTGTTGGCCGGAATGGACGGCCAACTAATAAGGCACAATGAGCACTGTGAAGTAGAGAGTAGAGAAGATAAATGAATACCAAATTTTACGTGGAAAATCCTTCTGAATTAAGAAAAAAATTATGGGACACAAAGTCCACAACGAATTACTAAGTATGAGAAAGTTACAGGAGGCGAAAATAAGAACGGTGCAAAGTAAACAAAGTTCTCACACTTGTTTCACTGACAACTCTCTTTCTTTTTCTTTTTCTCCTCTGTTACACTCTCTCTCAACTTAGTCTTGTCTTCTCCTTCTTCTTGTTCTTGCCTTGCACCTCTTCTCACTTATTCTTTTGCTATGTACAAAGTGTACATATATATACACACGCCCCTCACTATAGCTTGGTGGTTGGTACTCAACTTTCAAGGTTTGCCTGTATGCGTACGCCTGGTCCTACAATAGGCAACGCATGCCTGCTCCTGCAAACCGATCAGCCTTTGAAGTCCCGAGAATGATTTCTATCAACCACCAAAAAGGTAGGTCAACTGTACAATTTTTGGGCATGACAGTCGTTCAGATATCCCAAATACGGCATGTCAACTCTATTGTCTATCGCTTCACATTAGCCGGTCAACCACACTGTTGACCGTTCGAAGTAGCCCGTCCCGCTCCTTTAAACGACTCACAATTAAAGGCCGGTCAATATATTGACCGGAAGAGTTGATCGGAACCCGGTCAACCCTATTGACCGAAATTTCTTCCTTCTAGCACATTTGTGCTCCATCCAAGTCCTAAGTACTTCCACACGGGAGTGATCCCCAACAAATTCAATGATAAATTTAGTTCTTTAGTTGAAGTAGTTTGTGATGGTTCAAAGGTGCTCTATATATTTTGAGTTACAATCATTCTTTATTTTATTTTGGAGGCTTGGCCAAAAATGTGTATCTTAGAATGATAATCTATGGTGTATTAAAATGATATTGGATTTGAATTGGCATCTCGTTAGTTGAACCTTATCTTTATAAAAGTTTCAAAAAAAAATTTATGAAAAATGGAAAAAGAGAAAAATAAATTGTGAAAAATATAACTGTTTCTAAAAAATTCAAAAAAAGAAAAAAAAAAAAGAGAAAGTGGACATTTGTTGTAATATAAAACAACTAGATAAATAAATTATAAAAAAAATTAAATCTCTTATATAGAATACATGCATGTGTTACATTTTAAGTATGCTTTCAAGCATATTTCATAAAAACTTCAACAAAATATACTTAACTGATTTTATTTCATATGAATCTGACCTTTAAGTATGTTTTACATTTTCATTAAATCACTTAGGTTATTTTGTTTAGGATTATTTTTGTTAGGTTTTTGTTGTGTTTGCATTGTGAGTTTTTCTCATTGTGCTGTTTAGGAAAAGATGGCAAAATCTTTCCTTTGAATGAATTTTTTAAGTTTTGTGATTTTTAAATATTGAAGTAGAATCAATTGTGTCCCATTTTTCTTCTTCTCTCCTCTTCATTTTATTCCACATTTTTTGTGTTTTTAAGCGAATTCCTATTGAAATCTCTACTAATCATTTTAGATTCAATGTGAAATTTTACTAACTTCACTTATTTTCATCTACATGTCATTTGTTTTTGGCATATTTCTCATTAGGGTTTGATTTGCTAATGATGACATAAAAATCTTGGTAAGTTTCAAAATATTCGTATATATTAGTGAGTTTAAATCATATTTTATATGTGTATTTATTTTCATTGATTATGGTACTGATTTAGTTGATTTATGAAAATTTTAAATGTCTGAATTAGTCTTGGGTTTCTGTCAACCCCTTCGTGTGATTCTCATGTTTCATTTTTCTCGAATGAAATGTCCTTGCAACATTAGTCAAGTTAATTTGTTATGTAGTGTTCTTATTTGATATTTATTAATTACATATTCATCGCACAAAAAATATTAAAAGCGCACCATGGCCGTAACTTTTAAAGCTCATTGTTTCATCCATTTTGAGACCGAAGAAACATTTAATGAATACATATATCTCGACCTTTATTATTAGAGTGGGAAGTACTTTTAACTGATCTTTGTCAATTTTTATAATATTTACATCTCGATATTGGAGCCTATATTATGTCATTTTAAGTCTCATTTATCTACTATAGTTAGGGAGTTTATGCTGATATTCATGAGATCTCCATCTCACTGCCTAATTTTTCCATTTTCATTGGGGCTCAAATTCATTAGATTACCCTAGAGATAGATAGTGACTAGAGATAGATAGTGACTAACTTCATATTTCTTGGGTGGCTAATTCAATCTATCAATATGGACCTGAGGCTATCCCTACTAGTGATTCAGTTGTCTCATTCTTACTTTATTATTTTGCTCAGTTTGTTGGCACATCTTGTCACTTCATAGCTTTCATGGAGCACTTAGCTAATTGTAGAACCATATGCATAAATATATTTTCTATCTCCAAAATAATTACCTTACCTCTAGCTAGGAATATATTCCTTTCGGCTTTACTCTGAGGTGATTCCATAAATCAGCCCATATACATAGTTAAACATTTTATTGAAACTTTTCAATACATACATAAGAGATATATGATTTCTTTTGGTTGCCTCATTCATCTTTTGGTATATTTACCAGGCATTTCTTTTCTAAAGTCTCATACAAATTTGAAAAAACTTATAGAACATTCAATGCTCTTCTAAAGTAGTCCACACATTTACTATGCACAAGGGGCTTATGCCACTTTTGATCCTTTGGGTAATGGCAGCCCTCCTTCTTCCTCTGCTGCACATGTAAGTTTTTCCTCTCCATCTGATTCGACTACTTCTTCTATCGGACCTTAACACCATATTTTTCTTTGGTTTTTATGACGTTGTTATCATTGATACTTCAACAATAGCAGGCATGCAAAGCCTAAATTCTTGAGTGATCACAGGTTTCTAAGCACTGTTGTCCTAATACAAACATTTACAAGCCCCGTTAAATTATCTTCGGTCTCATTTGGAGTCCCTAGATGCCGATGAGGAGGTCCTCCATGAAGATGATGATGATCCTAATGGCTCTAGAGGGTAGACCATTTATCATTTTGTGACAAAAAGGAAAAGTTATTATTTGTGGGGAGTTTATATGTGTATATTTTCAAATAAGAGATGCATGATTATTTATATTGTTTCATATCATATTCTTATTTATCTGTACTGTTTTTTAGTTGTTTAATTATGTGTTATTATTTTATTATAATTTATTTTACATTACTCTATACCTCATAAGGGTCTGTTGAGTTTAATTATTACATAAAAATATGTAATAATTAAATATAATAATTAAAATTTATGAAACTTAGGCCCGTTTAGGCCTGATCATAAAAAGGCCAACCACGATCCTCCAAGGATATTCTACGATCTCAAAGAATATCGCAGATTGGCACCCTTCAAAGAAGAAAAGCGCAAGATCTTCCCAACTCCTTGCCAGCCAAGGAACTCCAACGGTAACATACTAAGGAGGAAAGAAACCAACTTGGAAAGTAATTGGCCGCCTCAGAAGGAAACAATCCTCCACAATTGGGCAACAAGCATCAGCCTCTAAAAGGAAGGCCAGCAGCAAATCACAGGGACGATCACTCTTTCCAAAGAAGGAGGATCGCCATCTTGACCATAAAAAAGGCCCTGGATTCACCATCCAGGGCATGCTTTGATTGAGACTTTGATTGATACTTTCATTGACGGCCGACTCACACAAAAAACCCTAAGTGCTCTGAGAAGCAAGCTCGGGTTCTCAGCAGCCAAACTCTCAAACACAATTAAACTCCAAGGCAACGAACGAGTCTCGGCAGCCGTTCTCTGCCTTCCCACCATCCAGATACGAGAAGGGCCCTGCACCTCTCAGACATTTGGAACAAAACACTCTCTTTCCCTCTCCCATTGCTCTCTCTACTTACAGTTCATTCCTTTGAAGACTGTTTTACTGACTTGAGCGTCGGAATATTTTCGGTGAGATTACATCCCGCTGTTAACGCTGACCTCTTGTTCGTCTTAGTGGTGTGCAGGATTCGTACTCGGTGAACGGAGCCGGTTCAGACCATCCAGAATCGAATATTATTGTCGGATCAGAAATGCGCATCACATACATAAGAGATATATGATTTCTTTTGGTTGCCTCATTCATCTTTTAGTACATTTACCGGGCATTTCTTTTCTAAAGTCTCATACAAATTTCAAAAAACTTATAGGACATTCAATGCTCTTCTAAAGTTGTGCACACATTTACTATGCACAAGGGGCTTATGCCACTTTTGATCCTTTGGGTAATGGCAGCCCTCCTTCTTCCTCTCCTGCACTTGTAAGTTTTTCCTCTCCATCTGATTCGACTACTTCTTCTATCGGACCTTAACACCATACTTTTCTTTGGTTTTTATGACGTTATCATTGATACTTCAACAATAGCAGGCATGCAAAGCCTAAATTCTTGAGTGATCACAGGTTTCTAAGCATTGTTGTCCTAATACAAACATTTACAAGCCCAGTTAAATTATCTTCGGTCTCATATGGAGTCCCTAGATGCTGATGAGGAGGTCCTCCATGAAGATGATGATGATTCTAATGGCTCTAGAGGGTAGACCATTTATCATTTTGTGACAAAAAGGAAAGGTTATTATTTGTGGGGAGTTTATATGTGTATATTTTCAAATAAGAGATGCATGATTATTTATATTGTTTCATATCATATTCTTATTTATCTGTACTGTTTTTTAGTTGTTTAATTATGTGTTATTATTTTATTATAATTTATTTTACATTACTCTATACCTCATGGGGTTCTGTTGAGTTTAATTATTACATAAAAAATATGTAATAATTAAATATAATAATTAAAATTGATGAAACAAATCCCTAACTAAAAAGGCTACTTCCCAATAAGCCAACAATGCCACAATCTAAAATATGTCCCCATCCAAATATAGTACACTAATATCAAACTATCCAAATTTTTCTTTGTTATAAAAATACATCAAAATATAAATACAACCTAATTATAAATCTAATAATCATAAAATATAAAATCTATTAATATTCTTATCCCAACTCCTTACAAGTTATTTATAACTCTTTAATCTAGAAGGGTTGAAAACAATATAATCATGAGTTGAACGCCCAAAAAGTATTAGTACATATATGTATATAATGAAACAATATGTTCATAAATTAGATTGAGGGAACATAACTAATAAAACATATCTAAAATTTCATGTAAGTCAAAAGTCTAAATATATTAATAAAAAATTGTCCAAGCATGGTTTTGTACATAAAAATTCATAATTTAAACACAAATATTAAATAATTTAAATGTACGTAATAGTCCAAAGTCTAATATCTCAAATCTGAATGGTGGTTGAAGTCTACAAATCTTAAATCAAACGTCTCAAATATCAAATCAAATATAAGTAAAAATATCAAAAATATAAAACATACTGAACTCAAAGAGTCAAAGAATAAAGGATTGATTTTGAGGAAGGGAAATATATTTTTTCAATAATTTTAGACTAAATTATTACTATTTAGACATCTAAGAAGGCCATATATATATTTTTTTCTATAAATAAAATCAAATACTACTTTCTTATCACCTGTAGATAATAAGTGCAATCCTCAACTCTATCTTAATATATGAGGATGCCCAAATATATATTTTTATTCAATTTTTTATGATAATTCTTAATAAAATATCAAGTTTAGAGAACTCTGTAACAAATATCTAAAATATTCCTTCTATAATAAAAAAAATATAAAACTTTCATTTTGAGAAAGTACATGCGAGGTTTAGAATATCAAAATATAGTAAATCATAATAATTAAATTAATATGATTAAGTTTAAGGTAAATGAATTAAAGAAAAATGAAGAAAAGTTTAATTTGGAAGCAAAAATAAGTATCAGGGGCTTGGTACCCGAGTCACGCCCGAGGCGCCACTCTGGCGGATTTAACGGAATAGGCGCACTTGAGCAGTGCCGGAGGCACCACCCGACGCATTTAGCAGAATGCCACACCCGAAAGACGCCCGACGAGCGCTCGAACGCGATCCATTGGTGCGCCTTAACGCTCGATGCGTGCTCGAGTGCGATCTAGAATCTTCCATCGACTTCAGATATCGTTTATAAAAAGGGGAAGGGGGAAAAAGAGAGGGAGAAAATAAGAACAATGTGGGCAACAGGGGAGGAAATGACAGGAAAGGGAAGGGAAAAGAGAAGGAGAAAAGGGAATCTCCGCCACTTCTGATCCGATCAGAGTAAGAATAACGGTAGATTAGGCTAAGGTAAATATATCTCGGACCTTGTTTTCCATTTTTATCGATTTTGAATATTTCTATTTTGCTATTTATGCTTTGAATCACTTGCCCACTAAGATTTGTTAAGAGAAATATATGAATCTCATGACTTTTGGTTTAAACTTCATGTTTATTTATATATATTGTGACTCATGACCCTGATTTCATGATTTAGCTTACGATTTGCATTCGATTTGTATCTGAAAGTTTTGCATGAAACCCTAGAACAAAAATTTGGGATTTAATGTTGAAAAACCTTGAATCTTGAGATATAAGTATTATTTGATAATTTGATAAGCTTATTAGACGATTTGTATCTGAAAATTTTGTATAAAATTGTATTATTGAATTACGGAGGCCCTCTGAAATTGTCTGAAAGATTGATTGTGTGAATTTGGACTTGACCTTGAGATATGATGAATTTTGACTATGAAATTATGAATAAATGCATTAAGTTAACTTAGCTTGGTAAGAGAATCGGACTTAGAACTATTGAACAGTTAGATAAAGTTCTTCAATATGCCTTAGAACTTTACGGTGGTAATCAAGGATAACTAGATCTATGGAATGATACGTGGTCTGCTCTTTCTCGAAACGTAATCAGAGGATAGAGACTATCAAACCTTTGAACTTTTGAATTATGAGTGAAGTGAAATGGAAATAAATGTTATCAAACTTTCAGCCTTGATTGTGTGGATTGAACACAATCTATCCTCAATTATTCGCCCCCTCAACTAGTAGGGTAAATTAGTTGGATCCTTGGAATAATGAACTAGAATTTTAAAAAATAAGTGAGATTTGAAACTGATTTATGAATTTCGATACATGTTTATATTGATTTATACTTTCTTCCTATTTCCATGGACGTCTCTATTCTTCAGATATTCCCATGGTTTCTACTTTACTGTGCTTATGTTCCGTATGAAAATATTTCACTTATATACTTTTATGGCACATTATTAGATTTTGACTCACTCTTATAATTTTTTTTCCCTCTTCAGATGAACCAGTAGAGCTGATATCGGACGAATATGAATAGTTAGAGCTTAGCGAGGAGCTGGACGGAGTTCTGAAGCCTTAAAGATTTTGGGAGTTTGATTATTGTGAATGTAAATACTTTATTTTGTGAAAGAAAATTGTATATAAATAGTCATAGCATGTTATGTGTTTTATTTGAGCAATGTATTATTTTTACTTCCGCAAGTTGATCTATGGTTATAGTTACTTCTGCATTATTTTTGATGGTTAGATTTATTTTGGTCCTAAATAGCATCTCTCTTAGATCCAATGCAATAATTAGAAGTACTGTATTAAAGTCATGGATGATATGACATTTGTTGATCCTGTGAATTGTTATGGATGTATAGTGGATTTAATCTTTGAGGATTGTCTATGTATATATCTTGTGTAGGTTGTATTTATTTAGGTTATTTGAATGATTTTGGCCTATTTTTAGAAGAAATTCTATCCAATTTTCTGTAGAAATTTCATATTAGTTAATCATGGGTTTTAGTTTGGTATGATTATTGATGGAGGTTATTAAAAAAAAATAACCCGTTCCATCATAGTACAAATATAAAATTTTTCGTTATGTGAAAAGGTATAAAAGTTAAAGCAATAACAAAATAGAGTTTGACCCCAAAATATATGTATGAAATATTTTATGTAAAGCCCACATATAGGTATTTATGATTTTTCCTTCACAATTATTATATATATATGAGCCTAATATTTTAAAATATCCACCCATTTGTACAAAATAAATAAATCTTCAAATGTTAGGCAAAATCAAATTAAATTTCAAAATATTTGGTAAAACTATATGCATGTACATATATTCAAAGCGTAGTAAGTAAAAAATGACATATGTGTACAATAAAACTATCAAATATAAATAAAATTAGAGAAAAATTAAAATAGATAAAAAGTCAGGTTTAAATATACTTATCTTAACTATTAAATTTAATAGTTCTGATAAAATAAAATTTTAAAATAACATTTCTTCTTTCTCTCTATTCATTCTCTTCTCTTTCTCTCTCATTTCTCTTCTTTTTCCATAAAAATATCTGAAAATAGTATCAGATGTGTTTACATAAGCAAGTCAGCAAACGAGCACTGGTTAAGTATACATCAGACGTCGGCCCATTTTTCATTTGCCCTCAAGCGCTGCATCAGGCGTGGCTCACGTGCAACCGATTTACCAATTCTATGCACAAGCACTAGAGAGGCATACTTCAGGCTCAATATAATATAATTTACTCGAGTGCACCAAATGTGCTCCTCGAGTGTGTACAATATGTCTAAAATGTGTATGAACATGTGTCAAGTATGTATCAGATACCAAACCTACTTCTACTCTCAAATTTTCTTTTAAGTTTTCATTGTATAAATATTTGTAATAGACCCAAAATAAACAAATAATATCAAAATAAATATAGTGAAAATTCGACATTACATTATCTTATTGGCTGGCAAATCTATACAATTTTAAAGTGTGGCTCTTGTGTAGATTTGAGGCATGTTTTGGCTGGAAGAGTTCAATTAACAAGAGATCTACTGAAGAGACGAAAAGAAGTCTAGGTAGCTACGTGTCTATGGTTATATAGAGGGCCTTAAATTGTCACATGTTTAGGATTATTTGACTAGAGGATCTAGTACATTGTTTGCCGATTCCTAACTTGATTGTTCTTATATATTAATTTTTCTCTATGAATGAATTGCTCAAAAGTTTCCCTTCATTATTGAAATAATATATTATCTTTATTTCTTCATTTTTACTTTACATAAATATATGTGAATGATGGTAATTTATATTTGAATATCTAAATTTATAATTTTTTATGTGTATTAAAATTGTAAAATTTTATTTTATACTTTTAAAAAATAAAAATCTATATACTCTTGTTGGGTCCAATACGAAGGTCCAAAGAGATTTGAAACCTAGCCCATGGGACAATGGCCTAGATGAGGAATCCAGCCCCGCGCTCTAGAGCGGCTTATGTGGGGGCTCGTACTTGCAGCCAATGAATAGTGTCTGCGGCCCATTATTGCGATTGTCGAGTGACAGTGGTGACGCAGAAAAAAAGAGCCAATGGGGAGAGAGTCAGCGTTGTCAGACATGACTGACGCCATTGCCCACAGTTTTTCGGCCAATCCTAATGTGAGAGGTAGACTAAACGTGACCGACAACTCCCGGTGGTCTACCTGTCATTGCAAGACGACAACCGATACACCGGTGACTACCAACAACAATCAGCGGCCAACGAACCCCTTCTCGGGGATTATTGCACCCAAAGCCCCCAATTGAGGGGCCTATAAAATCTCTCACCCTTTTACGGAGAGAGGGGGGATGAACAGATTGGATCCTGGACAATCGATGTACTCTACATCAAGACAACTAACGCTAAAAAATCCTCTTCCAGATCCGATTCTCTCAACCTTCCCAGGCGACGAGAATTAGCCACCCGCTGCGGTGCATCCTGGGATCCAGGCCTCCCAATACCCGCTCACAAATCTCTCACGCTTGCATTCACGCACTCCCAACGCATTTGCAGCATATTTTCACGTACCTCTAAGTGTGTGCCCCTTTTCGTTTATCGTGCGAAGTTGCTGACTTGAGCGTCGGATTGTTTTCGGTAGGAGAAATTTCGTCGGGCCTCTGACCTCATGTTTGTTAGTTGTATTGTGCAGGTCCCAAATTCACAGAAACGGAGACCGGACCCATTCGCGACAGCCTGTTGACGATGACGAATCCAAAGGCTCCATAATCTGTACAACAACCCGGACTCAGGATATAACATTGGCGCCGTCTGTGGAAACGAGACAAGAAGCCTAGTGTCTCCTTATCACACTCATTTCTTCATAGCAAAATGGTTAATACCAGGGCACAAGCCAATTCCCCAGCGAGAGATGCCGTTGCTCCCGACGATGACCCCTCAGTAGGTAGTCACGCAGACGTCCATCAAGAGCCCGACCTGCACCGCCTGGTGGCGGAAATGGGCGATATGAGGTTGGCGATCCAAGCCCTCTGCAACCGGACGAGCACACCATAGATGGGGGTGACTCCTCCAGTGTCCCAGGCGTCCTTTTCCAAGAGAGAAAGGCACCGCGTGGAAGCCGCTAGGAGAAGATCAGATCGGTGTGATGACGCCGAGGCCCAGACGGCCTTCGATAGTAGGGCCCAGTCCATGGCGAAAAGACGCCCTAGCCAGGGCAAGCAGGAGGATAGCCCAGAGCGACATAACCCCCGTAACTCCTGCGATGAAGGGAGGCTGACGGCCGCAGACTCCAACAGTGCGCGTCCGCCCCGCGCCGGAAGCCACCACAACCGATAAGCTCAGCAGCACCAATAGGGTCACACGGAGCTCTGCGATATAATCAACGTGTGGAGAAGCGGATCTGATCCGCCGATGGAGGAGAAAGTGAAAGTACTTTGGGACCTCTTGCACAATGAGAGACCCGCACGATCCTCAGCCGACCTGTGAATGTTACCCTTTGCCATGGATCTCCGAACCCAATGCTCCCCCGCAAGTTCAAAATGCTCGTACTGAAGGGTATGACGGAAACAATGACCCGATTGATCACCTCAACTGCTTCCGTACTTACCTATCCCTCCAAGGGGCCAGTGAGGCCATGATGTCCCAGTGCTTCCCCGTTACCCTCAAGGGGAATGTGCTGCTTTGTTTTCGAGGCCTCCCGCCGAACTCTATCCACTCCTTCGACGAGCTCGCGGATAGCTTCCTGAGCCAATTCGCCTCCAGCCGGAGAGAGGAGAAGCCACCATGGCATCTGGTCCACCTCTACCAAAGGTCGGATAAAAACTCGAAGCGATTTCTCACTAATTTATTACTGAGGCGCGCCGGATCCCCCAACTCTTTGATGAGCTGAAGCTCAACACTTTCTTTGCTACGTTGGTAGCGGGAGACTTTTTCAAACACCTATTGCATTAGTGCCCTCAATCTTTTCGAGAAGTAGAGGCTATTGCCCGAGCCTACATTTTTATGGAGGAAGCCAATGAGAGGAAGCGTCTCGAGCACTTTTCAGACCTACTGCTGGCAAAAAAAGGATCAACAATGGTAGCCACTTTCCAGAGCACCGCAAGCAGCCACGTCATTCTCCGGAGTCGTGGAAGGAGTACGAGCCAACTACCCTGACTCCTCTGAATGATACCCATGCGAACATCTTGATGCAGATCCAGGACAAAATATTCTTCAAACGGCCGAGAGCGGCAAAGAGACCAAGTGGCAGTGACTAGACGAAGTACTGCCAATACCACCGCTGCCTCGAACATTACACGGAGAACTGTCGAACCTTGCAATAGGAGATAGAAAACTTGATTCACTGCGAACACCTAAAACAATTCGTGAAATGCTCGGGGTAAGCCCCTGCAACCTCAAAAGGCGAGGCAAGTGAGCCTCCCAGGAACCGTACGACTGCTGGCATGATCAACATGATCTCAGTGTCGCTGGCCAAGAGTTGCAGGCAGGAACAGCCCGAGCAGACTTCCAGCAGTAAGAGAGCGAGGATAGGGGATAGGAGTGATGTCATTAGCTTTACTAGTGACGACATGGCATATGTAACCTCCCCCCATTGTGTTCCTCTTGTTGTATCCGCCCTCGTTTTAGATGGTACAGTTGACTACCAATTAAAATGGGTCTTTGTTGATAATAAAAGTTCTCAAAATTTGTTGTATCTTAGTGCCTTCTTTAAACTTGGACTGAGGCAAAGCCAAATGAAAGTAGCCAATGGCCCTTTGTATGGCCTGGACAACCTGCCTGTACCAGTATAGGGGATAGTCCAGCTGGAGATCACGATGGGGACTCACCCGCACGTCGCCACGCGAGAGCTAACGTTCGTCATCATCGATCTGCCGTTCGTTTACAATGCCATCCTGTGCGGACCATTCTTCATAGCCTTCGGGCCTGTTACTTCGATTACTCACCTAAATATGAAGTTCTCGACCCCATACGACGTAGGAAAGGTGGTTGGCGACCAGGCTATGAGACGGATGTGCTACTTGTCCCGAGTCGCTTCAGTGGCGCTAGACCACTTGGACAAATACTTGGATCTCCATGATGAAGCCACGCTACAACAAGCCCAGTTAGGAAAAGCAACTGAGGTGATCCCTCTGGATCCTGCCGAGTCAGAAAAGTGCATTCATGTGGGTAGCTCTCTCCCTCCCGCTTACCGTGACCGCTTGATCATTTTCTGCAAAGGAATTTCCGATGTGTTCTCATGGATTCTTGTCAACATGTCAAGGATATCGGCCGGAGTAATAGTCTACAGGCTGAGCCTCGATCCGGCCACATGCCTGTACGGCAGTGCAGGAACCACTCCATCGAAAAGCTAGTAGCTATGAGGGAGGAAGTGAAGAGATTGTTGGATGCTGGCTTCATTAGAGGAATCCAATATCTAGATTGGCTATCTAATGTCGTGCTCATCAAGAAGAGCAATGACAAGTGGCGAATGTGCATGGACTTCACCAATTTGAACAAAGCCTGACCGAAGGACAACTTTTCTCTCCCTCAGATCGATCAGCTAGTAGACTCCAAGTCCAAGTATGAGCTCCTGAGCTTCATGGATGCCTACTAAGTTACAATCAGATCAGGATACACCCAAATGATGAGGAGCATACCTCCTTTATGACCGACTAGGAAACGTATTGCTATAAGGTGATACCTTTCGACCTCAAAAATGCCGGGGCAACCTACCAGTGCCTAGTGAACAAGATGTTCAAAGCCCAAATCAGCAAGAACGTAGAAGTATACGTCGATGACATGCTCGTAAAGAGCAGGTTAGCCGGTGACCACGTTCGTGACCTAGAAGAGACCTTCCAGGTCCTCCGAGCACACGGAATGAAACTCAACTCAGCCAAATGCTCATTCGGGGTGACTTCTAGAAGTTCCTAGGCTTCATCGTGTCACAGCACGACATAGAATCGAGCCCAAAAAATATCAAGGCCATCCTCGATATGAACCCTCCGTGAACGGTGAAGGAAGTACAGAAGCTCACAGGGCGACTGGCAGCCCTCTAGCGATTCCTAGCCAAGTCTGTAGAGAAATACCTGCCCTTCTTTGAGGCACTAAGAGAGACGAAATTGTCCAGATTTTGGTGGATTAAGGAATGTGAGGAAGCTTTCAAAGAGAAAAAGACATACCTTGTCAGCCCACCTCTACTAAGCTCATCATGCACGAGCGAGGACCTATATCTCTACTTGGCTATGTCGGACACGACACTCAGCTCCATGTTAATTAGGGAGCACGAAGGGATGTAGCGACCAGTGTACTACGTGAGCAAAGTACTAACGGATGCGGAGACCCGCTACCCGCACACCGAAAGGGTCACGTTGACACTCGTCTACTCTACACGGAAGCTACGGCCCTACTTCCTAGCTCACTGGATCGTCGTTCTAATAGATCAACCTCTGAAGTCAATCCTACAGAAGCCAAAACCTCCAAGTAGCTGGTCAAGTGGGCAATAGAATTGGGAAAGTTTGACATGGAGTTCCGACCAGTGGCCAGCCCTCAAGGGTCAGGCCCTAGCAAACTTCATCGTCGAGGCGACGACCCCAGCTCTAGACGACCCACATTATCTGGGGAGTGCGGATGTCCCTGATGTTCCAACATGGACTTTGAATGTGGATGGGTCATCCACCAAGAGAGGCAGCGGTGCTGGAGTCGTGCTCAGGACTTCAGATGGCACAGAGATTAAGTATTCCATCGCGCTAACCTTTCCCACTACTAACAATATGGGGGAATACGAAGCCCTTCTAGCAAGACTTTATTTAGAAGAGGAATGCTCCGTCAAGCCACTAGTCGTGCAAAGTGACTTAGAGCTGGTGGTCAACCAAGTGGAAGGAAACTTTGAGGCGTCGAATCCTCAGCTTGCGAAGTATCTGGAGAGAGCAAAGGCCCAGATCTAAGACTTCGAACGCTTCAAGATCGAACACATACCTAGGGCCAAAAACTGAAAAATTGATCGGTTAGCTAGGGATGCAGCCACAAGATCTCAGGAGCAATACTCGTGGGACCTGCAGGAAACCCTGGCCATACCCAGTGTTGAGTCCTTAGACCAAGAAGTGCTGCGAGTTGATGAGGGCAACAGCTGGATGACCCCATACCAAAGGCATCTAACGGACGAAACATTGCCCAAGAACGTCGATGAGGCAAAACGGATTAAGAAGACACAGGCTGGTACACAATCCTCGACGGAAGGCTATACAGGTGAGGATATTGCATTTCTTACCTAAAATGCCTAACTCTTGAGGAGGCTAAGTACGCCCTAAGCAAAGTTCACCTCGGTATATACGGCTTGCATGTCGAGGGGAAGAACCTCACATTCAAAATCATGCAGCAAGGACTCTTCTGGCCCACGATGAAGCAAGACGCCCTAGAATTCTTTAGGAAATGTGAAAGCTTTCAGGTTCACGGATCTATGGCGCACCTCCCTCATACAAAGCTGCACAGCCTTCAGTCCCCGTGACCGTTTTCACAGTGGGGGCATGATATCCTTAGACCGCTACCTCCGGCTTTCGGACAGAGAAAATTTTTCATCGTCGGCACCGACTACTTTACCAAGTGGGTAGAAGTGATCCCTCTGGCTTGAATCACCAAACAGAACGTGATAGAGTTCCTCCGTCAAAACATTGTCTTCCGCTTTGGGATTCCCGAGGTTATAGTGACCGACAATGGAACCCAATTCACTGGTAAACGATTCATTAGATATTGTGCGAGTCTGCGCATCAAGTTGGTGCATACATCTGTGGCGTACCCTCAGGAAAATTGGCAAGTCAAAGTCACAAACTACACGCTGTTGCATGGATTGAAGACCAAACTAGAAGATGAGGGGGATTGTGGGTCGATGAACTACCTTCCTTACTCTGATCGTATCGAACAACCCCGTGGGAACCAATGAGAGAGACACCCTTCAATCTCTGTTACGGGGCTGAAGCCGTGGTCCCTATTGAGGTGGGGTTATCCAGCCTGCTGGTTGAATATTTCGACCGATCCAAAAAATTTCAGAAACTCAGAGAATGCCTTGACTTTCTCCGAGAGGTTTGAGACGTCGCCCGCTTGAGGATCGCAGCCTAACAGTAACGTATCGTATGGTACTACAACAATCGGGTGAAGGCACGCTCACTTGAGGTTGGAGACCTAGTCCTCCAGAGCGTAGAGGTCACCGGAAAAGTTGCAGATAGGAACAAACTCTCCCCTGACTGGGAAGGGTCGTTCCTCGTCTTTGCAATCCTCTAGGGTGAAGCGTACAAGCTATCCGTCTAGAATGGCAAACCGGTTTCTTGAACTTGGAACACCACCAACCTAAGAAAATACTAAATATAACCCAACGTTGGCCAAGGTAAGACGTACACGTACACCATGGGGAAGCTTGTATATGCATTGTGTTTTCATTTAATAAAATTAGTAGTTCCTGTTAGCATGTGTTTTATTCATATAAGTGTTTGCATGCGTGGCATTCCAAAAAACAAAATGACCTAGACTGCCCCTAAGTCGGAAGGACTATCGTCCATCTGTAAAACTAAACCTTAGCTCCGTGTCAAGTGGCCTGAAAGCAGCCACCTCAAAACCTCGATCACGTGTCGAGTGGCCTGAAGCGGCTCTGAAACCTTGGCCCCGTGCATAGTGCCCACTAGCGGTCTTGTCCAAGCCTCAACCATGAGTTGAGTGGCCCGAAAGCGGTCACATCCGGATTTCGACTCCATCTCAAAAGGGCCCCAAGCGGACTGCTAATCTGCCTTCCCGCCGAACGACCCGAAAGCGATCACCATTAAATCACGGCTCCGCGCCGTAGGGCTCATGCGGCCGAGAAAACCATGGTTCCAAACTAAATGGCCCAGGCGGTTGAAACTGAAGGCCTGGGGGCTTTTGAAGTTTTCCAACTTACAGCTACCAAAACCTTAGGGGGCAAGAATCGCAGGCATGCGACAACCTTCTCCCGAAGAAGAGAGCACCCTCAGTGTACAATAGTCATGGGCTAGGATTGTGCATTGGATAGCAGCAACGCCCTGAGCGGGGGTGGGTCACCCAATATAGGTACCGCGCGCGAAATGGCCTAGACCCGAAATCCGGCTTCTACGGCCTGAAAACCTAGTTAGCCCTTGGTGTGGCTCCACGGGACTTGCGACAACATCTACTCTGGTAGATCGAGCTTCTCATTAAACGCGGAGATGCGTCAACATCCTTTGATGAAGGACGAGTACAGCGCAAGAAGCTACCAAATCGGGCCTTGACGACAATAGCTTTACAAGCTTAGTCATTAAATTCGAGATGCCATCCCTAAAGTCACACTTGAAGACATTGAGTGAAAAAAAAAAAGGTGGTGCTACTTCTTATTCATCTGTACAAAGACCAACAAGTGGCGGAAATGGAAGAAATCAATATGAGCAAGCAAAGCTACTTCTGGGAATCCGATGGACTGTTCCCCTTGAGAAAATTCCTCTGGCGAGACCTGTCAAGGACCCTTGAGTTACCCGGGTGAAAGACACCTTTCGGAATGTTGGGAACCACAAGTGAGGCAATCCTGTGGCACAGGCGGAAACCGTCCCAGAACCTAGACTCCATGACGAGGTTCGCCTCCGACAGAGTGAGCCGTGCCCTCAAATCTCTAGATAGACGGGAGCTGTCGTCCTCAAGAGCAGTGACCATCCTCTTTAGCTGCTCAACCTCCTCCCTTAGACGTTCGACTTCTAGAGCCTACTGGCCGCTGGCCTCCCTCAGGCGCCTGATTTCTTCCTACATCTGGTCGTTCTCTCCCTGTAGCCGCTCGCTCTCCTCATGAAGGAGAGCGTCCTTGACTCTCATACGCTGGGTGATCTCCTGCCCACGGTGAAAGTTCTTATGCAGTTGAGCTGCCAGCTCGTCGAGAGAGTCAACCCCATTTAGAACCTGTAGGGTGGGGAGAAGGTTAGAAATTCTTAGAGTTTCGGACTACAGATGAATGCTTGACTCAAGACGACCATACCTGAGCAGAAGTTGCGTCTTGATGATGGGATAAATCTCCTGATGCAGATAAGTTTGGGGGCTTCCCATGTTCAGTCGCGACTTCTGTGGTGGTTGGATGGCCTGGAGCTACGGGAGGCGAAGGAACGCTTGGAGGCTCCGACCCAAGAACCGTCCCTACAGCAGCCGTCTCTGAAGTCAACTCAGTGCCTGCTGGGCTGGCCTCCCGCGCGACTTCGGCCTCCAACACCACGGGGCATCCTCCTGGATGCCAACCTCCAAAAACGGCTCAACAGGAGGCCCAGCAAGCTCTGAAGGTCCGATAAGGATTGACGCTGACCCCAGCGAGCGCGCTCCCTCTAGCTCTTCAGGAATTAACGTGCCGCCCTCTGCCGTTGGAGCACCCTCAATGATCATCTCCAGTGGCCCCAGATCGGCAAAAGAATCTGCAGAAGACCCGTCACCGGAAGAAAGCTCCACCGCAAGAACGTCGTACTCAACTAGTGCTATGGCGGGAATTGGAATGGGTTTGGTAGCTCCCTCCCATGGCTCGACGCTTGCCATCTCCTCCGGGACTGGTCACCGAACCCGTGTGGTGGACCCGACGACCAACTTCTATGACCTCCGGGTGGAGATACCTTTGGCCTCCCTCAACCTCTTTAGCGAGGCCTCAACCTCCTCCTCATCTGAAGATGACTCCAGTAGAGAGAAACTCTCCTAAGCGTCCTCCCCTGACAACTCAGGGGTTACGACATCCTCGAGCTTCTTCTTCAGAGGGCCAACGACGCCCCAGCCAGACGAAGGCCCCCACCTAGCGGCCTCGAACATGAAAGACATAGGTAGTAACCTTGAATGGAGAAAGTCCCCAGCTGGGAGTTAACGGCGGCGACCAGCTTTGCTGTATCCATGGTGTCCTCTAAGGACACCATCCCGTGGAAGTACTTTGAGATTGGGCCCCACTCACGTGAGAGCTCTGAATCAGAAGGCTCTTGTAGGAAGAAGCATACCTTCCAATTTTTCACGGAGTCGGGATTGGTCCCGTGGAAATGGAAACCAGTTCTTGGAGACATGGAGACCCAGTCCTTTGACTCCGTGAAGCAGAATATCACTCTCACGGCCTTTGCATCAAACCCGCCAGTGTGAAGGCAGGAGAAGATACATAGTGAGAGCAGATAATGAACGGCATTGGGGTGAAACCTCGCTACAGGAACACCCAACACCTCGACCAGCACGTACAAAGTGCATGGCATAGGATAGTGAAGCCCCCCTCTCAGATGGTACTCGTAAATGGTCACGAAGCCATCTCGAGGGGCGTTCGCTCTACAAGCAGAACCAGGAGCACGATAGGCCCAGTCACTGGGGATCCCGTAGTCCACCATCAAAGTGGTGATGGCACTCATTGTCAGGACAGAACCCATGTTGTCTATCCTATGGCGGATTGACTTGGAAACCCACGAGGAGGAAGTAGATTCCCTCTTCTTCGCCATCTCTCTCTTTCACTCTGGGAAGAGTTATGGTATGAAAAAGCACAAAGGACAAACGATTTCGCTGAGACACCGCTTAAATAGACAGCAAGGCACCAACGCGTGGGAAAACCCAAACAACACCTTTTTCAAATTGCCAGGCCACACGTTGGCTCAGCAGGAGTGCCACGGATCCCAAACGGCAGCCAATTATGACCTCTTATCAGACGATGGACCACTTGCACCTCAGCAAATTCCCGTTATCACACCCGCATTTAATGTGGGGACCCTAACCTTCGGGAGCATCGGCGGCGAGACTTCCAAGACAAATGCATGAGAGAGAAAATAGGCAGTTCAAATACAACAAGCAATGGAAAACAAGCAAAGTAGCTAAGTGTTAGGTTTTATTATAATAATCATAAATGATTCCTTTTTTTCACAGCAACCTACGGCCACAAGGTACAACTAACGACCCCCTATGGGCTCAGAAGGATCTGAAGCTGGATACTCTAACAGGTCCGCACGTGTCAAGGAATAAGAGTTTGGAGAGTTCAGGATGGCGATGCGGAAGTTTGGATCCTCTAGCGAGACTAGTCTCTAGCTAAGACGAATGCCAACCTGGAAGTTCCATTCCAGTGCAGGGTTGACCTCCTCTGGCAGGAACCTCGACCACAACTTAGTTCCCATCTGTGCGACCTCCTCTCTGATCTATAGCCATAGCCACTTAAGCTCCTCCTGGAGAGCCATTATGTGGGCATGGGCCTGCACATCAGCACCAGTGAGTCTAGACGCCATCGCTTCTGATTCAGCCCACACTTCCTCAAAGTGTGCGGCATGAACCCTCAACTGTTCTTTCTCTCCGACCGCAACCTATACCATGGCTTCAATACCTTCAACGGCCCTAGCAACTTGATGAAACAACAAGATCCGCCCTCCGGGCCTACGATCCCGCAAGGAGGTGGACCCCTCCTCCCTTTCAAAGCCTGGAGGAGCCCTCAAGAATCACATTGAACCCACAATGGTGGCCTCTGAATGGTATCCCTACACTATCGCCACATCGATTGCAGATGCGCCAGGGATCCCAGAGGCATGGGTCCCAATCTCAGGCTCTTTAGAAGAAGGCTCTAACCCAGATGATGAAGATAACTTCTCCATCGAAGTCGCAACGGAAGAAGACAGAAGGAAAGATTCGAAAGCAGCGTTAAGCTTCATGCCGTCTAAAAAACAAAGCAACAGAGTACGCAACCTTGGAGGGAACTCATACGTTTAAATAAGCAGAGTTCACCCACTGAAACGACGACGTTCAGAAGGCGAAACGTGCCAGAAGAAAGCTAACAGATGCCCTTCACGTGGCAGGTCCCTAAAGCTTCAGCGTCTTTGTGAGGCGCATCATCATGACCCAATGCCGTGAGATTTCTTGCGCATTAAATGCACCAGGTGGCCAAGCAGATGTAACAACCACCTGTGGTGATTAAGCTTCCTTGACGTCAGCCGCCAAGAATCTCTTCCCGCCGTGTCCTCCCACAAACGATCAACATTGTGACTTGTTAGACGGGATCAGAGGCTCTGGCCACAAGTGTCCAGAGACTCTCAGACCCTTGAAATAGGGCGCGATGTGACCGGAAAGCAAACTGACCACGTAGGGAGGTCCAAAAAGCAGTCGATAAGAAAAGATACGTGCAACAATATAGAAGAACAAAGACAAAGGGCTACTTTGTTCATTAATCAAAGCTTTCTCTACAAAGGTACAATGTTTGCAGCTACAAATGTACAAGAAAGAGGAAGAAGATATGGCTCGGGGCCCATGCCCCTAGATGATCACCCCTGATGCTTGGGACATGTTAGGGAACATGATCTACATGAGATTACCGCGGCCCTGCCTCTGGTAACCCAACAATCCCAGGCACCGAGAGCGGCCAGGTGTTGGTCAGCCTCTAGCGGCAGACGAAACTAATGTTAACCACCAAGGCGAACCAACATCTATGGCAGGAGTCTCCGAGAAGGACGCAAAAGGCATGCGCTCCCCATATAGAGGCTCCACCCTTCACCTCCCCTCTAGAGAGAGCGGACGGAGGTCCAAGTGAAGTAGAAACCGTGAGCGACGCGCCACCCCGGAGGTAAAGCCGCCTGGGGTGGCACTGCTGCGGTCCCATTGCACATTGGAGGATGTCGCCCCATAAGGGAGGCAAGTGATGACAGCAGAGTGGCTGGACCACCCTCATCAGTATGAGGAATTGCTCACGACGCAAGCATGAAGATAGTTTTCTTCAAGAGTTCAAGGTTTCCAGCTAGGCCATCCGATTCCTTCGCGGACTCCCATCAGCGGTGGGACAAACCAAGGTCCTCGCATTGCACCTCCAAAGTCAGCCAAGGGATGAGCCACACCAGTCGAAGAACCCTCCTATTTATAGGCAAGTTGGCGCTCTTCCAGCACCTGATGGGGGGCCTTGTCCCGTGGACGTCATTCACGGAAACAGAAAGCCCTCCAATTCGACGTAACCCTAGGCGTGCGAATCCTTCTATTCAAAGCACCGAATCGCTGCGGCACCAGAAAAGCCTACGCAACTGCCTAGGGAAGGTGCGAAGTGGGAAGACGACAAGTATTGGCACATCTCGAGGGAAACTCAGCAAGCGTGAGCTGGACCCAGAGGGACATGCCAGGTCACGACTACAGATCGGCCCAGGCATGGGGCTAGTGTTGGATCCAGTACGAAGACCCAAAAGATTTGAAGCCTAGCCCATGGGACAATGGCCCAGATGAGGAATCCAGCCCCGTGCTCCAGAGAGGCTTACGTGCCGGCTCATACTCGCAGCCAATGAACAGCGTCTACGGCCCATTGACGCAGTTGTTGAGCCATAGTGGTGACGCAGAAGAAATGAGCCAATGGGGAGATAGTCAGCGCTGCCAGACACAGTTTTCTTGCCAATCCCATCACAAGAGGTAGACCAAACATGACCAACAGCTCCCGGCGATCTACCTGCTACCGCAAGACGACAACCAACACACCGACGACTACCGACAGCAATCAGCGGCCAACGAACCCCTGCTCGGGGATTCTCGCGCCCAAAGCCCCCGACCTAGGGGCCTATAAAATCTCTCCCCTTCTACGGAGAGAGGGGGATGAACATATTGGATTCTGGACAATTGATCGACTCTACATCGAGACAACTAACACTCAAAAATCCTCTTCCAGATCCGACTCTCTCAGCCTTCTCAGGCGACGAGAATTAGCCATCCGCTGCGATGCATCCCAAGAGCTAGGCCTCCCAATACCCACTCACTAATCTCCCACACTTGCATTCATGTACTCCCAACGCATCTGCAGCGTATTTCTGCGCACCTCTAAGTGTACACTCCTTTCTGTTTATCGCGGGAAGTTGCTAACTTGAGTGTCGGAGTATTTTCAGTGGGAGAAATCCTGTTAAGCCTCTAACTTCCTATTTGTTAGTTGTGTTATGCAAGTTCCAGGTTCACAGAGATAGAAACCGAACCCATTTGCGAGAGCTTCCTGACGACGAGAAATTCAAAAACTTCATAATCTATACGACAACTGGAAATTGGGACGCAACAACTCTCTTCTAAATATTCATGATTGTAAATGCCGTTTTATCAATTTCAATGACAATGTTCACAAATCCTTTTACTCACAAATTTTTTCTGGCCGACGTTATTCTTCGTTGAATGAGGTGCTTGTTTTATTTCAAATTCTTACATATTCTTTTCTTATATAGTATTATCAGATTAGAATTAATAAATGATTACAAGATTATTATATTATAATATAAAGATTATTAATTTAGACTGTATAAATAATTTCTTTGTAATACTATAAGTAATGCCGTGAACATTTGATCCTCCATAAAATGACGCAGGGGTCTCATGTAATGAAATATCATTTGTTTATATATAGAAAGCGACTAATTAAGGAAGCAGAGGAGGTGAGTTGAGGGATTTGGGATAAGTACATCTCTTTATAAAATTATACTTAGTATATATCTATGTCATTTGTTGGATAAAAAAAAAATTTAACAGATAAAATTTAAAAAACTATATAAATAATTATTTTTATTTTTATTATCGAGTTAAATATTCAATATATATTAATATTATAAAAATAAATCTATAAAAAATAATCTATATAATTTGTTATATCTTATAATATCTACCATTAAATTGTTACTTGATGGTAATGGTTGAAGATTTATTAATCCTTGTGAGTTGATGATGGAAGCATGAACTAATTTGATGATTGTGATATTTAAGGCATCTAAGATTAAGAGGCATATAATTTAAGATAAAGATTATCGTTTTGTGTCAAGATATAAAAAGAACCACGCAATCTTTATATATAAAAGTCTAAAGGTTACATGCATGCTTCGTTTGAGTGGGCTTTACAATCTTGACCGTGCGGCCAAGGAAGAAGACGCGGCATCTTTCCACGGCGAAAAATCCAATCCAAATCACATTATTCCACCATGTTAATGGAAGGGGTGACTTATCCTCATGAGTATTTGATGGGTTCAATAATGAACAGCAGGATTTAGATCCAATCGCCATATGCCAGCTAGATGAACTATTATGAGATAGACTATGAAACTAATTCGAATTGTCATTGAAGGGAACTTTTTGTCCCAAATCACATAAAAATTTTGACCCCTTGATAAATTAGTGAAAGCAATACGAAAATAAATATTCAATATGCATAAAAAATATTTTAATCTAAATAAATCAAACAATAACAAGTATAAATAGTAAAGTAATAAGAATAATAAAAAGATAATTTTTAGTGATGAAGGAAAACCTTGATAACCACAACTATCGAGTAAAATTCTCCGGGTTTCAATGGCCAGGAAAGATATGCACTTACAGATCGGGTGGTAACGACTCACTAACCTAGCCAACTTACTCCAATCATGTAATTTCTACCAATAAATTCCTAAAATTTTCCCACGATAATGAAACTGAAAGCCTTTTGGTCTTCGTAACAACCTTCTTTCATGAACCGCTTGAAGTACCAAAGACCACCAGAATCCCTTTTTCACAGTATCAATGTTGTCAACAAAGGTAAATGTGTAGGAAATGTTATGGCGGTAAAGTAAAAGTGGTGAGAAAATCATTGACACAAGAACACAATAATGCAATTGAGGTTTTTTCGAATGGAGCAAGATTAAAGTAGGAGAATTTAGTTTTCTCTTAAAGTAGACGATCCAAAATGCATAAGCAAGAGTTAGGGCAATTGAAAGAAGGAAGAAATATATAGAGAGCCTTGAAAAACACATTTAAAAAAATGACCGTTACAGCGGCGCTCGAGCGCTCCTAGGATTTCAAGAAAGAAACACACAAGCGCTCGAGTGAGCAGGTAGTGAGTTTCGGGTGCAAGGTTATTGGTTTTGGAGCTTGAGTGCACGGCAAGCGCACATCAAGCGTGACATTACTGGAATTGGGAATCGAGTTTATGGCGAACACACAACAGGTGCGAGGCTATTGGAATCGGGGCTCAGCATATGGCGAGCAAATAGCAGGCGCGAGGCTATTCAAAACGATTGGGGGCGGAGAGCTCACTTGGATGATTATGCTTGCCGATCGATTTGCAAGTAAAAGATTTACGATGGCCCAACATCTAAAATACACAAAAGAGAGGGGACATTAAGAACACCCAAATAAATCACATAGGAGCTTCCGTGGCTTTTTTTTTTGGGTTTGTCACGGTTGTGGGTTGTGGTGTGTGAGGGGTGAGTGGCACAAAGGAGGGACAACGCCCGACGGGCACAGGTTACAGGCAAAACGGGGGAAAAGAGCAACGTCAGAAATAGAGGCTGGCGCTAGCAGCGCACTGCCATGGTAGCATGGAGCCTCATGGCTTGTGAAATAAGTTGGGTCGGAACCACAGCTAGCAACACCCAACCAAGGTGAGGCGGCAGGGGTTCACAGGCCAAGGGAGGCGCCATGGGCTTCAGGATGCACAAAGAAACAGGAGAGGGTCCGGAATCGCAAGATCCATACACAAACTAATGGATCTGGAATCAAAATGTAAGAAATTGGTGAAGCAGGCTAAAATGGGAATAACCCATGAGGAGTTCCAGTAGAATAAACAAGGGAAGAAGAGCGGCGCCGCCATTAATGGAAGAGGTGCAAGAACTCAAATACGAAGAGAAAAGAGGAGATTACCTGAAGAAATGTCCACAATTGGAGAGGATGGGAGGTGGATCTGGAGGTTGGTGTGAGAGAGAGAGAGGAGGGAGAGTGAGTGGTAATTGAGTGAGGAGCCTTTTTTTGGTGAGTTGTCCAAAACCACGAGGGTTTTTAAAGAGTTGCATGCTGCACGCTGGATGATAAAGACAACAGGCAGCGGCGCTCGAGCTCGTGGAAGGTGGGCACACGTAGTTTGCTCTCGCCTTTTTTTTTTTGAAATTGAATATAAGTTATTTCTCGGGAGACAAACAAACACCGATAGCCGTTCTCAAAAATTTAACATGCACACTATCAAAGGGTTTAGTGAGGATATCGGCCAGTTGATTGTCGGTCATGGAGCTCACTCTTTTTATCCATATTTTCTTATTACATTTTATAATGTTACTTAAATTTTTCACTTGATCATTTCAAAAGTTGATGTCATGAATGAGATGCCATATATCTGAATTTTATCAAAAATTATTTTGACGCTACGTCATGGGGCAATAGGGGCGAATATGGCCAATAATGTCGCACTCATGACATATAAGGATAAATTTAGTATTGACGTCAGAATTATACATTTACTTCCTAATAAAATTAAAGCCAAAATTTTTCTTACTTTTTAAGTTTTGAAGATTTTATATATTAGTACACTTCTTTTGGAAAACTCTTAACAACTAATCAACATGGGCAGACAAAGTGCTGCTTTGTCTTGGGATAGATGTGGCTCGGACGAATACAATTTTAGAGTTAATATTATCTTTTAAGACATTTTCTAAATAACCCAATCTAATTTTACTTCTTCCGATTTTTTTCAATCTGAGCATATGGTCCAATTGCTTGGACCCATGTGAAAATTGTTTCAAATCATTGTAAGCAGCCTCAAGATCAAATTCAAGAGTCTTGATCTTTTTGGTAAATGAGTTATTTAATTTCTCAACTTATTGAATTTTTGTGTCTAATACGGATTGAAGAGCTATTTTTTTATTTTTATTAATTTATACTTTAATGACACATTAGATTTCTTGATCTTTAGGTATTCTTTAAGCAATCTATCATAAGCATCCTGAAAGTCATAAAATTCAGCTTCTAACTCGTTCTCAAAGTTAGCGGATTAATTAAGATTTTCTTTTAGATGTTCATCATTTTCATACATTGAGGTCATAAAAGCCATATATTTGTCTTGGCCTTCGTTAGTACATCTTTCAATATATTCTTCTTCATCATCACTTAATGTCGCATTAACTTTCAATGCTTGATTACGTTGGCGTTTAAAATTTGGACATTCAACATAATAATGGCCAAAACCATAACATTCATGACACTGAACCTCTTGATTGTTTTTAAGTTTGACATCTTGGATCTCAAGTTTGCCCTTCCGGTCGCTTTTAGGAGAAATCAAATTTTTTGAGTTTCTTTTTGTTTGTTAGATAATACTTTATTTTTCTTCAAATTTTTTTTAAAATTCTTAACAAATAAAGTAAAATTTTCATCACTATACGACTCATCATCTGATTCATGGTTTCTCTCTTCCCTAACAGATTTTAATGCAATATATTTATTTTTTCTTGATTGTGATGTGTGAGCTCATAAGTTTGAAGAGAGCCAACTAGCTCTTCAATTTTCATTATGTTGAGATCTTTATTTTCTTCGATCACTGTAACTTTGTATCTAAAACGTTCAAGAAGCTATCTAAGGACTTTTCGAATAATTTTATTTTCTGAAATTCTTTTTCTTAAATTAAATGTAGAATTTACAATGTCATTTAACTTAATATTAAATTTGTCAAATGTCTCGTCATCTTATATCATAATCTTCTCAAATCTAGTGGTGAGTATTTATAATTTAAAATTTTTAACTAGTTTAATTCCTTCCTGGGTAGTCTCAAGGATATCCCATATATCTTTAGCGGTTTCACACATGGATATTCGTTTAAACTTTTTAGGAGATACAGTCATAAAAATTGCATGTAGCCCCTTACTATTCCAATTGTACAAATCAAGTTATTCTTTATTTTACAAGGATAAGACTTTTGGTTCATTGCTCGTGGTGTTTTGAGGTGGAGTTAGCCCAATTTGGGTGCTAACCCACACGTGCTCATCCATGAATTTGAGAAAAACTCTCATTCAAGCTTTACAATACGCATAATTACTTCCATCAAAGAAAGGAGGCACAGATAGAGTTCCGTTTGTATACACCTACTGTTGGGGTCGCAAATCGGGGTGAGTCACTGATATAAGTTGAAGAAAACTTTTTGTCCCAAATCACACAAAAGTTTTAATCCATTGATAAATTAGGGAAAGTAATACGAAAATAAATATTCAATATACGTAAAGAATATTTCAATCTAGATGAATCAAACAATAACAAGTATAAAGAGTAAATGAATAAGGATAATAAAAAGATACAATTTTTTATGATAAAGAAAAATCTCGATAACCACGATTATCAAATAAAACCTTTCGATCTTCAACGGTCAGGGAAGATATGCACTATAAAAATTAACTTGCAAATTGGGTAGTAACGACACGGTAATCTAGCCAACTTATTCTCGTCACATAATCTTTATCAATGAACTCCTTGAATTTGTCCACGGTAATGAAATCGGATGTCTTTCTGTCTTCACGATAATCTTCCTTCATGAACCGCTTGAAATACCAAAGCACCACCGAACCCATTTTCCACAATACCAATATCGCCAACGATGGTAAATGGGTATGAAGTGTTATAATGGTAAAATAAAAGTGGTGATAAAACCATTGACACAAGAACAGAATAATGTAGTTGAAGTTTTCTCAAATGGAATAAGATTAAAGTAAGAGAATTTAGTTTTCTCCCCAAGTGGGAGTTTCAAAATGTATAAGTAAGAGTTAGGGCAACTAAAAGAAGAAAGAAATATATAGAGAGCCTAAAAAAGCACGTTTAAAAAAATGACTGTTGACATGGCGCTTGAGCATGTGGTAAGCGCGCCTAGGGTTTCAAGAAGAAAACTCACATGCACTTGAGCGAGAAGGCGGTGAGTTTCGGGCGTAAGGTTATTTGTTTTGGAGCTCGTGCGCATAACAGATGTGAGGCTATTGGAATTGGGACTTGAGGATATGGCTAGCGTACAGCAGGCGCAAAGCTATTGGAATTGGGACTTGAGCATATGGCGAGTAGGCAGCAGGTGCTAGACTATTGAAAATTGGGCTCGAGTGCAGAGTAGGCTTGCTGCAGGCACGAGACACTGGGAATAGACAGTCACGAAAATAAGTTGATGCGGCACTTCAATAAACACAACCCAATATCGACACACAATCAAATATGATCACGAAATATATCAGCACATAAATGACTCTAACAATCATAAATGTGACTACCAGAGAAGTGGACTGTCAATTGGGCAGGCTATTGGACCTATTTATGTTATCATGGTTCAAATTGTTAGATGCCAAATTATGAGAAATGCAGCCAGACAAATGTAGGGGCAGCACACAATGGAGGGCTAGAAATTGACTATTAGTAGGCCACATTGACCAAAGGTTGGATCTATTAGAAAACTGAGTTGTGAGTTAGGATAGAAATGTCAAATTGGCATAGCTCATTCACTAAAGCTAAAAAGATTGTTATACTGGCTAGTATGTCATGCCAGCAATGACCAAAACCCATTATTGGGTTATCTACACTACAAACCATACAGAAATTGATCACTTAACTTACCATATTCCAAGTGATTGTTCTTAGATCCTGAAATTAAAGAAACGTGATATAATATTATAACCTCTCTCATAAAAATTATTATCAATACTCTTGCAGGTTACCAAGACCTGTCAAAGAAATAAAATAACAGACACATTCTAAGAGCAATTATTGAGACTGAAGTTAAATCAGTTAATTATTCAGAATAACTAAAGTTATATAGTTATATAATAGTCACTTTGTATAATTACTGGCTTGAAGAAGATTAGTGAATCATCCAAACAACATACCCAACATATCTTTATCCATTGGCAGAAAAATGTACTTCTTTTTCTAGCCTGATTAATCTTTTGCATCTCTCATGAAACATTTGCAAGACATTTATTTAAATATAGGTCCCGTAAAGCTTAGCCTATACCAAAAAGTTAAAAACTTATCATTTAGAAAACATTTTTCCCTAAAATTTTCTAAGAGCTTGTCTTCTAGAAATCTACTTTCACTCTTTATTTACTACTTTCTAATTATTTAGTTCGACATTAATTTAAATATTGTAGGATAAATTAGAAAGTTACTTTAATATCTTTAAACACTTATTTGATTATTGGTTTACAAGATCAGTATTAAAAGATTTAAGAGCCCTTAAGAAATATTTTTGATCAAATTTGAATTCATGATACATATTAGTATTAAATGGATGTTTATTTTTCATTTTTAAATATCATATATTTAAATAAAAAATTTTATGCCAAAATTATTAATTATACGAAAATATAATATATTAAATTATTTTTTTAATTTAATATTTATTTAAAATAAAAAATATATTTATAAAAAAAATTATAATCTGGGTTAGGTTGACCTGAATCAGCTTGTGTCGATTACTTTGACCTATAATTATATCCTACTAAAAAAATAATTGGATATAATTTTTTAATCGTATCCGTCTATAATACTGATATAGTTTAATTAAAACCTATAAAATTTTAAGTCAATAAGAATAGACAGATTAATCATTTAATTTTGATCAGGCCTATTTAAACCTTTTAATATATATTAAAATATTATTTCTTTAGATATGACTAAAAAAAATATTTTATACTAATTTATTAATTATTTTCTTATTATTACTCTATATCAACACTAAAAAATCAATTCTTAATTTAATTGTACTTAATCTAATGAATAGCCAAACATTGAAATATAATTCTAAGCTGTGTTCTGATGTTATTTTATTATTTATAAATAATTATTTTATTTATATACGTATATATTTATTTCAACAATCAAATATAAGATTTTCTTTGAATTACTATATATCATATTGTAATGAAAAAATAACCAAAATTTTCATTTTTTGCATATTATTTTAGATATTTATGTTTTTAATTCTACAATGAGCTCATATTTTTATCACAATTATATGCCAAGTAAAATTTTATACCAAATTTAGAATGGAATGGTTGTTGCATACGCCACGTTGAAAAATTCTTAAAAGTTTAAAGAAATTATTGTGGAGAAATAATATTCGGAGATTTTTTATATTATAACATATTACATGATTGTGAAGTTTGATAAATATGATAAAGTTATTATACATAACACATAATTAATTCCAAAATTAAAAAATGAGAATAAAAAATCAAAAATATCAAATGAAAATGATTTATTTATCTCCAAACATTAGTGTTTAAACGAAATGAATATAACATAAACAATGGACGTCGGCTTCAATTGTCCTTTTGTTGTTCTTTTTGCGTTTTTGGTGAACGTCCCTTTCTTGGATTTTTCCTTCTTTCCTTCTTCTCCAAGGCTTACCTATTATTATCCCTCATTTTTTTAACAACTAATATATATATATATATATATATTGTGCATCTGAAATTTTAATTCAACTTGAATCTTTTGGCACCTAATGTTTGAGTGTAATCTAAAGTTTTAAATTAGTTTTCCGTCCACTACAAAGAAAATAAAGCCCAATTAAAAATTTAAAAAAAATTTAAAAAATTTATCTGACATTTAAATTAGTATATATTCAATTTATCAAAAGAAAATTAGAAGAGCGACTAGCATTTGCGACTAGCTAAGGAGGAGATAAGGAACCATTGCTAGATAACTTTATTAAAATTAGGGTGGCGAAATTTCAGTCAATACAATATAATTTCAACCAGTTACTGCAATTAGTTGTCGTGTTTGGACAATTATTGAGCTCTACTGGATTCGCCCAAAATATTAAGATTAGATCGCGTATATTAGGTTTAGACATATTATTCTAAATTAGTCCACCAACTTGGATTTCTCCATTTAATTAGATTTGATTGACCGGTCGTACCAAATTGCGTCATATATAATGGTGTAAAATATTAGAATTAAAGGACAACACGGTGTAAGTTTGGTGGGTGAAACAGAGCCCCTTTTTTTTTAATCAAACGACATTCCTTTTATTATTTAAATAGAAATCTACAAATTAGGTGCATTCTACTGTTCTTCTTTATCATATGTTTAATATTATATTTTCCTATAGATTAAGAATTTTAATATATTTATATATATAATCTTTTTTTTTTCTCTATAATAATAATTTTAATTATATTATGGTAATCATGCTACGTATTAAAAGGATTGCAATGCTACTCATAATTATACAAGTAGATTTTTTGAGTAAGATGGGGATAGATATTAGTATTATTATATTACGTTTGCTTGTATTACTATTTTTAAAACAATTATGTAAGTTTTTGGAAATATTAAATTATTTGATACTTTTTTAATAATCAATTAAATCATACAGATATTTTAAAAAATAAATACATGTATTTTTCAAGAATTATATGATCCTCATATCTATTATATAATTTCTCGTTTGTTTTTGTAAACATAAAAAAGTTACCCATATATATATATATTTATTCGTTTAATTAATTTGGTGAAGTGCATGAACATGCGCAACTCCAAAGAATTCAACGTTTCAAATTTTGACATTGCTTCTTTCTTATTTACATGATCATTGCAAATTCTTGGTGGGTTACAACAAGTCTGTGAATTCTTATTTACAAGGGAGAATCATTTTTTAAAAATAGGAAGCTTATTCTTATCTGAATCTGAATTATTTATTTTTAAATAAGTAATAATACGTCCTATATTTAAATTATCGACGTATTATGATGTTGCTAGATTTTTGGGTCAAACTGACGTGAGTCACTATTTTCATACTCATTGATTTGGATCCTACATATTACAACGAAATAATACGATGTTAAAAGATTGACGAGATTCGTTTTTCGGTATGTCTTACGATATTTAAATTAATAATCTTTCTTATTTGAATATGAAAGATGTGAGGTAGGAATATATGAAAAACGACGCAAGAAAAGGTTTTGGTTGAGTCTAATTGAAAGGTTGTACTCATCGTGAAATGGTTTTATGGTGGTACGTTCGTAGAGAAGCGGCTTTAGTGTCGTGAAGGCGAGAATTAATGAGGAATTCATGAGAGGATTGGCAGACAGAGAGAGAAAGAGAGCTCTGAAGAGCAGCTTTCAAGGGGCTTGCTTGGTTATGTATGTGAGTATTAATGTGTGCATGTCTTTAAAGTTTGCCCCAGGGCCTTCTTATAACCCCCGGGCTTTCTTAGCCTTATTTTGGCAGTAAGGCTGACCGCTGGCTACCTTGCGCAGACATAGTGGGCTAGTACGAAAATTTTGAGTGCTTATTTAGGTAACTACGATCAGACAAATGGGATTCCTTTCTTTCTGGGAGTGATCCTACGTGTGGCAGATATCTCGGCAAATATTGGGATGATACATTGAGTTAAAAGTTGTTTTTTTTAGAAAAATTGCGATCTCAGATAATATTCGTAGTCTGATAAGTTAAGGCAAGTAATTTTCAGGACGCGGGAACAGCAATGTGGGCCATCTAGATTGGGCTATCAACAACTGGCTGATGCGTTGCTCTTGGTCAACAGAACCGTTGACTATCCTCTAGGCCAGTGAGTTGGATACCTTCTGCGCTAGCCACTTTTTAGACCGACTTATTTCTAACGTTTTCATCAAGTAATTATAATTTAATTATTTTTAAATTAAAATTAAATATTAATTAAAATTAATTATTAAATTATAACTATTTATTTAAATTAAAATTAAAAAAAATTTTCAATAACGTGTCACTTTCCTATTGGGCCATCAAAAAGCATAGTGGCTTGGACCAATTAGGAAGAAGTAGTTTCCAATTAAATTGAAATTGGATGGGACATATGATTGTGCACGTTAGCCACCAGCGTTTGAACATTGTGACTCTATAGAAAATTCAATGCATGCGTTGATGAATCCTCTATTGTGAGAAATCTCGTCAAACTTGATCAATAATCTTTTATAATTATATAGTTTTTGCTTTATTTTATATCATGCATTTATTTATTTTTGGCTTGTGCTTGATTCAATATGCCAGAATGGTTATATAATAAGGACCCAATCCATTTTTTACGATATATGTCAATCTGAAATTGATTATATATTTTCTTTTTAAACACCCGTTTAGATAGTTTGATAACTGGATCTTAAGCATTGAATCGATGATTTTATCTTTATTAAATTTTTTTTTATCGTGTATTTTATCAGATAAAAAATGATAAAATATGTAATAATAAATAAAATAGAATGACAAAAATAAGTTATCTGTCTTTCTTACTGCATCGAATCTGCCCTTATCTTGTTCTCTTTGCAACCCCTTTTTGTGTTTCATCTTCTTGCTTGATAAAAAAGACATCAGACCTTACTTGCATGCAAACGGGTCCTTAGATTCTTAGTGAAATGTCATACTTAAATGAAAAGGATAATCATCGTTACAAAACACCTGAATGAGAGATTCAGTGGCTTGTCAATTGAGTTCGATGCTACAAGATTGGCTTACATATAATTTTTAGATAAAGCATTTTTTTATCTCTAATTATTTAATGTTATTTTTAAATAATTATAATTTAATTTATTAATTAAACATTAATTTCACAATATATTAGTTTTTATGAATTTCTTGCAAGTTTTAGTTCCACAAGTTCTTTTATTTTTGCTTTTATCGTATGTTAATTTACTCCGTATTTTTTTCACCGTTTGTATTGCTGGGCCAAAAGTTGAATACAGCACTTTGTGATTATTTAATTTTATTTTTTTTTTCATTGTTATTATTTTATTTTATTTTTACATTAGTTTAGTAAAAAAACACTCTAAAATTAAATCCTTTGATTTTTAAAATAATTTGTAAAAGTAAAATTCTGTAATCTTTAAGTATTTTGTAAATTTCTATAATTATATTTTTATAAATATGATCCCAATTTACTCAAAAAAAAAAAAAATACTATACTCTCATACACTTGTAGAATCAACTATAAGCCTTTTTAGATCGGTCACTGTGTAAAATAATTTTATATATTTGTTATGTCTTAGTATTTATTAAATTAGGAATAATTTAACAGAAAACTTTAGAAAATTTCAGCATCATGATTTAAAATTTGGGATCAAACTTGATTATGCCTGATTTATTGCAAAATAATTGTAATATTACGTAGTGGAGCATGAATGCAATGCATTTATGAGACTGCGTGATAATAATAATTATTATTTAGCAAATAAAAAAAATAAATAAATAAAAAATGATCCTTATCATTCATTAACAGCAAGGTGGTCCGATACGATAAGGAAAGCCATGTATTTAAAAATTTTTTAGATAATAAAATAAAATCAAAATAAATATAAACGTAAATATTTAATATATAAATTTATTTATATAAATAATAAATACTTATAGATGCCAGATCATTCAGTTACATCGTATTTCTAAGCGGGCTTTATATGTTGTTTTTTAAATTTTAATTATTTATTTTTAAATAAATAATTATAATTTAATTATTTTATAATGGTTAATTTTAGTTAAATTTTAAATTTTTAAATATTGATAAATTATAATTATATTTTATAATATAAATAATTAAAATATAAAAAATAAGTTTATCCGCCCCTTATCCTACGATAGATAAAACTTTCTCAAATTTATGATAATTTGGGAATTATCACACCACTGATTATGATAATTACTATGGCTACTATTATTACTATAAAAATATTGTTATTTTTATTAAAATAAATATTATATGTTTAGATATTATTAGTTATTTATTTATTTATTTTATGATACTTATTCTAGGGAATTAATTGTTTCAACAAAAATTATAATACATCCAATAATAAAGGGGGAGAGAGAGAGATATTTCGTATCGAAGGTCGAATCAAGGGCTAAGCGGTGCCGTTTTGAACTTGCTCGGGAAAAGTTCCCAAACCGCACCCCGCTTATTTGGAAAGGAAGAGAGCGGCCTTTAGCTTTACGTATTCCAAATAATTACTGCTCAGATATTATATATTATCAAATCTAAACTAATTTCTTATTATTTCAGCTTCTAAAAATATATAATATAAAATAAAAAATCAAAATTAAAATATATTATTAATACAAAAATGGATCAGAACGTTTAGATTATGCAACTTTTAAATATAGAAAAAAAAATTTAATTTAAACATTATAATAAAATATTGGTGTTAATATATTCGTATTTCTTTAATAATATTTTTAGTTAATTAAAAAACACAGGTCGTATTTGTTAAAAAGTTTGTTCTTATCCACTCCCCCCAACCCAACACCAGTATACCCTCGTCATCGTCGTAGTGCTATAAAATAATCCAGATTTTGATTTCCATGGATATGTACAAACCTTCTCCTGATCTCGTACATTTCTTGATCTTCTCCATACACCTCTCGTGTTTTCTCCATTCGATTATTGAATTAATTTCGTGTTTTCCACATCTCTTCTGCTTTATCCATGAAGTTGTCGGTTGTCGTCTGCAGCATCCACCGATAACACCTAAACAATTCATCCGTGTTCATCTGATTGCCCAACCTAATTCCTTCTTCCCCTTCTTTGCTCTGCATTGATATTGTGCTTTTACGTCGGTCGTTCTTTCCCATGTTTCCCAGATCTTATTTAAACCTGCGCAATCTAGAGGATAGTTTACCGGCGATCAATCACAAGAGGATTCCGAGGGTCATTACGGCGCCTGGAATAATCTCCGACTTCGACGAACCGGACGACGAACGATTAACCAGTAACGGATCCCCCGGAACTGTTCCATCGGAGAGACGAATCGTTGTTTCCAACCAACTGCCGGTGAAAGCGTCCCTAGACTCTGGCACCGGTAAAGTGGGCTTCGAATTGGACAACGATGCTCTGGTATTGCAACTCAAGGACGGCTTTCCCGCCGGCGTCGAGGTCTTCTACGTTGGTTGTCTGAAGGACAAAATTGACCCTAAGGAGCAAGACGAAGTAGCGAGATTATTGTTCGAGAAATTCCGGTGCGTGCCGGTGTTTTTACCGCCGGAGATTCAGAATAGATTCTACCACGGTTTCTGTAAGCACTATTTATGGCCTCTGTTTCACTATAAGTTGCCCTTATCCCCTGTTAACCATGGAAACGGGTATAACCCGATCCATTGGCAGGCATATGTGTCTGCCAATAGGATTTTTGCCGATAAAATCACGGGATTGATAAACCCAGATGAGGATTTCATCTGGGTACATGATTATCATCTTATGGTGCTTCCTACTATTCTAAGGAGAAGGTTTACCCGGGTTAAACTAGGGTTGTTCTTGCATAGTCCGTTTCCGTCGTCTGAAATATATAGGACTATACCTGTTAGGGATGTTATTTTGAAGGGATTGTTAAATTGCGATCTCATTGGTTTCCATACATTTGATTATGCTAGGCATTTCTTGTCCTGTTGTATTAGAATGTTGGGTTTGGAATATAAATCAAAGAAAGGGTATATTGGGTTGGAGTATTTTGGTAGAACTGTTAGCATTAAGATTTTGCCCGTTGGAATTCACATGGGTCAGCTTCAATATGTGATGTCCCTGCCTGAAACTGCCAGGATGATTTCTAAGTTGAGGGAACAATTTGAAGGGAAAATTTTGATTGTTGGTGTTGATGATATGGATGTGTTGAAGGGAATTAGTTTCAAATTTTGGGCTGTGGAGAAGTTGTTGAAGGAGAACCCTGAATTGAGGGGAAAAGTGGTTTTGGTTCAGATTACGAATCCGCCGAGGAGTTGGGGAAAGGATGTAGAAGAGGTTCAGTTGGAGACCCATCGCGTCGCTGCTGAGATCAATATGAAGTATGGTAGAGAGGGGTATGAGCCGATTGTTTTTATAGATGGTCCAGTTTCCACTGTTGAGAAAGTAGCATATTATGCCATCTCCGACTGCTGTGTGGTGAATGCAGTTCGAGATGGAATGAATTTGGTTCCTTACGAGTATACAGTTTGCAGGCAAGGTAGCCCCGAGTTAGACAGTGCATTAGGTACTGATGGCAAATCTTATAAGGCAAAGAATAGTGTCATCGTCATATCAGAATTCATAGGATGTTCGCCTTCCCTCAGTGGAGCAATTCGGGTTAATCCATGGAATGTGGATTCTGTGTCAGATGGCATGACCACGGCGATCAGAATGCCTGGAGAAGAGAAACAACTACGACATGAGAAGCACTATAAATACATTAGCTCTCATGACGTCGAGTATTGGGCTAGGAGTTTTGACCAAGACCTCAAAAGAGCTTGCGCTGATCACCATGTCAAGAGGTATTGGGAAATGGGATTTGGCTTGGGGTTTCGGGTAGTTGCCTTAGGTCGTGACTTTAAGAAGCTCTCAGTTGATCACATAGTCTCCGCCTATAGAAGAACCAAGAGCAGATTAATCGTGCTTGACTATGATGGCACTATGGCGCCACAGGCACTGGTGGACAAAGCCCCTTCCATGGAAGTCATTTCCGTGCTGAATGGTTTGTGCAGTGATCCAAAGAACATTGTTTACATTGTGAGCGGCAGAAGTAGAGATTCTTTGAGCAAGTGGTTTTCTGCGTGTGAAAAATTGGGAATTTCAGCTGAGCATGGTTATTTTACCAGGTAATTTTGATACTTCTTCTATAGGTACTTGCAGCCATTGTAGTCCAGTCTTATTCTTGTCCCCTTCTTTAATGTGGTGACTCTGTATGTTATTGTAGGAGGAGTAGGGGTTCAAGTTGGGAATATAGTAAGGTGACAACAGATTATGAATGGATGAAGATTGTGAAACCAATAATGGAGCTTTATATGGAAGCAACAGATGGCTCCTTCATAGAGCATAAGGAGAGCGCAATGGCATGGCATCATCAAGCAGCTGACCCCGATTTCGCATCTTGCCAAGCTAAAGAACTACTTGATCATCTTGAGAATGTGCTTGCCAATGAGCCTGTGGTCGTTAAGCGAAGCCAACACATAGTTGAAGTGAAACCACAGGTATATTTTAATAATTGTCAGGAGCTGTTATAATTACCCTACCATTTTAGAGTATTCACATGTTTCCAATGGTGATGATTTATCATGGCAATTTCAATGGCTAGGATTATAAAATATTTACAATACATTTTAATGCGTTTAGGTGTATGAAAAGAAATGGGGAGGACCCAAAGTGGATTCTTGTTTACTGTCTTTAGGTGTTGAAGAACTGGTAATCAAACTTACAATCATAAATCCATCTCTAGAAAATGCATAATGTTTTGACTTTGGTTGATGGACTAAGAACATCCCGGAAGAGGAAAACTAGATTCATTCATGTGGGCCTGGCTTCTGCTTGTTCTTATTCAGAATAAAATGAAATTGAGTTTGATTTAATTTCAGGGTGTGAGCAAAGGCAATGTTGTGGAAAGCCTGATCACGTCAATGTGGAGGAACGGTAATCCACCAGACTTTCTGCTGTGCATAGGGGATGACAGATCGGACGAAGACATGTTTGAGAGCATTGCACGGTTGGTTTCCAACCAAACATTGCCATCGACTGCTGAGCTGTTTGCCTGCACAGTCGGTCAGAAACCAAGTATGGCAAAATACTACCTTGATGACACCGTCAATGTTGTCAGTTTGCTTCAGGGCCTCACCACAGTGTTGGGGCAGCAGCTGGAGCTTGCCCCATTTTCGAGTCCCTCTGGAGGGATCTCCACGATATTTGAGCAGTAGCATGTGGCCCAAGCAAAATGTGAACAGCGAGATTGAAAGAATGCCAACCTTAAGAGAAGCAAATTGATATTGTACAGAAAAATGATAGGTCCGCAGAAATATTACAAGTTGTTTTCACAGGCTTAACTCGCTGGAACCATGATCTCCGTGGTTCTTGTATAAAATGGCATATGTTCTTGACGTAGATAGGAGCAGCAGCTGTGTTGATATGCCCTCAGCTTTTGTTCTTTCTGCTAAATTCTTTTGTATAATCACTTCCCCATTTGTCTTTCTGATCTTTTAACTAGTTCTTGTTTATGAAATGATGCTATTAGTTTTACTATTTTTTTGGATGAAATTTTTTGCTTTGGTTATAATGTATCTCTAGATCTGGATTACTAAACAAATTAGGGAGTCGTTTAATCCCGCCCGATGGGTTGAACTAAAGTGGTTCCTTTCTTCATTACTATGAGCCTGGATCTGATGCATCACAACTAACGAACAAAAGGTCAGTATTGCGGGATTCATTCCTCGATATGTCTCCTAATACTTAAGTCGAAAATTTTTCTTAATTGGCTAAAAAGATAGGAGGAAAAGAAGATAATACACGTAGATGTATGTATAAGGGGATTGAATATTGGCTGGAGGACTGTGCTCTAGTAGTGTGCTCGGTAAGTGAGCAACTTTAAGAATGAAGTGTGCTTGCTTGGGAGCGGTTGAGAGAAGTGCGCTCGATTGGGAGCGGTTTAGCAAAAGTTGTGCTCGATTGGAATCAGTTTAGTAAGAGGTGCGCTCAACTAAAAGCAGCTTAGAGGATAAGCTCAACTGAGAGCAGCTCAGTAAAAAGTAAACTCAATTGAGAGCGACTTGGAGTTGTGCTCATGGGGGAGCAGCTTTAGAAGGTCTCAATGCATGTGGGTGCCTAAGATTAGAGGATGTTCTTTGTCTTCATTAGTTGGATGCTCATTTGCTTCGAGGGTTTAGAGTTTGGATCCCCTTTTTCTGAAAGGAGAGATGTATTTATAGAGGGAGCGTAGGTAGCCAGCCTTCAAGGTTCCTTGTCCATGTAGTTGTGAGTGTCTGACATCCTTGCTTGCGATTTTGGGTTGTAGGCTCTACGGCCTCGTATCTCTGGGTAGCCATCATCATGCCTCCACTCTGGGCACTCTGCACCATTGAACCCCCCTGGGTGATGGATTGGTGGCTGCTGCCTACGATTCCTACACCTGCAGCGGCCTGAGACCACATGATGACAAAGATTGATGAATTTATCTACCGAGTTGGAGAGGGATGAGTCACATTTGTGGGCCCATCTAGTGGGTTGGCTTAATGGCCCGTATACCGCTGAGCAGACTTGAGGCGCGCAGCTTGGACCCACCATTGCATGTCATGGATTTTGCAGCTAAGGAGAGTGTCTTGCTGGGCTATTGCCCATCGATCTATCGTCCTTCTATAAGCCAGGTTCTGGGCCGGCCTATGAATTGCTGGACCCATCAATAACCCTCCATTTCGAGAGGCTTGACTTGTCTACTGCTAGTATGTGCACCAATGGGATGTCAACTGCAAGTCTATGTGCTTTGCTTTCCCGAGCAAGCTCCTTTCTAAGGTGCTCTGCAGCTTTACTCTGTTCAGTAGGATTTGGTTTCGATTCGATTCCATACTGCTGGCAATTCTTTGTCAAGGGTGATCTTCTGGCATCAGCTCAATCTTTTTGAATGAGTGCTAGTTGATCTCCTCCTCAGGCTATAAGTGGAGGAGCTTTCTACGCCTCGCATCTCAGTGCATCTCCTCCATTAATATAATATCTCAAATTTTTATTTGGATTATTTTAATATTTCTTATGATTTTAAGTAATTTAGATATATTAAAAATTAATTAAATAATATAAAAATTTTAAGAAACAAATTAAAATTTTGGCGTGGTGCTGAAAGCGTACCTGAATGACTTGCTTTGGATATAATATACATATGTATTTATAAAAAAGGAAAAAAGAAAACCACTGGCGAAACTTGAGGCCGGTTACAGGGAAGGAGGAGGAAAAGGAGGAAAATAAAGGGGGAGCTAGTGCAATAGGGCAGAAGTAGAAAGAAAAGAAAGAAAATAAAGGAGGAGGATGAGAGAGGGGAAAGAGAAAGGGGGCACGACAGTAAGCCACGCGAGGAAGAAGAAGAAGAAGAAAGAGAGGAAGGGGGTGCGTGAGTGGTGGTTGGCGCAATCAAGAGAAGGAAGCTACGGTGGTAGCGGTGTTCAGCCAAAAATCGTGAGCGACAGTTGAGGCTTACAACCAAAGGAGGAAGGAGAAGGAGGGTCTATGGCAACGCCGGCAAGGAGGATGCTCGCAGGTGGTCGGTGGTGGCCATTCAAGGCAGCAACGGTGTGCGGGAGACCAAGCGGTGCATGGAAGGTAGAGCCTGCACAGGAGAGACAGGAGGTAGCCACATGGGTTGAGAAAGAGGTGGCGCAAGTAGGAGAGAGAGGCTCGGTTTGGGTATTTCAGAGAATCATTTTTTCTAATTTGCAGAGTATAAAGTTGAGTCAAGTATCCTCTAACACTATCATTAGTCTGATTTAATTTATGATGTATTTTGAGTGCTGTTAAAAAATTTTACTAACATATATGTTATTTTTATATATCAAATCTGTTTATTTTGTACATACATGTATGAATTACTGGTTAATTTGGAGGTTTTGATGGGTTTTATGATTATGGAGAGTTTTTTGGCATTCGAAAGTTGTTGTGCAAGAGCTTAGCTAAGGAGTAGCAATTTTAGGTTGTGCTAGTCTGAAATCTCATGGGATAGAAGGAGGTTTTGACCAACAGAGAAGTAGGCGGCGAAGCGAAGGTGGTGAAGGGCAAGAATGAGAGTCCGAGGCTTGGTAGGTTGGTTTGTGTGGGACCATGGTAGTCCGAGGCCTAGTGGGTCGATTTGTGTGAGACTTTAGTGGTCCGAGGCCCAGTAGGTCGATCTATGTGGGACCGTGGTGGCTAGGGCCTAGTGGGTCGATTTATGTAGGATCGTGGTAGTCAGGGGCCCAGTGGGGTCGATATGTAATGATAATAAAAGTTAGCTAAATAGTTGCAGGATTAAAATGTAACCAATATGATAATAAAAGGTGGCCGAATAGTTACAGACTTAAAATATAACCGATATGATAATAAAAGGTGGTCAAGTAATTGTATGCCTAAAATATAATTGAAATAATAATGAAAGGTGGCCGAGTAGTTGTAGATTTAAAATGTAACTGATATAATAATAAAATATTGTCAAATAGTTGTAAGTCTAAAATATAGCTGCGGGTTATGTACATAAGATACGGACCTTAGATCATTTGTTTATGGTACTAATATGGCTTTCTAATATGACATACTGTTTTGACTTTGATGATTGGCTTTTGATATCAGTAATTTGGATTTGCATTTGTTATCCGCTTTTGATATTTGATTATGAATCCTCTATCTGATTTATATATACTATTTCATGCATATAAATGACGATACTTGTTGAATTTTAGGGTCACATTTTTTATTTTATTTCTTCAGAGTCTGAAGCTTGGTTTTGCTGCAAGAGTTGGGCGAGGTTCAACGCGGTACATTATATTCCAGTGAGTACTATGTCCGTTAAACATAGATGATGGCGTTTGTATTTGTTTCCCTAGTTTGGATTGTTGGGTTGTATCTGGATATTGGGTTTGGCCAAAAGATAGGCCTTTAGATTATGTACAGTGGACTTATGATGTTGTCTCCTTATGTGAATAAGTTGCTGTGTTATTTGGTTATTCACCTTACGATTATTTGTAGAGTAGGTCAAATGCATATTATTCGAACGATTGTCTGATGAAATTCTGTGCGGTTTGATTTGTCGGGTTTTGTATTTTGGTTTATCATATCTGTATTTTGGAATTTATTATTCATTATTGAATTTACTTAAAATTTTTATTTTTTATAAATAATTATTTAGACCTATTAAATTCGAGATATAACAACTAAAGAGTGGGTTTGCCCAGAGCTAGTATGGAACCTTTGTAGCTACAAACCGAGATCAGTGGAGATTCTTGCCCAATGTTCAAAGCTGATATCTGAAGATGTGTCTGAAGTATGCTTTGATTACCCTCATTTACATGGGAAATTGCCATGGTTTCCCTCTTTTATGCCTATCCCAAGCCCAAACTTGCGTTTGAATGAGCAAGGACTCAAGCTTTCTCTTGCCCATCTAGAATGTGTTGTTCTTAAAATTGGGATTCCATTCCAAGGACAAGAATCTCTTTCATTTTTTCTTTTTTCTCTCGGCCACTTGAAGCAGGATTTGCTAAGTGTCGGGACTTTTCTTTGTGGCCAGGAGCTTTCTTCTGGTGCTTACCCTCGAGTCGGATTAGCTACCCTCTAGGGAGCGTCACCTTCATTTAGGCGCTTGCCTCCGGGTTGATTATAATTAGATTGTTACTCAATGTACTTTTATTTCCTTATAAGTTGTATGTCTATTATTGTAAACTTATACGTTGTAAAAGGAATTAATAAATGAAGCTACCGAGCATTATTTATCTTTATTGCGTGGCTTCTAATATTCTTGCGTGATGTGAATAGTTGAAGCATTTGAATATTGTTTTTCGTTAAGCGATTTCTGATCGTCTGACAATTTGATTACTGACAACTCGATCTTTTGACAATCCAACTGATAATAATAGGTCTCGCGGACTTGGCTGGGACGTATACCTATCGATCTTGTCTCGAGTTTGTCAGGGTTGAACATCACCATTGTGCCATCATGTCTGAAAAAGAGTCATGTTGGGGCATCATTGCCCACGCTATGCCGTTGACTAATTGATTTAGGCCTCGGGTTGTCAATATGTTTTGCGGGAAGGCAAAGCGTCAATCAATATGACTGACCTAGTGAAAGGATGCACCACGATATTCTGCGATGCGGACACATTTCGTGATCATCATGGGGGCGCGTCTTTTCGACATCCGCAAACAACGTCGTTGTTAGCCTGAGGATGTGACTATTTAAGCGCTTACCCATAGCCATTTTTGCATCTTTTCGATCTTGGAGTATCTCTGCCCTGGTTTGTCATTGTCTTTGGCTCTCTCCGGGGGCATTGCTGATATTCCATCCATCCTCATTGAGAGATAAATTTCATCTCTATACAATAAGTACCATATTTTGAGCACTGTCCGGCACGTGATGCCTAGTGTAGATGATGTGGCTTGCTCTCCTCATCAAGGGTGCATAACTATCTATGTGGAACATCTAAAAGCTAGTCTTTGCATACCTTTCGCAACAGAGTTGTGCAAGATCATGAGGGCGCTTGAAATCCCTATGGCTTACCTCCATCCGAACGTTGTTCGGTATCTAGTGACTCTATTCATCTTTCTTCACACAAAGGGTCGCTTCCTAGATGCTCGGTCCATGAATGTGATCTTCCGATTTCAACTAAGAGGTTGACTGGGTCTCCTTTACTCCCCACATGAAGTTTGAAATTAGTAGGGGGAACCCGAGCTCGATAAAGGATTGGAAAGAGTGCTTTTTCTTCGTGGCGGTTGACGTTGGCTGAAAAATCTTGAATAAATGGGATATTGTCAATAGCGTCTATACTGGTGATGTCATAAATGATGAAGAGTGGAGGGTACAGATACAGACGAGGCTCGCCGAGCAATACACTGACATCTTGCACCACACTAACCATTGGATCTCCCAGTGTATGTTGGATGATGTGCAATAGGAGGTATGGATAGAGGGAGACGATGCTTCTGCTGTGTTATCCCATCGTCCCAAGAGAAAGCAGTGGAACTCACTTTCTTGGGACTCTCCTGATTAGGCTTCTAGCAAGATAGTTCCTCTATCGCCCACCCTTTTAGAGGAATGTCGAAGGATTGATGCGACCTGCGCAAGGGCATCTGCTCCGGTTGCTGATGAATCCTCAGGGAGATTAGACTTGGATGAGTCTTCATCAAACAATCTAAACTTTGGCGAATCGTCTAGAGAGGCTGAGGGTAGCAAGCCCCCAATGAGTATTGCTATTGGAATGGGGGTCCCGTTGGTTGGCAGGCCAAGTGAACTGATCATCGCCGCAACCACAGTTGAGCGTAGGATCCCAATCTTGGTGGCTTCTTCTCCAGAAGCATTTGCTTCTGCCCCTCCCGCTGTTTTTGTAGAAGAAGGTGCTAGTACAACCAAGTGGAGGAAGAAGTGGCTAAAAATGACCTTGAGTATATGGGGATGCAGCCGAGAGGGCACCCTGCTCGGAAGCACTGACACTCGAGCCCCTTGGCATTTTGGGCACTCTTATTCCTCCTGTAGGCTTCGAGATATCTCTTTCCTATCCGTGTAGCCTCTGAGATCCTTACTGCTTCCGACTAGAACTTGAGCCGAGGATTATCCTGGCTTGTTACATAAAGGAGAGCCGTCTTATAGCGAGGTATCCTTGTTGCAAATTTCTTTCGTTCTGCAACCGTACTTTTTACAATTGTTTCTTATTGAATGTTGCTCTTTACTTGGACAGATTAGGAATCACTCTACGTGGTGGAGGCATTGTTTTGGTGGAAAGCTGATATCTCTCGACTATCTCGATCACATGTCAATCCCGCCGTGTTGGAGGACATGGAGCACCAAATGAATGCTGCTGTTGCTGAGGCTCTATGGAGTGAAGAGTGGTCCACCAATGTCGACCGAGTGCTATCCGATTAGAGGTGAGATCCAAAGAGCTTGAGGATGAGAAATGTTGAGCACGCGATCAGATTGCCTCACTTGAGGACAAGTTTCGGGAGACTCAGCAACATCTTGCTGATCTTTGGAGAAAGTATGCTCGACTTGAGGGAGAGTTGAGATCTAGTTTTGCCAAGATAAAGTCAGCCGCACGATGGATGAGAGGTTCTAGGATGGCATTCGCTTTAGTAAGCGGATTGCTGCCTTGCCCGGTTCCAGGCTTTCTGTTGGTTTCCTCGATCCAAGGGATGCGAGTGCCCGACATCGAGGTGACCTGGTGGACTTGTCAGAGATAGGAGGGGAGCTTGCACTATGCTCACTAAGGGGCCCCCTACCTTAGAATTGCCACCCACTTGGGTTATAGACACAAGCTGCGCTTTTGTTTTTTTTTTAGATGGATTATCTTTAATGTACATTTTGATTCTTTAATATGTTAGCTAGATTGTTTTAACCGTTTATGTTGACTTGTCTTTACCAAACGCTCGTTTTGCTTGCCGACTAAGCGTTGTTGCTATTGTTGTCAGGTTTGTTCAATCGTCTCTGCATGCATGTGCTCTTTGACGTAAGGGGAAATTGTAGCACTAGGAGAGATTGTTTTCCCACTAGGCACTATTGCTCTCGTTGTCAGGTTTTGGCAAAGTTTAGACCATCACCTGCACTTGACTAATGGTGCTCGTTCTGATTAGAGGGATTGTTGCACCCATGCATCGGGCCTTAGTCTGCTGAAGGTCTTGTTTGGTATTGGCAACTCATTTGGGCAGGTTCGACTTTAGTCCGTAAAGTCCCCTGGATGTTGTACCTGATTATAGTTGATTGATGGTGCTTGTTCCTATTAAAGAAAATTATCACACGCATGCTGAAAAGTTCGATAAGGTTTTAGTAGCTGCTTGGTGGAGAGGTATGATTTTGAGCTTGCAAACTCCCCGGGCTATGATGTTTGACCTCATCTGAGCTGCTTGGTTGCTAGAGCTAAGGTTTAGGGTTCAACCTCACTTGAGCTGCTCAATTAGCTGGGCCAAGGTTCTTTGGCCGGATCATGGCTGATCTTATCATAGTTGAAGAAATTTACCCAACTTAGGGGCAGTTTAGGCCTTGGATAATGCAATCACACAGACATTCAAATGATTGGTATAATAAATAAAGTAGATAATTATTTTATTGAATTAAACATGTTTACAACATTCAAGCAATTAGCATGGATATACTTGACTTGTACTTGGCGATGGTCCGCGGATGGTGTTTCTGGAGGTGGGTAGCATTCCATATCCTTGGGATTAATTTTTTGTTCCGGGTGTGTAATTTGTACACCTCGTTTTGGAGGGTCATCTAGACTAGGAATGGTCTCTCTTGGCTAGGAGGCTATTCATTCCTGTTGGCTATTTCGCCTATTGTCTCTACACTTCATGGAATGCGGTCCCTCACCTTGAACTGGTATGCTTTCACCTTATCGTCACCTTATCGCTGCAAGTACCGAGTGATCTGCTACCAATAAGCCATTGTATGCAAGCTCACTGCAGCTTGAGTTTCTTCAAGCAGGTCGAGATGCTCTCGAAGTTGTCAGGGGTCTCTCAGCAGGTCTAAGCTTTCGACTAGGAGTCTGGACAGACCAATTCCACTGGGACGACTGCCTTGGTTTCATAACACAAACCAAATGGCATTTCATGTGTAGGTTCCCTCCGGTCGTCACGGTTATAATGAAGATTTCACCACTCTAGGCTTTTGTCTCACACTGTGTGGTCTAATCGGCCCTCTAGCCATGTTTGGGCTATGTCACTCATGGCTGCTGGGGCCTCAATGTTGTTAGGACTCTGGGTCTTCTCGGCTGGCTTCCTCTTCTTTTAGTTCCTCCTTTTGGACCTCGAGGTCGAAGATTGGGAGGAAGGAGCCCCCAGTTGTTTGTTGCCCGGATGGGTGCAGAGAGTTTAGAGTAGCTTGGACATGGTGTCCATTTGGGCAACAAATGTCGGCAATTCAAGGGCCAATCATTCATCCTTATGACTACCCATTGAGTGGTCAATGCCATGGGAGATGACATCCTTAGACGGTGAGTTGGTTTGAGCCTAGGTATTGACTATGTTTACTTTTGTGGATGTTGTGATTAAACTTTTTAATTATTTTTCATAGATAGCGCCAATATACATTTCTGGATCAGAATTACTAAACAAATTAAGGGGTTACTTGATCTTACCCTGTGGGTTAAACTGAAGCGGTTTTGATCTTTGTTACTATAAGTTTAGATCCTACTCATCACGATTAACAAATAAGAGATCAGAGGATTGTCATGACTCATTTTTTAATATATCTTATGACGCTTAAATTAAAAATCTTTTTTAATTGTATAGAACGATAGAAGGATGAGAAGATAATACATAGATATATGTATAAAAAGATAGAGTATTGGCTAGAAGACTATGTTCTAGTAATGCGCTTGGCAGGTGAGCTGCTTTGAGAATGAAGTGCGTTCGACTGAGAGTGGTTGGGAGAGAGATGTGCACTTGATTAGAAGTGGATTAGAGATTGAAGTGCGTTCGATTGGAGCGGTTTAGCAAGAGGTGTGTTCAATTGGGAGCAACTTGGAGTTGTGCTCGTAGGGGAGCGACTTTAGGAGGTCTTAATATGCGTTGGCACCTAAGATTGGAGAATGTTCTTCATCTTCATGAGTTAGATGCTCGCTTGCTTCGAGGGTTTAAAGTATGGATCTCTTTCTAAAAGGAGAGATGTATTTATAGAGGGAGTGTAGATAGCTAGCCTTGAGGGCTCCACATTTCTGCAGCCATGAGTGACCGACATCCCTTCCAGCGATCTTGGATTGGAGACGCTACAACCTTGTACCTCTGGGTAGCCGTCATCACACCTCCACCCTTAGTACTCTACACCGCCGAAATCCCTCGGGTGATGGGTTAGTGGCTGCCGCCTGCGATACCTACTCCTACAACTGTCTGAGACTGTGTGATGACTGGGACTTATGGATTTATTTGTTGAGTTGGAGAGGGTTAAATCGCATTTGTAGGCCCATCTAGTAGGCTGGCTAAATGGTCTATACACCGCTGAGCTGGCACGAGGTTCGTAGCTTGGGCCCACCATTGTGTGTCGTGGATTTCGGTGCTGAGGAGAGCTTCTTGCTAGGCCGCTGCCCATCAATTCATCGTTCTTCTGCTGGTTGGGCTATGGGTTAACCCATGGACCGCCGGATCCATTAGGTTAGATGAATACAGTTATTCCAAAAATAAATGTTTATTTTGGTAAAACCGAAATAACTTGACTGCAAGGGGGATAAGAAAAAAAAAGAAAGAGATGAGTTTATTTATTGTTAGGTTTCATGGAAAGAATGATTGATATTGGACTGCCGTCCCTCTCATTGGCTGTTAGCCTGTGCGAGCATTGGCCATTCTCGCCTTGGTCATCCTAGTTATGGTAATAATTATTTACAAATGGAATATTTGTTTCGTGTATAAATTAAATAATATAATATTTATTTTTATTTTATTCAATTTTTATGTTATTTTTTAATAATTTTTTTATTTTATTTCAACAATTAGATGACATGTTAATCCTAAACAGACTATAGATGTGTTAATTTATTTCAAGTTCAATATATACATTGGTTTTTTTTAAGTAATTTCAATTTTCATGAACTTTATGGAAATTGAGTTGGAAAATCGCAGTGCCTCATGGTTGCATGACTAACAATAATTTTGTGCGTTCAATCTCTTGCTTCTTTACTGAGATCGTCCATATTTTAAACGTTGACTTAAAATTAAAGTTCAATATTATGTACACATCCTTTCGACTTTAGAATCAATTTTCCCTCTGGAGTCTTTTTAAGTTCCTTTCTAAGCATGTTCCACATGTACCTACCTTGAAGTTTTATACTGCCCAATTATTAAAATGGTTCTCCTCTCTCTTTATGTATGTATATATGTTCTTGCTACTTTTTATAAGCGATACAGTTATCGTGAAGTATGCTTTAACTCCGTTGTGTAAAATGCAATATCCAAAGAGTTTGATAATTTTCATAAAACTCATACTTTGGATCCTATTAGTTTTTTGTCTAATAAGATTGTAGTAGAAAACAATGTGTATATAAAAGAAAAATTAATTTTGATTGTTGATAAGTACGATATAAAGCATGTCTTGTGACAAATGATTTTACCCTGGAATATAGCAAGGATTATGAGGGATTTTCGCTCTTATTACTCATATCATTTTTTTTTTATTTTTTTGTTGTAGTTATTACATATCAATGACTTTTATTTCATATGAATGTAAATAATACATTTTTATATGGATACTTGACTATAGAGGTCTACATGGAACCTCCACCTAGCTATCATTATTCTCTTAGATATGTATGTCGTATTCAACAAATATTCTATGATATTAAACAGGTTTCCCACGTTTGATTCGCTAAATTTAATTCTACTGTTTCACAACTTATATTTATATATAATTCTTATGACTCTACTTTTTTTTACTCTTTGTGTTGATATTAGCATCATTATTTAGTTATTTTGTGTTGATAATATAATCATTATTAATAATAATATTTTTGACATGTTAAACTAAAGCACTTTGAAATGAATAATCTTGACTTCTTTTGCTACATTTTTGGAATTGAGATATCTCCTACATTTGATAGTAACCATTTAATATAAGCCAATATTTGATCTCTTTTTTTTACTAATTTCACTATTTATAAGATAATTAATAGTACTCTTGATACTATTATCTAATTTTGTATTATTGACAGTGAGTTTTTTTTAGATACTATTCTTTATTATAGTTGATTGAAAATCTTATATATCTTACTATTATTATACACGATATTATCTGTGCTATGCATCTTGTTAATTAATATACATCAAATTTATATTTTATATACATTATCTAGCTAGGCTCCAGATTCTCTGTTATGCCCAGGGCACCTTATTCCATGTGCTTTACTTTTTCTCCCACTTTTTATTGGAGTCATGAATTTGCTCTAATACTCATTGGGCTGACAACTCTACTAATCCATAATCTACCACTAATTTTCTCAATTCATTAAAAGATTTTCATTTCTTGGTATAGCCAAAAGAAGGCTATTGTTGCTCATTTTAACACTAAGATACGATATTATATTTTTATTGATATTACATTTGAGCTTATTTAGTTTCGTTGACTTTTACAAAATATTATATATTTATGAACTCATAACATTTTTTCTTTATTATTACAACTATAATACTATGTAGATTACTCATAAAAATTATATTTTATGAACATATAAAATATATTAAGATCAACTGCTATTTTTTACATCATCACCCAAAGGGTGTACTGTTTGCCTTTATTTTTAATTACCTGGCTAACTAATTGGCTAATATCTCTATGAAGACTCATCCATCTTGTATTTTGTTTTTAAACTGTATTTGTTATTTTTGACAGCACTTTGAGTTTGAGAGAAAATGTTAGCATGTATAATATTTTTTTAAGATTAGAGTGTTAATATCTCCAAACTTAGGTTAATTGATCTTATTTATACAATTATCATGATTACTATTATAAGCATTCTTAATTTATTTTATCTTATTCTCTCATAAATTAATGATTCATTTATAGTTATATTTATATAGAAATTATAAAAATGCTCTTAATCTCTCTTTTTATAGTAATAACAATATATACCTTATCTGTCCTAAGATATTCTTAGTAGATTGGAGGGGCCAATTACTCAAAGAAAAAGATAACCTTTTGAAGGTATATTTAAACTATGTATTGGATTTATTTAGTTATTGAGATTTGTAATAATTATATATTTTTAATTATTGATTGATTTTATAAAATGAAATTAAACTCTTAATAAATTGTTCAAATTTAGCCTTATTTATATATAAATAAGAAGATATATAAAAAATAATCTTAGTTTTTCTTTTGCTTTTTGAAAATTTATTCTACTTTTATATTTTTATTTTAGCATCAATTTTAGTCTACATAAAATTCACACTGAATTGATTATATTTTAATTATATAATAATATGTTTATGGTGTCAGAAACAAATTCTATTAATATTTGAAGTACAAAGTTTGTTTTAGATATTTTTATATTACTTGTGTATCATGTGGCCCAACATGACATTTTATTGTCATCTGGAGTAACAATTCAAATTAAAATAAAAATTCATAGTAAAATTTGAAAATTAATTAGAAGTTGAGAATATTTTTAAAAGTTTTCCACATACATGCATACTGTTATAAGAATAAGTTGCCTCACATTGATTGCATGTAGATGATACCTTTTGCTTGTTGTAGGAAGTCATCATTCTTTCTGGATAATAAAACAGTACTAACAGAATAGCTGATACTGTAATTTTATACCCTTTTCAGAGTAGATAATATTCAAAAAAAATTCGGTTTGATATCGAAACTCAGCAGCGGTATCATCTATAGAAATCTATATCAATACCCATTTATAATAATATGACCACCTCTTCGTTAGGATTATGTGGTATGAAAAAAATTAACTTACATTGGATGAATAAAGAGGTAGCAGCATCATATTTATAAATGAGAAAATTTCCTCTTCGACGTGAGATATCTTTTTAAGGATAAAACCGTAGAGACGGGATAATAAATATTACAGTCCATATTCTTTCCTAAAATGGATAATATATTAAAAGAAGTCGACTTACTCTCAAAATTAGCAGTACAATTTTTTCTTTATTATTTTGACCAACAAGTTTTTAATATATGGATAATATATATTAATCATGACTTATGGTTTCTGCAGTGTAAATGGGGCAAATTCCATGATTACTAATTTAAGTAAATAAATTAATTTATAGGTTGAGCTACTTAGTTTACCAATAATATTGGAAAAAGAATTAATTATTCCTTGCCTCTGTATAAATTATTCTCAGAACTAAGTGTGAAGAATCCAAGTAATTTAACACGACTTGCCATATTTTGACAGAGAAAGCAGCTGCAGTCGACAAGCAAAGCATCTTCGAAAATTCCACTCAGCAAAACAACAAAATCCGAACGATATTGGTGTTGTAGTGTCATTTTTTATTTATCGTTGATATGAATCTTTCAATATCTTATATGTATATAATAATATATTTATATAAAAATAGATAAATAAATAAATAATATTTTATCATAAAAAATATATATGAGAATTACCAAAAAATGTATAAATGATAATTAAAGGGGCATCCCTTAAATATTGATTTATAAGAGACGCTATCAAAAGATGCCCACTAGGATTAGACTATGGAAGCTGTTTTTAAAATAATTTTGTGGGCTTAAAATTATAATAAAAATAAAAATAATAATATTATTTTTCACAGTAATGTTTGGGTGCTATTTTTCAGACGCCAATTTTGATGCTATCGACTCTTAATTTATCTATTTTTATATGAAGTTAATGTTATAAATTAATAAATGTATTAGGAAATATAGCTGTAGTAAAATAAATATTTAGAAATATCTCTGTATATTTTCTTATTTTGTATTTTTCTATTTTTTTGTATTTTCTTTTTTATTTTTCTTCCTTTCTTTATTTTGTTTCCTTAAACGCTCTTGCCCGTTATGTATTATATAATAGGAGCCTTTCTCCCTTTTTACTGTATCAAAATAACGATGAATTGAATAAAACACATTGCGTTCGTCTTCTTTCACCCCTCGCCTAGCTTTTCTCCTCCTCCTTACCTCGCCCAGCTTTTCTCCTCCTCCTTACCTCGCCCGTCTGTCATCGCCTTCCTCCTGATTTCGAAGTTGAGCTTTTTATAGTATCAGAAACATGACGTCTCCACCAACTTCGCTGGAAACCACATCAAACACAACCAACCCATCTATCGCCCCTTCGCACGAACACATATGTCTTCAAACCCTCACAGATCTCACAAATCACTACTGGTTGGAAGTCGGTGACAACCCTGCCATTACTCTTGTCACCGATTTACTCACCGCCGACAACTATGCGACCTGGTCCAGAGCCATGCATCGAGCCTTGAGAGCCAAAAATAAGCTTCAGTTCATCGATGGCACTGTCCACAAACCGAGCGACTCAACCGATCTCCTTTTCGAAATTTGGGGACGTTGCGACGATATGGTTGTCTCCAGGATCCAAAACTCTGTTAGCCTATCAATTAAATCCAGCGTTGTCTTCGTCGATGATGCATTTGAGATCTGGAATGAGCTACGCGACCATTTTACCCAACAGAACAGGCCACGGATTTTTCAATTGAAGAAATCATTGGCTAGCCTACTGCAAGAACAAGATTCCGTGAGTGTGTATTACGGTAAACTCAAAACTTTGTGGGATGAACTGTTGATTTATGACCCCCTCCCAAATTGTGATTGCGGCAAGATGAAAATCTTTGCTAACAAATACCAACGAGATTGTGTTATACAATTTTTGATGGGATTAAACGATTCTTATTCCAATGCCTGGGACCAAATCATGATGATGGACCTTCTTCCCCATGTTAACCGAGTATTCTCAGTTATTCAACAACAAAAACAGCAACATCAAATGCTGTCTGTCGCCCAGAATTCGAACACCGTGGCGTTAACAGCAAAAAGAAACCCTAGTTCTTTCAAAAACAATGTAAAAACTAATTACCCTGTCAAGAAAGACGGACCTTTCTGTGTTTATTGTAAGATTGCAGAGCACTCTGTATAGCAGTGCTTTAAAAATGGTAATGCTGATGCGCCTGTATGCTCCTACTGTAACAAAACCGGGCATGTTGTTAAAAAATGCTACCTGTTGCATGGCTTTCTCCTTAACCACAAGTCACACGGCAAAATTGGGAATATAATTTCCTCTGCCAACTTGTCAAGCTTCAAAACCCACACCGATCAAGAAGGAAACACTGATGATAGGGTTGCGCTGACTAAAAACCAATTCAAACAACTCATGGAATTAATTTAATCAAAGGATGCTGCTGCCAAGACAATTCAGCCTATGTTCAACTCAATAATCGAGCAGCCGAAGGCTGCCAACATGACCAGTAATATCTCCACTGTTTCTCCCTTCCATAAGCATCATGATAATAATCAATATGTATGGATTCTGGATGCTGGGGCCACAAATCATATGATATGTGATCCCTCATTATATGTTCATTACAAGGTCCAAATTTCATGATCTGTCAAACTTCCGGATGGAAGTAAACCATCCGTTTCTCATATTGAAAATATTAGACTTACCGATAAGCTAATATTACAAAATGTCCTTTGTGTTCCTTCCTTCTCCTTTAATCTAATTTTCGTAAAACGGCTAACTGATACCCTTAATTGCTTGTATGTTTTTTTTCTAACATTTGTTTGATTTAGGACCTTACCACTTGGACAACGATTGAGATGGGTGAAGATAGAAATGAATTTTATCATCTGAAGCAAACTGAAATACCTTTAAACACTCTAGCTGTTTTCCTTCTTAAGTATTCCAATTTAAACATGAAACCTTCAGTTCACTCTGTTTTGTCTCTAATTGACGTTTGGCATTACCGTTTAGGGCACATATCTCATTCTAGACTTAGGATGATTAATAATCCTCTTGTAAAAGGAGTATTACATTCTATTAATAATAATCCTTGTTCTGTTTGTTACATGGCTAAATAACGTCGTCTCCCTTTTCCTCCCAGCACCCATAAGTCACACATCTTGTTTGAGATGATTCACTGTGACATATGGGGGCCTTTCTCTGAGATTTCCTATGATGGTTACAAATATTTTCTAACTATTATTGATGATCTCTCTAGAAGCACGTGGGTATACCTTCTAAAATAAAAATTCGATACCAAACAATGTTTAAAAAACTTCTATAATCTCGTTACAACACAATTCAATACCAAGATTAGAACCATAAGAAGTGATAATGGATCTGAATTTAACATGGGAGAATTTTACAGTAAAAGAGGTATAATTCACCCAAGGAGTTGTGTTGAAACTCCATAACAAAATGGCATAGTTGAGCGTAAACATCAACACTTGTTGAACGTTGCCAGGGCTATTAGATTTCTGTCCGGGCTGTCCTTACATTTTTGGAGTGACTGCATTCTTACAGCAGCATATCTCATAAATAGAACACCAACCACGTTATTGGATAATAGGACTCCATACAAAATTCTTTTTGGCGTAAAACCCAACTACAAGAATTTGCGAATATTTAGTTGCTTGTGTTTTGCTTCCACCATCTCCCATGGCCGTACAAAGTTAGATCCTAAATGTAGAAAATGCGTCTTCCTAGGCTATCCGTTTGGTATCAAAGGATAGAAATTAATCGACTTAAATAGCTATGCTACATTTTATTCAAGAGATGTGATTTTCCATGAAAATATACTTCCTTTTCGGAAAGACAGCATTGACCAAAGCTCCAATATTCAACCCGATGCATGCTCATTAGAACCATCTACTACCAACAACGAACAATTATGGCAAACACAACCGGTGCCATCCAACTTATAAGATTCTCTTTCAAACCCAGTAGTTGAACCTATGACCAAAGATGGTGAAGAAATTCCCACCGTTCCTATCCACAATCAGACTAGGAACAACTGATCAACGATTATTCTGAACCAAATACGTCGAATGATGCACAATTTACTACAATTAGTCAAATACCCGTTCGAATAACCACTAGAGTTCGCAAAGCGCCCGAATACCTGAAGGAATTTCATTGTCACCAAGTATCTCAGACTTCGCCTACTCGATCAGACGTCCAAACACCTATAGGTAAACCATATCCCATTGCAAATCACATACCATATCAAAAACTATCTCCCACCTTTAGGCATTTTTCAGATGCCATAACATCTCACAATGAACCACAAACATATACCCAAGCCATTTGTGATGAAAAATGGCGCGAAACCATTGAAAATGAATTGAACGCGTTAGAGCAAAAAAAGATATGGATCATTACTGACTTACCCTCCGGTAAGAAAACTATTGACTGCCGATATGTCTTTAAATTAAAGTTTAATAGTGATGGAAGTATTGAGAGATACAAATATAGATTAGTTACAAAGGGATATACACAACAAGAGGGGATAGACTATCATGAAACTTTTTCCCCTATTGCCAAACTAACTATTGTACGATGTCTCTTAGCGATGGCTGCCATCAAAGGGTGGCATCTGTACCACTTTAATGTTAACAATGCCTTTCTACACGGAGTTTTAAATGAAGAGATTTATATGCAGAAACCCCCCGGGTACACTAAAGGGAAACCCAATCAAGTTTGTAAACTGTTAAAAAGCATATATGGCCTTAAACAAGCCTCTAGGCAGTGATACTCTAAGCTATCTACATCCCTCATTATTTTTGGCTTCACCCAATCCAAAGCTGATTACAGCCTATTTACCAAGGAAGATGATCAATCCTTTACAGTGTTACTTGTATATGTTGATGATATTATTGTGGCAAGTAGTTCTTTGGATCCCATTCACTTCGTTAAATCATTCCTTAATCGTGCCATCAAAATTAAAGATCTCGGTGTTTTATGATATTTCCTTGGGATAAAGGTTGCACGGTCATCGACAAGCATCCATATATGTCAGAGAAAATATGCACTTAATATTTTAGAAGATTCCGGTACCCTTGGTTCCAAACCCCTTAAACTCCCAATGGACCAAAATTTGAAACTGAGTAAAGAGACTGGAACCGTTTTACAAGATCCTGGCATCTACCGACGACTGATTGGCAGGCTCCTCTATCTAACAGTCACAAGGCCCGATATATGTTATGTTGTCCACATTTTGACTCAATTCATGACTCGACCGACCTCTAGTCACATGAATGCAGCCTATCAAGTACTACGATACCTTAAACAAAATCCGGGACAAGGCATATTATTCTCTTCCACTTCTAACATTCAACTTCAAGCTTTTTGTGATACAGACTGGGCTTCCTGTCCAGACACTAGAAGATCCATCACCGGCTACTACATTTTCATTGGGAACTCTCTTATTTCCTAGAAGTGCAAGAAACAAGCAGTGGTCTCTCGCTCTTCCGCGGAAGCAGAGTATCGATCCATGACTACTACTTGTTGTGAACTATCTTGGCTCCGTTATATTCTCCTTGATCTGCGAGTACCACACTCTTATGCTGTCGATCTCTACTGCGATAATCAAGCTGCCCTCCACATATCCGCCAATCCTGTTTTCCATGAACGTACCAAGCATATTGAGTTGGATTGCCATTTGGTTCGCGACAAGATTCAAGACGGGAGTGTTCGCACTCACCATATGACCACTCATAATCAACTTGCAGACATGTTCATCAAAATACTACTATCACACCGTTTGAAGATCCACTTATCCAAGTTGGGCATAAGTAATATATATGCTCCAACTTGTAGGGGATATTAGGAAACATAGCTGTAGCAAAATAAATATTTAGAAATATATCTGTATATTTTCTTATTTTGTATTTTTCCATTTTTTTGTATTTCCTTTTTTTATTTTTCTTCCTTTCTTTATTTTGTTTCCTTAAACGCTCCTACCCGTTGTGTATTATATAACAGGAGCCTTTGCCCCTTTTCACTGTATCAAAATAACGATGAATTGAATAAAACGCATTGCGTCCGTCTTCTTTCACGCCTCGCCCAGCTTTTCTCCTCCTCCTTACGTCGCCCGTCTATCATCGCCTTCCTCTCGATTTCAAAGCTGAGCTTTTCAAAATATAATATAATGTCATATTATTTAAAAATGCTTTTTATTTTTTTAAAAAATAAAAATTTTCACATACCATGGCTACCATTAAAATATAATGGACTTAAAAGGATATTATAGATTGTAACCACAATGTGGGCGAAATTTGTTTAATTGCCATCATACTACACATAAAATTTAATGAGTTTACACAGATGCTAGAGTGACACCCATTTTTATAACACGAACATAATTACAATTTCTAAAGTCTTTTTATTTAAAATATGAAATAAGACATAGGTTAAATTATTAAAATTGTCACGTATTACATAGTATATATTTAGTAAATTATTAAAACAATTAAAAATAATTATTTTTTATAATTTTTTATATTTTATTAAAAAATTATTTTCTATTGGGTTTGATCTTTAATAAAAATAATAATATTTAACTAATTAACAAAATCAATCATCTTTATATTCTATTAATGACATATTTATCCTGAAAAAGGACTTTTCGCCCTAACTTTTATAATCAAGTTTTGATCCCTGTAAAAATAGCGGAAGTAGTAATAATTACATATTTAATACACGTAAAGAATTTTTATTTCTAGATGCTAACGATAATGACAAGCATGCAAAATATAAAAGATCATAAATAATAATAAAAAAGCACAATTTTTGATAATGAAAGAAAAACTTGATACCCACGATAATCGAAAAAAATCCTCCGGGTTTCAACGACTAGGGAAGCAATACACTATGAAAATCAACTTACAGACCGGGTGATAATGATGCGCTAACCTAGCCGACTTACTCCCGTCTTGTGATCCCTACCAAGGAGCTCCTTGGATTTTTCTGCGGCAGCGGAATTGGACACCTTCCGATATTCACGTCAATCTTTCCTCTTGAGCCACTTGAATTGCCGAATACAATCGGATTTTCTTCTTCAACGTACCGACGTCTCCAACGAAGGTAAAAGAACGGAAGTGTTTAAACGGTAAAGAGAGAGTGTAGAAAAACTTTGTTAGAACATCAATCACAAATGTGTAGCTTTTGGTTTTCTCAAATGGAGCAAGATTAATGGAGTATACACAAGTTGGGCACGAAACTGATCTGCCAAGAGTCCTAGGGTTTCAAAATTATAAGATAAGTATTTATAGATGGCGCAACAACCGCATGCCACGGCGCTTGAGTGCGGAGGCGATGAGCAGCGAGCGGGCCCTTTCGAGATTTTGCGCTCGAGCTCATGGCGAGCTCACAACGAGCGCGATACTTCGGGTTTTTGGGGTTGAGCAGGTAGAGAGCACACGAAGAGTGCGGGGCTTCGGGATTTTGGGCTCGAGCGGCTGGAGAGCACACGGCAGGCGCGGTATCCATGGAAGGCGGAACGGACAGCAACGGATGTATGTTGATGCAGCACTTCGACAATTCATAACCCGATATCGATGTAATATTACATATGGTCACAGAAGATGCCAATCTTAAAAATGACCCTAACATATCCCATCATTTGAATAGGCAATGTTTTTGATTTAAAAATCAAAGGGAAGTTGTGCAGTAATAGTTAACTCAAACGCTTAACCCATTTAATATTTAAGTGGAAGAATTAACTCATATTTTCAAAGCTCGATTTTTGTTTTTGTAATTGTAACATTGGGGTGTTTTATTTTGGGCTATTTAATACCATAATAAGTAGTGATCATTAACCAAGGAATTTGTTATGCAGAAGAAGTTTTTTGGAGCTATTATTGCATGCTCGAGCCTATGCTAATTTTTTGAAAAGTCTAAATGTGTCAAATTTACGTGATTATTTGAAGAGTAATTTAGTAATTTTCCTGTTAGTGGTCAGAGTTGATGTTTGGCATTTTAATTATCAACTAAAAACTTTTGTGATTATGCTTAATGAATTTTGGTGTGACTAGGATTAGGAAAATTAAATTTTAATATAATAAATTTTGGTGAATTCTCTAATTAACTAGCTCCCCTCCTCTATGTTAGACACCTCCAAGCTGCTAGCCCCTCAATTCTTTCGGTTGCTGCCAGAAAATAGAAGAGAGAAAGAGAGAGGAGCTGTAGGAACTGAATTCAGTTGAGGGAGAGAAGAGAGAGTAGAGGTGTTGAGAAGGAGAGCAGTAACTCTGCTTTGCTACTACATCTTGCAGCTGCTGCTGTGATACTGCTGAGTCTTCTATGTTGCTGCTGCTGTACTGCTCGGTTTGCCGTGGAGAAATTGAGGCAAGTGATCATCCTCATCCTCTCAAGCTTTTACAAGTGATTTGGTACTCCTTTTGATGTTAACATGATGTAGGATACAATTCATTCTTCGTTAGTTTGTCATGGCCTCATCGAAGCATCATTTTCACCATCCTTTCACTCTATTTTTTTCTTGAAATTAATGTCAAACCCACATAAATGAGTCTTTAATTGATTATACTTTGTTCAAATCTTGTAGCATTCAACGTTTTACCACGTCAAATAAGAATAATAAGCGTTTGAAGGAGTTTGAACTACTGTCAAATCGGATGAACAATAATGTCTTGCGGTAGAAGTGTTGGGTTATGGGTCACTCCCGTGTGGGCCCATACCCAATTTGATGAGGCGGGTGGAGGTCCATATCCTCACCGCATGGAGAAAACGTTTCACTGTCTCGGCCGCTCACCACATGCTCACTGGACGCTCGAGCCATATTTCCAGAATGTCAGCCGCTCGCCTGGTGCTCGATGGAGCTCGAGCGGATAATCCAGTATGTCGCCCGCTCGATACCCGCTCGATAGGCGCTCGAGCGGGCGGACCAGAATGACGGCCGCTCGCTGGATGCTCACCAGCCGCTCGAGCGGCCGCCTGCGATATAAAACGCGCGATTTTCTTTTAGGGTATTTTCAGAACTGTTTGGAGCGCCGTTTTCAGAGAGAAAAAGAGAGAAACGACAGAGAAGAAGGAGAAGAGGAAGGATTGAGCCTCCGTTCGGGTTGTCAATCAATTTCCAGTCTTCGGTGATCCCACGTACGTGACTATTGCTACCGTGAAGCTTGTCTACCGGGTTCCATCTCTTCTCTTATACTTTTATTCTTCTTGTACGGGCTGCCCACATTAGTTGAAACTGTTTTTGGTTGATTTGGGGTTTGTGTAACCGATCAACAACTCATAGTGGAAACTTTGGACTCCGTGTCCCGTGGTTTTTCTCCCTCGTTTCTTAGGGAGTTTTCCACGTAAAAATCTCGTCTTTATTGTTTGTGCGTGCTGTTCGTGTGCTTGACTTAGCCTATTGCATGTTTTATTGTGATTCAAACAAGCTCTTATAACTAACAAGTGGTATCAGAGATCTTGGTTTGTGTTGGGGTCTTGTGAGTTGTTTGAATCAATGGCATCTTCTTCGTCGAAGAATCTACCTTTTGGTATTGAGCAATTTAACGGACAAGGGAATTTCATTCTCTGGCAAGAGAGAGTGAAGAATGTTTTGACGAGAGAGGGGACAGTGAAGGCTTTGAAGAAGATAGATGAAAAGCCTGAAAAATTGACCGATGAAGACTGGCAAGACAAGAGAGATCTTACAAATTCTACTATTAAGTTGTGCCTAGCGGACAACACACTTCAAGAAGTTATTGGCCTAACTGATCCGGCGGAGATCTGGGAGAAATTGGAGAGCCGCTACAAGTCAAAATCTTTGACAACCAGATTGCATGTGAAGAAGCAGTTTTATGGGTTGAGGTTATCAGAAGGAGGGAGCTTTGAGAAGCACTTGGATGAATTCAACCGGATATTGACGCAGATGGCTGCTCTTGATGAGAAAATCAATGAGGAGGACAAGGCACTGGTTCTACTGGCCTCTTTGCCGGCCACCTATGATCATATCGTCACGACCTTGCTGTTCGGCAAGGATACCCTGATGTTAGATGAAGTTATTGCCTCTTTGCTTATGAACGAGTCCAGACGATCACAAGGGACATCATCGTCTTCTCACTCTGAGGTGCTAATTCTTGAATCCGGGGGGAAGGAGTAAAAGCCGCCATCAGAAATCAGGAGAGAAAGGACGCAGCAAGTCACGGTCCAGATATTAGAATTTGGAGTGCCATCACTGTGACAAAAAGGGCCACATCAAGAAGTACTGCTACAAATGGAAGCGTGAGAATGCTGAAGGTAGTGAGAAAAAGACTGACAAGACTCGGGAGGAAGAAAGAGCTACTGTTGTTACCGGGGCCGATCTTTGGCTAGTGTGCCAAGAGGATGAGGTGGTGAATCTGGCAGATCTTGAGACTAGCTGGGTGGTGGACAGTGGTGCCTCACTTCACGTCACATCAAGGAAAGAATTTTTCACATCATACACTCCTGGCGATTTTGGAGTGTTGAAAATGGGCAATGAAGCTATGTCCCGTATTGCTGGCTATGGTGATGTGTGTCTCACCACAAGTAATGGAACCAAGTTGCTGTTGAGGGATGTTAGACATGTTTCGGATGTTAGATTGAATCTAATCTCAGCCGGTAAGCTTGATGATGAGGGTTTTTGCAGCACCTTCTGCGCGGGAGCATGGAAGTTGACTAGAGGGTCTCTAGTTGTGGCTCGGGGCAGAAAAGTTTCTAATTTGTATATGTTGCAGGCTTGGATTGCAACGGGAGATGTGTATGTTGCTAGAGATGAGGAGCTTTCAGATTTGTGGCACCGTCGGTTGAGTCACATGGGTGAGAAGGGGCTGAACTGTTTGGCGAAGAAAGACTATCTTCGGGGTGTGAAGACAGCTCAATTGAAGACTTGTTCTCATTGCATGGCTGGAAAGCAACGACGGATTTCATTCAACGGCAACTCATCTACAAGGAAGACGGATCTTCTTGAATTGGTCCACTCCGATATATGTGGTTCATTCAAGGTGAAGACTCTTGGAGGTGCACTCTATTTCATCACTTTTATTGATGACTGTTCTCGAAAATTATGGGTGTATCCGCTGAAATCGAAGGATCAAGCTCTTATTTTCTTCAAGCACTTTCATGCCTTGGTTGAGAGGCAAACGGGGAAGAAATTAAAGTGCATCCGAAGTGATAATGGTGGGGAGTACATTGGAGCTTTTGATGAGTCTTCATCGATCACATGGAATTCGTCATCAAAAGACTCCACCGAAGACACCGCAATTGAATGGGGTAGCCAGAAAGGATGAATGGAACTTTGATGGAGAGGGTCCGATGTGTGCTTTCGGAGGCGAAGGCTGCTGGATCGTTTTGGGGGGAAGCCTTGAGGGCCGTGGCTCATGTCGTCAACTTGTCTCCACATAGTACCTTGAATGGTGAAGTTCTTGAAAAGATATGGACCGGGAAAGATGTATCCTACGATCACTTGCGTGTATTCGGATGCAAGGCTTTTGTTCACGTTCCCAAAGATGAAAGGACCAAGCTAGAGTCAAAGACCAGACAGTGCATATTTCTCAGTTATGGGGAAGATGAATTTGGGTATTGTTTGTATGATCCTATTGAGAAGAAGCTGGTTCGATCTAGGGATGTTGTGTTTGTTGAGAACGAGACTATAGAGGACATCAGCAAAGGTTCAGAGTTTGTCTCCAAGGATGATGACAGCCGGGCACGTGAATCAGATTTTCTGCCGACACCTGTTAGTTAGCAGAACGAAGGTCAAGGCATTGCTGAAAATGAAGAAGATCACGAGACTGCAGTGCCCGATAGTGATGAGGATGAGGCCATTCATCCTGACACTGCAGAGTCTATTGAGCCTATTCCACTCCGACGATCCACGAGAGATCGAAGACCTCCTTCTTGTCTGTCAGCCGAGGAGTATGTTTTACTCCTGCGGATGGAGGAGAGCCCGAATGCTTCGAGGAAGCTATGGAGGATGAGCACAAAGCGGAGTGGATGGAAGCAATGCAAGAAGAAATGGCATCGCTGCATGAGAATCATACTTTTGAGTTGACAAGGCTGCCAAAGGGAAGAAGAGCATTGAAGAACAAGTGGGTCTTGATTGAAGACAGATGAAAGCGACTCAACCGAGGTACAAAGCAAGATTGGTTGTGAAGGGCTTTAATCAACGGAAGGGTGTTGGCTTCGATGAGATCTTTGCACCCATGGTGAAGATGTCTTCTATTCGAGTGGTGCTGGGATTGGCTGCTGTTCTTGACCTGGAGGTAGAATAGATGGATGTGCGGACAGCGTTTCTTCATGGTGACCATGAAGAAGAAATCTACATGGAGCAACCGGAGGGTTTCCTTGTCAAGGGGAAGGAGAATTTGGTGTGTCATCTCAAGAAGAGTCTGTATGGCTTGAAGCAAGCTCCAAGACAATGGTACAGGAAGTTTGAGTCTGTCATGGTCAGTCAGGGCTATCAGAAAACTGCCTCGGATCATTGTGTTTTCGTTCAGACTTTCTCGGAGGATGATTTTATTATTCTTTTGCTCTATGTGGATGATATGTTGATTGTTGGGCGAAATACCTCTCGGATTGCGGAGTTGAAGCGACTACTTGGGAAATCCTTTGCTATGAAGGATTTGGGACCGGCGAAGCAAATTCTGGGAATTAGAATTTTTCGCGACCGCAAATCAAGAAAGCTATGGATGTCACAAGAAAGGTACGTGGAGAAAGTGCTTCAACGTTTCAACATGGAAAAGGCAAAATTAGTAAGCACACCGCTGGACAATCACTTCAAGCTTAGTACTCGTCAATGTCCATCTACTGAAGATGAAAAGGCACGCATGAAAGGTATACCTTATTCTTCAGCTGTAGGTAGCCTAATGTATGCCATGGTATGTACGAGACCGGATATAGCCTTTGCTGTGGGAGTTGTTAGTCGTTATTTATCAAATCCCGGTAAGGAGCATTGGTCCGCTGTAAAATGGATTCTGAAGTATCTTCGGGGAACTTCCAAGCAGTGTTTGTGCTTTGGAAGCAATGAGCCTCTGCTGGTTGGATATACTGATGCAGATATGGCGGGTGATATTGACTCACGGAAGTCCACTTCGGGGTACTTAGTTATGTTTGCAGGAGGAGCTGTCTCCTGGCAATCGAGATTGCAAAAATGTGTTGCTCTCTCTACTACTGAAGCGGAATTTATTGCTATTACGGAAGCAAGCAAGGAGATGCTATGGATGAAGAAGTTCGTTCGGGAACTTGGTCTCAAGCAGAACCAGTATGTATTGCTTTGTGACAGTCAAAGTGCAATCCATCTTAGCAAGAATTCATCTTTTCACGCCAAGTCAAAGCACATTGATGTGAGGTATCAATGGGTGCGGAATGTCTTTGACATGGGTTCGTTGGTGTTGGAAAAGATCGGGATCGAGGAGAATGGTTCAGATATGATGACCAAGACATTACAGAAGGGGAAGCTTGCAACTTGCTGTGCTATCGCCGGGATGATGGCGTATGACCCCACACAGTCATGAGGGGAAGTTTGTTGGGTTATGGGTCACTCCCGTGTGGGCCCATACCCAATTTGATGAGGCGGGTGGAGGTCCATATCCTCACCGCATGGAGAAAACGTTTCAATGTCTCGGCCGCTCACCACATGCTCACTGGACGCTCGAGCCATATTTCCAGAATGTCAGCCGCTCGCCTGGTGCTCGATGGAGCTCGAGCGGATAATCGATATGTCGCCCGCTCGATACCCGCTCGATAGGCGCTCGAGCGGCGGACGTAATGACGGCGCTATTTGGATGCTCACCGGCCGCTCGAGCGGCCGCTGCGATATAAAGCGCGATTTTCTTTTAGGGTATTTTTGAATCTGTTTGGAGCGCCGTTTTGAGAGAAAAAAGAGAAACGACAGAGAAGAAGGAGAAGATGAAGGATTGAGTCTCCGTTCGGGTTGTCAATCAATTTCCAGTCTTTGGTGATCCACGACGTGACTATTCTTTAGTGAAGCTTGTCTACCGGGTTCCATCTCTTCTCTTATGCTTTTATTCTTCTTGTACGGGCTGCCCACATTAGTTGAAACTGTTTTTGGTTGATTTGGGGTTTGTGTAACCGGGTTTGTGTAACCGATCAACAACTCATAGTGGAAACTTTGGACTCCGTGTCCCGTGGTTTTTCTCCCTCGTTTCTTAGGGAGTTTTCCACGTAAAAATCTCGTCTTTATTGTTTGTGCGTGCTGTTCGTGTGCTTGACTTAGCCTATTGCATGTTTTATTGTGATTCAAACAAGCTCTTATAACTAACAAGAAGATGATGAATAGTAACGGAGCTTGAAACTAGTTTCCAAACTATTTCTGGGACAACTATTCATATGTTAAATCAACGCTTCCATTTCTGTAATTCTTCATGCTTGATTTATGTTGTTTTGTACTTGATAATTCAATGTAGGAATGGTATTTCGATTACTGATAGTGTAGTAATTGATCGTGGAATGAGAGACGTTAACCATTGAAAAATCTGGAAACTATGCTCTTTCCATCATATGTCATACGGGATATTTCGCTCGAGCCGATTCTCTTGTGAACCTCTCACAACCTTTCCGCTCTAGCCAATTCTCTTGCAGACCTTTGGCAGATCATTTACCGTATTTCACTTAAGCCTTCTTCTCGTGAACCTGACATGGACCATTTATCGTATTTCGCTGGAACCTTCTTCTCACGAACCTGATATGGACTGGTTACCATACCTTTGAGTTGACTCAAGCGGATGCTTTAACGCTTGTGTATCACTAGAGCATTATCTTGTTTTCGAGTAAGATTGGATTTTAGGAGTTTGTTGATGGTGATTTACTAGAGTAGACTTCATTTAGTTTGGGGCTTTGGATTGAGTTTGTAAGGTACTAGTTTCTATAATATCGTAATTAGGAGTAATTAAATTGATATAATCAAAATTAGACTTAATTCATGTAGAAAAATTAGATTTCAGGAGTATAGGAGAAGGCAGCGGGGGACACCTGCCGAAATCCCAAGGCGGCACCCCATTCAGTGTGCCAGTGCATGTTGGGGGCTTGAGCGCTCGAGGCAGGCGGTGAAAGTAGTGGCTAGCGCATGACGGTTTTTCTTTCGACATTTTCGGCCATTTTACGACAGAGAGAGGAAGGGAACGTGAAGGAGAAGAAAGAAAAGAAAGAGATCAATGTTCCCGAGTCCAATTCTGGCTTAGAGCTAATTAGAGAATTGATAGATCAGATCAAGGCAAGTGCATTTATATCTTTTTCTTTCTTTCTTTGAACTTTTTATTTCGTTTCTTCCGGATATCCTTATTCTGATACCCATTTAAATTTATATTTTATAAAACCTATGATTTAAGTATGTACATACTTCGATTTCATATTCGATTTGTAAGATTTGTACAGTTTTTCGCTCCACAAAACCTTAATCTGTGCCCCCTTCAGTTTTACCCATTGTATTTATAATTTATGTATGATTTGACTTTAGAAACTTGAAACCCTAACTCTATGGATATGGGTACCTTGATTATTTGGTATTTATTCACATATATTTTGTATATATTAATTTTATGTATATCGAAAATATTATCGGACATGAATTGTAATATTTATTCACATGTACGTTATATATGTTATCTCGTATATGTTTCGAAAATTACATTGTATGCATTTGTGAAAGAATTTATTGTCCGAAATCTCTAAAATTATATTTGGCTCATGATGGTAAGAATTTTTAATTTTTTTCATACTTTCTATTGATTATGCATATAATTTAAGTCATATGAAAACTTAAATTCATAATGAATTATGCAAATTAGGAAAAATATAAGAAGAAAATTCCATAATATGTTATATTTGATGAATCGTTTTTTCGGAGTGAGAACAACGTATTATGTATGAGTATGAAATCTTTCTAAGAATAAATAATCATAAAATTGGACCAAAGATTTATATTTTAGATGATGATATGTTTGATATGTCTTAGAATATTACCGTGAAAGTACAATGACTGTCTCTGGACCACGGGGGACATGGTGGCATATGTTATGACCCCGTATATTGGGTTAAATATATATTACTTACCACAGGGTGTTTAAATTGCGTGGGTTTGTACCTTAAAATGTGTTAGAGTTTACACACTCATTTTCTCACTCGACTACACCATTAGTTGGTAAGGCCTACTAATCCTAATCTATAAAAATAATAAAATTTATACATATTTTAGAACCTAAAAGGATCAGAAATAAAATGAGAAAGATAAATGTACTCCGGAATGGTATTTATTCATGTTTCATATTTATACATTCATATTATATTCTTATTCCCTTCCCTCACTTTACTTTGAGTATATCGCATATTATCATTGATTACATTATACATTATTGAGTGTTTGGCTCACTTCTTACTATTTTTCTTCATTTAGATGAGTACAAGCTTAAATCTGATGAGGCAGAGTGAGAATAAAAAATCAGGTAGGTTGAAGGCTTAGAGGATACTTTTGAGGATTTAGTTGTGATTTTGTACCCTTATATGGAGTATTTTATATTATTCTTGAGATAAATATGTATTGATGTATGTGTATGTTGATAGCTACAGATAGTTAATTTTTACTGCATTTGATGGATGTATATACTTTCACAAGCTTTATGGTTTGTTTAGGTACCTAGTAGCATCTTATCTTAGGCAACGTTATAATCGGTATTATGATGTCGGTTCCACAAAATTGTTGTGGCTATTTGGATTCTGTGTTGTGTTTTATGGATGTATATTTGTGCCGTACAGGGATTTGTACAGGTTTGTATTAGTTTGACGGTCATTTTACAGTCAAAATTCTATCAGATTTTTGTTAGAAAATATGATTCGTCACAATTGGTATTAGAGAAAGAAATGTCGTAGGTTTGATCTGAATCTTATGCGAAAGTTTAGGCTAGAGTAAGATAAATTAAATAAGTAGATAAAGGCGTAGGATGATTAAATTAGATCGGATAGTTCTAGTTATTCTAATTAGTGTTTTAATCAAGTTAAGTTAACTCATTTAGGTTAGAACTAAATCAGGATCAGTAGTTAAATTTGATTGTCTAGTTACAGTATCCTAATTAGTGTCTTAACCAAGTTAAGTTAATTCACTTAGGTTAGGACTAAGTTAGGATCTGTTAGTTATGTTTGATCACATAGTGTATCGTGTCCTGGATATTATTTGAGTTGAATTACAACCCAAACAATATCGTTCTTGTTTCAGAATGAATATTAGTAGCTGCCTAAACAAAAAACTACGCGTAGAGGTGGCTAGCCGCGAGATTAAACAGCGGAGCATATAAATTTGCTTGGAATGATGGTGAAACTTGAAAGTCTTGGTGGATCTAGTTCGAACAAGAATTGGGAGAAGGAGAAGTTGTAGGGGGATGCCTTAAAGATTAACGTAGGCTGATCTTGATCCAAGGACTAGGAGTAGGGATGCTTGAGTAGTATGGCAAGTGATATAGATAAGGTAGAATCGATAGCTCGAGGTCAAGATAACTTGGAGTCGATTTCTGGTGTTAACAAATCTAAAGATGTCGATTTATGATCAATTTAATAATAACCAAGTGCTTAAATTTTTAGGTGACACGGATCCTGCGGAAATTAAAATGTGGATTCTCAAAATTGAATGGTGTTTGTAGTGACCCAATGTCTGGGAGGAGATAAGGTAATGTTTGCCTCACATAGGTTAGAAGGCGAAGCCAACCATTGACGGTTGATAAGGAAAGAATCTTGGATCGGGAGGATAAAGAGATATCGTGGTATATGTTCGTGGGTGCTTTTATAGATAATTATCTTTCCCGACGAGTTTTTGGGAACATGTTTTAAATCGTGGACAGTTCGGCTACATGATCAAGGATCGTCCTTGTCCCATGGGTCAGACAGTGAAGAAGTTCAGTATCTTTAATCGGGGTTTTGCAATGATGGCACAAGAAGTAGAGGTGTCATCTACTGTGGTGGAAGGTAGGATCTTTAAATTTTGACATTTCTGTATGTAAGGCATTTTGAATTATGAATTTATATTTTTATTTGTATTTTCTAAGTTTATTCATTTATTTAAGGATCTAGACTTTGTACTAGTGGTATCGAGGTCTACGAGATTTGCTTGGATCCGTTGGTATGATTGGTTGGGCTGATTGAAATTATTTATGATACCGAGCTTTGACAAGATTTTTGTGGTGTTTTGGTTGGTGAGTTGCCATGCTAGTCTAAATGGTGTTGGTAAGAATATCATACCTTACAATCGAATTGTAAAATTTCAAGCATGAGGCAGAATTGATTGAGTGGCGATGAAGTTAGTGGTGTTTTGCCAACAAGTCTTTAACGAGGATATGTGCCTAATTTATTTAGCATATGAGACCAAATCTGGAAAACATTTTGTAGCCACTGAGAAGTTTTAGCTATGTAAACATTTGAGGACGTTTCTTAGAGAAAAATATTAGGCTGATTTATCTTTGATTTGTAATTTGAAGTTGTGTCAATATCAACACTGTTTTTTAAAGATTTGGTGTAGAATTGAAGAAGTATCAGTTGGGTACGGCCGTGGAATGCTTTAGAACATTTGGGGTGAGTAAAATGAACTAATGAGGTCACTTGCGGATGATTGAAATTTAAATTGTTTGAAATATTAATAGTTTGATAAGCGAACATTGTGAATTAGTAGGAGATTTATTTGATCTATTGTAAGGACTTGATAATTTCTAATGTCAATCTGTATCCATAGTATTGTTAATTGTAGATAATTGAGAGTTGTGTCCATGGTAGCATTTAGGATAAAGATACAGCAGTTATAAGTTCCGGTAATGTCGTTTGGGTTTGTAGGTTCATTGGCATTTTTATGAATTTTATGGATTGGATGTTCTAGCCATATTTAGGTCAATTTTGTCAGGTTGTTATCGATAAATTTAAAAAATTATAGAAATGTCTAAACTTTATTTGAGGACTGTATTATGGATTAGTAAGGTCGTTGGTTGTGTGCTCAATTGAGTAAAGAATGTGAGTTTGGTTTAGAGAAGTGTTATGTTGGGCATGTGGTTTCTTCAACACCATGAATGTAGTTCTGTAGATATTTGAATAATGACTAATTTGGGAAAGACTGATCAACGTCACAAAAGTGTGTGTTTCTCTTGGGTTTAGGCGAATCCAGAAAAATATCCGTTAAGTGTTCTTCAAGAACTACAACGTCAATGGGCGTTGGCTCGGAAATGATCGGTATCCGTCAAAATAAGATATGTGGGGATAGCTTTCAAGAAATGTAGGGTATTTGTTGACCATGTTATCTTCGATTGATCTCTGATGGATCAGATGAATTGTAGTAGAATGTGGTACTTTTGAAGAAGATTTAGAATTGTGTTTTCCTGCGTCGTATGTTGCCCTTGGATTAAATGTGTGAGAAGTCTATGATTAGAATTACTCCACTATGATTTGGAGTCAGCAGTTGAGGACTTTGCTGTGAGGATTTATAAGTGTTGCTCTTGGAGATAGTCACTATTTTAGTGATTCTTAAGGTTTGAGAAGTTGTTTTGTGAAGAAGAGATGATCACGCGACAGTATAAATGGATAAATTTGCTTATGGATTGTGAAGATGAATCTTATTATCTTTTAAGGAAGGCTGGCGTTAGTGCCGATGATTTGATGTTGGGAGTTTTTGAATTTGATGTGTTTTTGATATTTCATGGGAGGTGTCGAATAAAATAAAGGACTGCTCTATGTGATTGCTCTCAAGGGGACTGAGAATAGTATTGTTGTGTCTCTAGGTGCAGTATGTCTCAAGAGGACAGTGTAAATGAACGCCTCATGTTTGAGGGAGTTGTCCAAGTTCTAGGTAATGAATCGCGGTCGAATCTTAATATTCGAGTAAGTGAGATGCTTTGCTTTTGGGAAAGGAAATATATTCTGAATATCGAGGTTATGACTTATGAAATGAGAAGTCCTTGTGGCTTTGCTTCGGGGTTGTTGGAACGGCAAATATTTTAGATATTTGGATAATTATGGATTAGCTAACAAGGACGGTCCATTTATCACGAATTCAGATGATACAATTGGATTGAATAAGTTAGCTTGTCGGTATGCCAACGAGGTGATAAGTTTGCTAGATATTTTAGTTCGAGGTTCTGGTGGTAACTTGAGACTGTATTAAAATTTTTACGATAAATGTTACAATTGTGTTTCCTAAGTTGGATGTAAATTGAGGATTATGGATTTTACCTTACGTATATCGATGTCTTTGAGATTTTATTAGGTTGTAATTACTGTATAACTTAGGTGTCTAATATGAATCAATGGATAAGAATTGCAAGCTGATTTTAGTATATAAGTAAATGGTTAATCAAAATAGCACAACGGTAGCGTGTGGGCTAATTTCAAAAAAAGATTGAAGTTCCGAGTGAATGATCATTTTCGAGGCTTAGGGTGAACTGAAATAGGAGTTCATTAGTCTGTTTAAGGTTTTGAACTAAGTCCGAGAAGTAGTCAATAAATTTGGGTTGCTTTCAATTTGGTGGATTATTATGATGTCTCCTATCTATCGATAATTGAGGAAGTAAATGATCGGGTTATGCCGTTGTAGGAGATTAGAAATTTGTCTTATGACAATATTCCAACCTAGACTTAGATTGAGAGCATTAGGTATTGGGAATTAGGATAATTTAGTTACTTGAGGTCTTCTAGGAAAGATCATTTTAACAAGGAAGTGACATAGAAACGCGAAGAAGGAATTTGAAAGGATTTTTTCCGATTGCAGAATTTTAAGGTTTGTTAAATTTTGATGATAAAATTTCTATAAGTGGGGGAGAGTTGTAAGGTGTCAGTTCCCATAATATCGTAATTAGGAGTAATTAAATTAATAATAAAGATTAGACTTAATTCATGTAGTAAAATTAGATTTTGGGAGTGTAGGAGGAGGCTGTGGGGATGCTGCTGGGCACCCGATACAGTGTGCCAGCACCTATCGGGCACTCAAATGCAAGCCCACGATATTCAAATCTCGCGAGGGTTTTTCTTTTGACATTTCCAGCCATTTTACGATAGAGAGAGAGGGAACGCGAAAGAGAAGAAAAAGAAGGAAGAGATCGAGTTCTCGGTTCGATTCAGACTTATAGTTAGTTAGAGAAGTGATAGATCGAGTTGAGGTAAGTGCACCCATACTATTTTCTTTCTCTCTTTGCACTCTTTATTTCATTCCTTTCGGATATTCTCGTTTCGATATCCGTTTAAGTTTATACTTTACAAAGCCCATGATTTGAGCATATATATACTTCGATTTCATGTTCGATTTGTAAGATTTATAAGGTTTTTCGCTCCACAAAACCCTAACCCGAGCCCCCTTCAGTTTTACCCGTTGTATTTGTAATTTATGCATGATTTAGTTTTAGAAACTTGAAATCCAAACCCCATGAACGTGGGTACCTTAATTATTTGGTATTTATTTACATATATTATATATATATATATATTAATTTTATGTATACCGAAAATATTATCTGACATGAATTGTGATATTTATTCACATGTGCATTATATATGTCATCTTGTATATATTTCGAAAATTACGTTATATGCATTTGTGAATGGATTTATTGTCCAAAACGTCTAAAATTATGTTTGGCTCATGATGGTAAGAATTTTTGATTTTTGTCATACTTTCTACTGATTATGCATATAGTTTAAGTCATGTAAAAACTTAAATTCATAAGAAATTATGCAAATGATGAAAAGTTTAAGAAGAGAATTCCATGATATGTTATATTTGATGAACCGTTCTCCCAGAGTGAGAACAATGTATTATGTATGAGTATGGAATCTCCCTAAAAATAAGTAATCATAAAATTAGATCAATGATTTATATTTTAAAAGGTAGTATTCCCTACTATACCTTAATATATTACTATGGAAGTACGATGACTGTCTTTGAGCCACGGGGGATCTTGTGACATATGTTATGGCCCCGTATATTGGGCTAAAGGTATACCGCTCACTACGAGATATCTGAATTACATGGGTTTATGCCGTAGAATATGTGGGAGTATATACATTCTTTTTCTCGTTTGATCGTACCGTTAGCTGGTAAGGCCTATTGGCCATGGTCCGCAAAGATAATATAATTTATACATGTTTTAGATTCTAAAAGGATCAGAAATAAAATGAGAAAGATAAGTGTATTCTGAAAAGGTATTTGTTTATGTTTTATATTTATACATTCATATTATATTGTTATTCCCTTTCCTTACTTTATTTTTAGTATAATACATATTATCCTTGATTACATTGTACTTTACTGAGCATTTGACTCACTCATTATTATTATTTTTCCTTCAGATGAGCACAAGTTTATGTCTGATGAAGCAGAGTGAGAATTAGAAGTTGGCTAGGCTGAAGACTTGGAGAATACTTTTGAGGACTTAGTTGTTGTGATTTTATACGCTAGTTTGGAGTATTTTGTATTATTTTTGAGATGGATATATATTGATGTATGTGTATGTTGATGACATACAGATAATTGGTTTCCACTGTATTTGATCAATGTATGTATTTTCGCAGGCTTTATAGTCTGTTTAGGTACTTAGTGACATTTTATCTGAGCTAACATTGTAACTAATATTATGACATTAGTGCCATAAAATTGTTGTGGCTATTTAGATCATGTGTTGTGTTTTTGTAAATGTATATTTGTGCCATACAGGGATTTGTACATGTTTGTATTAGTTTGACAGCCATTTTACAGCCAAAATTTCGTCGGATTCAGATTAGGAAATGTGGTTCGTCACAAAATTTAAGTCCAGTTTTAGACTTAGTATCTAGATAGTGTCGTTTTGATTAAGTGGGCCATTATGGGCCATGGTTGACGATGTGAGTTGGATACTTAGTATATTCTTGAGTGCTCTTCTTTGTCTTCTTGATGGTTTATTTGCATTATCTTTAATCATTTGCATGGATTTCTTGGTTTCAATTGTAAAATAAAGGAGATTGTATGAAAATAATATGATATTAATAAATATGTGTGAGATCCCAATCCTAAAATTTGATAATTTAAAAGTAATTAAAATAATAATAATCAAGATGAGGCTAAATATATATGGGAGAATGAATTTCGGAAGTAAAAAGAGAGAAAATCGGGCTGCTGTATACTGATATGTTGCCTAGCAACACGACACCTTCTACGTGCTCGAAGCGCGGCAGCAGGTGCCAAAAACTAGTAAGGGCCTACTTGCTACTCATCTGCAGCACTCGAACGAGGCACGGGCTGAGTACTTGCGCTCGCTGCTTGCCTACCGCGCGCTCGAGCACAGGCATGATTTTTTCTCACCGACTGATTTCATTTTTGTTATAAAAGAATAAAGGGAAGGAAATTGGGGGCAGTGAACTTTGAAGCATGAAGAAGGAAATGAAGGAAAAGAAAACCGAAGGGTCTCTCCACCAATTTTCATCTGATCAAAGTAAGGAAAACGGTAAATCAGGTGAAGGCAAGTATACCACGGACGTTATTCTCCGTTTTTACCTCTTTTTAATACCTCTAAATTTGTATTTATACTCTAAAATCTTCTTCCTTCATGATTAATATAAATGAAGTATGTTTCTCTTAATTGTTCGGATAGATTTCATATTTACCCATATGTATTGTAATATATGGCATTGATTTCATAAATAAACATGTGTTTGGTGTCCGATTTAAATTTGGAAGCTTTGTGCGAAACCCTAACTTGAAAATTTGGAGATTTTTGGTTTAAATGCATGATTTTTATATGTATTTTGATTTATGGTATTAATTTCATAAATAAATATGTGTTCGGTGTCCGATTTAAGTCCGAAAATATTGTGTGAAACCCTAGAGTGAAAATTAGAAATTTTGTGTTTAAAATCCTTGTTTCATAGAGATGTAAATGTTGAGTTGTAAAGGGTTATTGCTCATGCTATGATTTTTATTTGAAAAAAATTTACATGGAATTGTACAATTATGTTACTGTGAATTTTTGAAGCTATCTGAAGGGTTATTTATATAAATTTGACTGGCTTTTTGAAGTACGATGAGTTAAAAGTTAAGAAATAAGAAGAAAGACATTTCTGATTTTGTTAATTTGGACCGATGATGATATACCGGTCAGGTAAGGTTCTTCGATATGCGGTAGAACGTTACGGTGATAATTGAGGATAATTTCGTCCATGGAGTTATATGTGATCCACCATTCCTCAGGGCGTTAGCGTAGATGGTAGAATTCTGTGTCTGACCTGCCTTCGGGAGGTATTTCTGTATATAATCCTATCAGAAGGAATATTCATATTCTGTTCCTGGCCTCTGATTGTGTATGTAATACAATTTATCCTCTATTATTCGTCCCATTGACTAGGAGGGTCTACTAGTGCGGTTCTTCATATAGTAAAGTGAAATTTTTATAATTTATAGAGTTTGATACCGGTTTTTGATTTCAGATACCTATTATACTGATTTATGATTTTCGAAGCATGTTATACTGATTTCTGCTTTCTCTTGTTTCCTTAAACGTTTCTGTTCTTCGAATAATTTCATGATTTTGCTTATCTGTACTTATAATCTACATAAAAGAATATCACTTGCATGCTTTTATGATATCTTGTTGGGTTTAAGCTCACTCTATTATTCTCGTTGCCTCCATATGAATAGTAGAATCGGTTCCTGACGAGTAAGAATAGGCAAAGTTTAGCAAGGATGATTTGGAGTCTCGAAGTCATCTTGAAGATTTTAAAAAATGTGAAGGTTTTGCATGTAATATCTTACTTGTGGATGGATATTGCGTATATATAAATGGTCATAGTATGCCTTTCATTTTGTTGGAACAATGAATTATGCTTCCGCAAGTTTATTTTAGGGAAATAGTTTTGCTTTCGCTATTCTATTTTCTGATATGCACAGGTTCTAAATGGCATCTCTTGTATAAGTTTTGGTATAGTGGATAGGATTAATAAATTAAAGCCATAGATGAAATCATAGCGTCTGATGATCCTGTGTTTATGAAATAAATGAATATGGAAGTCCATTTATTTGTATGGTTGCCTAGATTGTGAAAAATATAGGTTATTTGTATTGTGTTTTTATCCAATTTTAGAAAAAACTCTACCTATTTTTCTGTAAATTTGTATATTATTTTATTTTGGATATTAGTTTATTTGTTATTGGCGAAATGCTTTATAGAATAAAAAAAATTTGTTCCATCACAGCTGGTATCAGAGATCACGAGATGCCTTCGAATTGATTTGAATCGTATGCAAAAATTTAGGATCGATTAAGACTAATCGAATAAGTAGATAAAGGTTTAGAATGATTAAGTTAGGTTTGAAAATCCTAGGTGTTCTAGTTTGCATAAGTTGAAATTGACTTGAGCAAGGAATTAGTGATTAAATTGATTGATATTGAACTCAAGCCTAGGCTAATCGATTTGCATTCTAGGTTCAGGTTAATTTGTTCTAAGACTAAGGTAAGATAAGGATTGGAAGAGTTAGGATTAGATGAAATGTGTAAGGAATGGCCTTAGGAATTCCATTTGAAGTGCCTTGATTTATTTTAACCCCTCCCTCTAATCTGATTAGGTAAAGCCAACTAATATTGTGATATTTGTGGTTATAGGAGATAGTATGGCTAGTGAACAAGGAGGAAGAAAGACTACTTGTGGAGATGCTAGTACTCCCAAGGATCAGGAGGTTAACTACCTAAATCTATTTGGAAAAATGACAAGTGTGTTAGAATAGATGGAGCAGCGTTATACGCCTCCAGTTCCTGCACCAGAGCCGATCCCAATGGCATATGTGAGGTTCACGGTGAAGAAGGTGTCTTGAATTTTTGGGGAACCAAATTTGGTAAGGCCGGAGATTTGGATTCGAAAATTATAGAAAATATTTGCAGTCATTTAATATTCTGATCGCGAAAGGGTTGCCTTTCTGACTTATAAATTAGAAGGAAATGCCCATGATTGGTGGTTGATGAAGAAAAGGGCGTTAGGTTTGCCCGACGAGGAAATTTCCTCGGAGACGTTTGAGGAGGCCTTCTGAAAAAAAATATATTCCTTCTAACCTCTAAGATTGGAAGAAAAAAGCTTTTTTATAGCTTAGGTAAGGAAGTCGCACCGTAGCAAAGTATGATGCAAGGTTCGTTAAATTATCTTGCTATGCATCTTTTGTTGGGGGGATGAATTGAGGATAGCCAAGAAGTTCCAGTAAGAATTAAAAGATGAGATTAAGAGTCAATTAGTTACTCAGAAGTTTCAAACTTATATTGGGGTTTTAGATAGGGTTCCGATACTTGAAAAAGAACTTGAAGTTCAGAAATCTTTGGGTAAGAAGGTAGCCAGTTAAGTGAATCTCAATAAGGAGTCTGATTTAGAATACCTAAAATCTACTAGGAAGATGAAAGTATCTGGTAAAGAAAAAAGTAGCATTGAAATTCAATCAGTGTCAGATTTCCAAACGTCAGTAGTGTATTATAAACATTGTGGAGAGAGACATACAAGGACGAGTTGTTTTAAAGTAACGAGGGCTTATTTTAATTGTAGTTAGTAGGGCCACCTGGTCAAGAATTGCCCCCTACCGAAGAGACTAGGATCAAAGAAACCTACTAACCTGGCTAAAGTACTTGCAGTGACAGTTCAAGACGCTGGGGCACCCCAGAAGTGGATGGAGGTATTTTCTTATTTATGAAATTTTGATTTTTGTTTTATTTAAATATGGATTTATGTATCCTCTTGTTTCCTAATTGTGTGTGATGTCACGTTCACCCTGAGAATTCTATATGCTTTGTGGATTTTAGAGATTGTGACAAGCAATTAGATGAGTATTCGATTGGAAAAAGGAATATTTGATTTATTTGGTCGATATGGCGAATAAGTGCAACTGATGATCTGGAATCAATTTGTGGGTGATGCGAATCCTTTTGAAATTGAAATGGTACTTGAGGATGTTGTCATAAATTGTATCGAGGGGATATGATACCCTGTAATTAGGTTGTGAATTCTGAGTAAGAGGTGAAGTCGATCGAATCAAAGATAGGTGTTGAGTCTAATTTGAAAATGGAACTGCCCCTTTTGAAGTCGGTAGGTCGCCGTTTGAGAATCTAGTTATGAAAGTTTTGAGAAGATATATATATATATGTTTGGTAGAAAAGGCCAAGCTGACTTGTTTTAATGGGTGATTTGGAGACGAATTAAAATTGATAGTAGTCTCTAAGGATTTGTATAGAACTGAAGGAGCATTGGCTATGTGCCGTTGAGAAAGCCTTGGGGCCTCCGGAAAGTAGGATTAACTAATGGGCAGGTAAGTTAGCACAGATGGTAATACCATTGAGAAAGATTGAAATTTTATTATTTCTGCATCAATAGGTAACTACCCATGAGCAAAGTGAGGGAAGAGTCCATGGTTTGAAATTGTTTCACCCGTAATTGAGATTTTACGATGAGGTTTGTGCCTTGAGGATTTGTGGACAGATGCCCTTGGAGTAAGTGGGAGAAAAATCCCTAGTTAGAGTTACTCTTTCATTGGTCGAAATTAGCAATTGGAAGTCTCTGTTTGAGAATTTGAGGGTATTATCTTGGGAGATAGCTTTGTCTAATAAATTAAAAGTCAGAATGGTTATATTGTGACGGAAGTTGACCTTGGGATTTTGCAAGCGGATAGAATTGTCTAAGATTTATATAGATGAACTTCGATATTTTAAGAAAAAATGAGTATCAATACAGGTTGTGGATGTTAAGAGTCTATAGACTTGACATGCCTTTGGTATTTCGTAGGAGATGTCAAGATGTATCGTGAGTAGGCCCATATTGGTGTACTAGGATGTTGTATACCTAAATTAGGAGACAAAATCGTAATCGAAATATTGGAATACTGAAATTTTGAAATAAGAAACCCTTATGGTTGTATTTCAGGATACTTAGAATGATTCCCTCATTGTGAATTATAAAGGACATGTCCGGAGCTAATCAGTAAACTCATCGGTATGCCAGTAAGATCTCATGGTTGCTAGCATCTGGGTTTTAAGATTTGGGTGATAACCTAAAGTTACAGCAAATCCTTGGGAGACTGTTATGATAATAGTTTCTAATCTGGCAGTGGTTGAGGAATTTCGGGCTTTGCCCTCGTGGTATCGATATCTTAGGACTTTCGTTATAACTGCTGAATAACCTAGGTTTCCTGTATGAGCCAATCAATATAAATTGTAAGAAGATCTAAGGATGTAGTTGATGAGGCTAGAAGTGAATGGCCAAGTATTTCGAAAACATGTAAGAATTTATTAAATTTCTGCTAAACCGGCCATTCTTGTCAATATGGATTTTATATTTTAGGAAAATGTCGGTTTAAAGCATACCAACAAACTAAGGAGGATATAGAGTATTCTGATTTGGGATCTGATTGCAATTTGAGGTATTTACCAAAATCTTAGTCAACTTGATTGTAGAATTGTAAGTGTCAAGTTAAATTGGATTGGGTGGTGGATTACAATCGGATGGTCCGTGGTTAGGAAATTAATTAAAGTTGCGCAGTGGAATTATGGTGAACCCATATATTTTAAGGTTCGATTTGACGCTCAGAAGGAATAATGATTTTCGATGTTGAGCGTAAACTGAAGCAAGGATCCTTGACCGTTTTGAAATTTTGAACTAGTTGGAAAAGTAGTTAATAAATTTAGGTTTTGCCTTCGGATTTGGTGAATCTAGATATTTATGAAATGGATCAAGTGCTAAAGATCAAGGCAATTTGAATGCTTCATGTTTCCTAGAATAATCATTTAATTGAAGAAGAAACTTGGGAATGTTAGAAGGGTTCCTCTGAATTATAAAATTTGAGATTTGTTAAATTTTGAGGACGAAATTTCTATAAGTGGAGGAGAGTTGTGAAATCCTAATCCTAAAACATGATAATTTAAAAGTAATTAAAATAATAAAAATCAAAATGAGGCTAAATATACATAGGAGAATGAGTTTCAGAAGTGAAAAGAGAGGAAACTGAGCTACTATATACTGATATGCTGCCTAGCAACACGATGCCTGTCGTGCACTCGAAGTGCGACAGCAAGCACCAAAAACCAGTAAGGCCTTGCTCGTTGCTCGTCTGCGGCGCTCGAGCGAGGCATTGGTCGAGTATTTGTACTCGCCTGCCGCATGCTCGAGCGCAGGCGTGATTTTTTCCCACCAACAAATTTTGTTTTTGTTATAAAAGGAGAAGGGGAAGGAAATTGGGGGCAGCAAACGCAGAAGCATGAAGGAGTAAAGGAAGGAAAAGAAAAGGGAAGGGTCTTTCAACTAATTTTCATCCGATCAAAGTGAGAAAGATGGTAAATCGGGTGAAAGCAAGTGTACATTGGATGTTATTATCCGTTTTTACCGCTTTTTAATACCTCTAAATTGTTATTTATGCTCTAAAATCTTCTTCCTCCATGATTAATATAAATGAAGCATGTTTCTTTTAATTGTTCGGATAGATTTTATGTTTACCAATGTGTATTGTGATATATGACATTAATTTCATAAATAAACATGTGTTTAGTGTCCGATTTAAGTCTGGAAGCTTTGTGCGAAACTCTAACCCGAATATTTGCAGATTTTTGGTTTAAATGCATAGTTTTGTATATGTATTTTGATTTATAGCAATGATTTTACAAATAAACATGTATTTGGTGTCTGATTTAAGTCCAAAAGTTTTGTATGAAACCCTAGAACGAAAATTAGAATTTTTGTTTTTAAAATCCGTAAATCTTGAGATGTAAATGTTGAGTTGTAAAGAGTTGCTATGATTTTTATCTGAAAAGAATTTACATGAAATTTTACTGTTACATTACTGTGAATTTCTGAAACTATTTGAAGGGTTATTTGTGTAAATCTGACTGGCTTTTTGAAACACAATGAGTTAAAAGTTAAGAATTAAGAAGAAAGACATTTTTTATTCTGTTAATTTGGACCTAAGGCTGATATATGGTCAGGTAAGATTCTCTGACATGCATTATAACGTTATGGCAATAATTGAGGATAACTCTGTCTATGAAATTATACGTGGTCCGCCTTTCCTCAAGGCATTAACCTGAGGGTAGAATTCTGTGTCTGACCTGCCTTTGGGAGGTGTTCCTGTATATAAATCCGCCAGAAGGGATATTCCTATTTTGTTCCTGGCCTCTAATTGTGTGCATAATACAATCTATCCTCGATTATTTGTCCCATCAGCTAGTAAAGTCTACTAGTGCGGTTCTTCGGATAGTAAAGTGAAATTTCTAGAATTTACAGAGTTTGATACCGGTTTCTAATTTCTGATGCCTATTATACTGATTTATGATTTCCGAAGTATGTTATGTTGATTTTTGCTTTCTCTTGTTTCCTTCTACGTTTCTATTCTTTAAATAATTCCATGATTTTACTTATCTTTACTTGTATTCTATATGAAAGAATTTTACTTCCATGCTTTTACGGTACCTTATTGAGTTTTGACTCACTCTATTATTTTTCTCCCCTCTAAATGAACAGTAGAATCGGTTCTTGACGAGCAAGAATAGGAAAAGTTTAGCAATGAAGATTTGAAGTCTCGAAGTCATCTTAAAGATTTTAAAAATTTTGATAATTTTGTATGTAATATCTTACTTGTAGATGGATATTGCGTATATATAAATAGTCATAGTATGCCTTTCATTTTGTTGGAACAACAAATTATGCTTCCATAGGTTTATTTTATGAAAATAGTTCTGCTTCCACAATTCTATTTTTGGATATGCATAGGTCGTAAACAGCATCTCTTGTATGAGTTTTGGTATAGTGGATAGAATTGATAAATTAAAGTTATGGATGAAATCATGGTGTCTGATGATCTTATGTTTGTGAAATGAATGAATATGAAAGTCTATTTATCTGTATAATTGTCCAGATTGTAAAAAATATTAGTTATTTGTATTAAATTTTTATCCAATTTTAGAAAAAACTCTACTTATTTTTTTTGTAAATTTTTATATTATTTTATTCTGGGTATTAATTTATTTGTTATCAACGAAATGCATTAGAGAACGAAAAAAATTTCGTTCCGTCACAATATGAAATCTACGAACTATAGTGTAGTTTACAATTATTTGATATATAATCCAATTTATATCATAGTATGATATGATATTGAGTGATATCACAACGACATATGTTGAGTTTGACATGTTTGGATGGGATCCTATAAGATTTGCTAGCAAAGTCATATGGATGTGTTCCTATGCAAATATTGGCAAAACCTTTTTAGATCATTTGTGGTCATATGTCAAGTTTACGAGTATTAATTACCTCATAATAGTTGCCTAGTCGTCGGGGTGAGAATCCATGTCATTTGTTTCACAAAGACAAAATAAAATATGGGGAAATTGTTGTAACATTTAAGTATTATTGAGATTTTTATTGAGATACATTCTATAGAATCTATATTATTGTTGATATGTAGATTCTGTAGATCCTTGTAGTCTTCATGAAATTTTAAATTGATGAATCCGTTTTGCTGGTGATTCTTATAGTTACTTTTGAATCATGATTATGATAAGGTGTATAGTCTTAGATATATTTGTTATTGAGTTTTCATTATAGTTGTTGTATGGCATACCTTATTATTTTATCTGAGATGCCTATTGTTATACTATATTATTAATTATATCACTTATTCAGTCACTTGGAAAAAAGAATGCAAGCATGGATTCAAATATATCATTAATGTTTTATTTTCTTTTATTGATTTATAAAATAGAATTATAATTTGATAATTTGTAAAATAATTTTAAATTCGATAAAATTATAGAAAGATAAATAATGAAGATCCCTTTAAAATTGTTTCATGTATTTGACCAAATTTAATAGGAAGTAAGGCCATATGGAGCAGTATGACTGGTTAAATAAAGTTTATTAAGAAAACTTAATAGTTTTTATAGCTTTATTATGTTCAGCAAAGTAAATTTGGGTTTCAGAATGTGCTTAAAAGAAAACTACAATATGCTTTAGATTGTCGGCTCAAATGGCTAGAATGTTGAGATTTGATTCAAATGAAACTAAAATACCAAGTTTTGGAATAGTAACGTTCCAATGCCAAATCAAACAAAGCTAAAATGTCGATTTCTAATCTGCACTGGCTCAACTATTGATAGAACACGAAATTCTAAAATTATAGGGTTCGAAAGCCAGCTTAAACATTACAAGAGCCCTAGGCTTTGGTATTGTCCCATTTCAATGCCATCTCAAACAAAGCTTGGGCACTAAATTTGAAGTTCATACACGGCATACTAAAATACTTGCCTTAAGAATAATATAAAGAAAAAAAGATTTAAATATAATTCGACTAGGATAAGTATTTTACCACGCAATTTAACTAGTTCAATAGATCTAGAAGTCATCAACATTTCTCACAACCATGCCCAGTGGGGGAAGAACCAACAAACATTTATAATTACTAAATCTATTTTAATGACTTATTTCTGTAATAAAATTTGATCATAATTAAATTATATTTGAGTATTTTTATTTATTGTTTGAATAAATTGTAACCGAAGATATGCTCATTAAAGTTGCAAATGATCAGGGATGTTCAAAAAATAGACAAGTAAACTAGTGTTTGACTCAACATTCGTTTGTCACGGTACGTACTCATGCAGTCTTAGCAAATTAAAAGAATGAATCGCACACATACGCTGTTGGGTCATGGACAAACACCAATAATAGAATGAGTCATGCATGTGCGCCAGTCGATCACACATGTGTAAATAAACAGAATGGGTCGTGCATGTGCGCCATTGGACTGCACACATGCACACACTAATGTTCAAACTGGTATTCGAACCAACATACGAACACTAGAGCATAGAATTATAGTTTCAAAATTTTTTACGCTAATTTTCTGCCTCACTTATAAATAGTTTCTTTTTTCTTGATATAATCGCAACTCATATGAAAAGAAAAGAGAATGAAAGTTAGAAAATTAAGGAGAAAAAGGGAAAACCTCTTTTGTAAATTGTGATTCAAAAAACAAGTGTTTCTTGTCCTGAAATCATTAAACCTCCATCAAACATGTGTTTTAATCTTATAATCTCTTGGAGTTCCATTAATGGCTCAAATCTTGAAATTTCAAAAGTGCTAATTGTTACCAAAATAGTAAAGTAAAATATAGGAAAGATCAAAAGGTGTTCGATCCCATTACGAAGAAGCAAGTTCGATGAATTTATTAGTAGGGATCACGTGTTTGGTATAGGTCGGCTAAAAATTGGCACAACTATACCACCTAATATATAAGTTAATTTTATAATAGTAAATTTATTTTGATTAGTTTAAGAAACTCAGAGGAAAAAAGAGAGCGCAACACTCAATGAAAAAATGCAGATGACGAAATAAACCCATGGCTTATTTCGTCTAACAAATTCGCAGCCGTTGGATGCCTTTTTCATCAAATAGTTGCATACGCGTTCCCTTTTTTTTCAAAATTTTCTTTTTTTATATAAAGAAAATGGGGGGGGCATTGGATTAAATCCAACGTCCTCTATTGAGCGCCCCTAAGCCCTAGATTAATGGTAGCAATTTAAATGAAAAATAAGGAGAAGAAGAGGAATCGACTGACGGGAGAAACAGAGAGGAAGGAAAAAGAAGAAAAACACAGCAATAGGAAAATGGGTTATTGTGCAGCCACCGAACATTTGGAATGCCGACTGGAGATGGGGAGGACAGATTTGAGCGCTGGCTGTCAGAGATTTGGAGTGAAGTACTGTAGAACAGTATAGATTGAAGCCGAAGAGGAGAGAAGAGGAGAGAGTAGACTTGCACCAGAAGAGCAGCTTTGGAAGGGAGAGGGAGAGCATTCAAAGTTTAAAATTAAAATTACTGTACACTTATTTTTTGGCTATTAGATTAGATGAAATGGACAGACAAGTTCTTATCATACAAGATTTAATCTTAGTCGTCGGATTAAATTTAAAATTGGATGACTGAGATTATATCTCGCTTAATAAACGCATGGACCATTCGATTTTGATCGGACGGCCCACGTTGGATGAAGGATTATAAAAAGAAGGCCAATGGATTATCTTATTACTTCTCCGAATCTAAATAAACTTCTACAACTCTGTATTCTTTATCCATAACAAAGAAGCACTTAGGAAATTTTTCAAAAAGAAAGAATACGAAGAGAAAAGTGGCCTGGCCCATAGAAATTCTGTAAATCTGTCATCTCACTTTTGATACTAAGGTGGCGTTTGGTTGATGGGAATAAAATTTCTATTCCCACCTTATTCATTCGGGAATAACAATTTCTTTATTTGGTTTGTAACTTAGTAGGGAATAACTATTCCCGGATTGAAAAGAATAGACATTACCACAGGGAATATTGGTATAATTTATTCCAAATTACCTGAAAATTACTATTCCTACACCACATTTGTAATATTTCAAAATTGCTCTCGTTATTCCATTCTCTCTGTCTGTTTGCTACTGTTTCGTTTTCATTCTCTCTCGACGCTCTCTGTGCTCTCTTCTATTTTCCCTTGTTCTCCTTCGCTGCTTCCACTATTCTGTATCGCTGTTCTCTCTCGCTACTTTCACCATTTTCCGTCGCTGTATTCTTTCCTTCTACTTCCACCAAAAGGTAAGAAATTTCTTCCAAGAATTTGAATTTCGAGAAAGAAACTATTCTATGGGCCAACCCTAGTTCGATTTTGCCGTCTACTTATAGATTTATGAGAAATTTCTCAATAGATTTATTAGATTTTAGATCTATGAAACCCCATTTGGATTTGTAGGTTTTGATTTACTGGGTTGTGCAAAACCCTAATTTGTTTCAATTTTCTTTGAATAAGTTATTGTTTTCAATTTGATATCCATCGTTTCTAGCCCGATTTTGTTTCCAGATTTATGTTTATGTTTCCAGTGCCTCTCTTTACATATGTTGGATGCTTCAGTATATTCGTTTTTAGATTTATGCTATGTGTCCAATGCCTCTGTGGTCGTATGTCCGGTTCTTCAGCATATTCATTTTCAGATTTTTATATAGCCGATTTCTGTATGTCTGCTTCATATGTAGTTTCATATGTTGTAGACGTTGTATCTAGATCCAGATTTTGCTATTTCTGTCTGTCTGCTGTGAAGACAGACAGAAATAGCACCGAACCTGCATCAGGAAGGCTCTATAATTGTATTTGGATCCATATGTTTCTGTTTATCTGTCTGTCTGTCTATCTGGATCCATATGTTGTGTTTCTGTTGGTGTTTCAACTGCTTGCAATTGTATTTACTTTTTATGTGTTGTATTGGTATATGTTTCTGTGGTATAATTATTGTATATATTGCATCTAGATTCTCCACAAACAGCTGTTTATGTTATATTTGTTGAGCTGTTGAATAAAAGACTCTATTTCTTATATTTGCATTTACTGTGATTTCTTATTACAATTCATGGATCAATTACACTTTAATTTGTCTAATGAAAAGAAAAAAAAAGATAGTGGTCGTTATAATGCAATGGATTGAAATTTGCGTTACATTTTGGTTTTTTTTATATGTCTAAAGTGCAAACTCAGTTATTGGATAGTCGAAATTTACAATTATGAGATCTTACAAACTTGACTTTTATAATAAAAGAGAATATATCCACCGAATCATACATGACAATAATATACGGTTTGAAGGCAAATTTCCACAATTCATCCAGAATAAAAATGTTAAAAAATGATTGAAGCGTCGTATATGACATAATAAGGGGTACGAACACGTCTAAATTTGGGTGGGACGATACAAGAAAAATGGTTGTTGCGAAACAACATGTATGAAGCTCCCATTCCGAATCCAAGAGAAACCCTAAGAGAAGACCATGCTACCATTAAGCATGCTACCAGTCCTAGCTGGCACCGAAGCCAAGGGAAAGCATTTGAACAAGAGGAATGAAAGAAGAGCTTATTCGTATTCAATGCTAGCCGACCCAGCCTCCCAGATCCGCATCCGCGAGTGGTGTGACGACGACCAAGCCAATCTTGACATTTAAAATAACGATTTGAATGTAATCTGACTCGGGAAAAGAGAGAACAAGCAGAAGTGATCTTCTTTCTCTTTTATATGAGAGGACTGCTGCCACTTCCTTATTACCATTTAGACAATCTCCGATCTACGCCTGGGTCAGGAGATTCTTATTAGTGGATACATACGTATCGGTAAGTTTTAACTATTTATTTTATTAAATAATTATTTGAATAATATATATAGAACAAAGCATACATTTTGTTTTGAAAAATCTCCTTTTTGCTCTAATAACGTCGTATTTGCTACTCGATTGGGGGTATTTTTGCCTATTTATGTGAAGTTTGACCCTTCTCCTTTGAAAAAGTTTGCCTGTGACCCTTCTCTCAATCCCATTTGTACTGTAACAGGTGCTATTTCATTGATTTATAATAGCATCAAGCAGGCTTAACCTAGATGACTTGCATCTGTTGATTATTTTAATTTTACAAAAATCATTCCAACCAACACACCGTAGTCGCCAAACAACCAATAACCCCACAACCAAAGTCCGATTGGAAATCACCACCAGCCACCAATCACCCACCAGGTTGCCACCCATCAACTTCCGAAGTCTCATCTTGAAGGGATTGTGATTTTTTTTTCTGTTGAAGGTGAAAGGGGGGGATTGTGCAAAATCAGTAATCAAAGGTGATAACAAAAAAATATTAAAGGAGATTTAAAAAAAGAGCCTTCAAATCTGTAGTTGAAGACAAAATGAGAAAAAGAAGAAAAAATTCTGAAATCGGAAGTTAAGTATTTGTGTTTGCTTCACAATATTTCCTGACCGTCACCCGATTTTGTTCCCCCACCTTAGCCACCTACCGAGCTCCACCTTTGCATAAACTCAATCACCCAGAAACCCCAACTGATACCCATTCTTTCTTCTCAATCAAAACTCAAACGAGCCCCCACCCCTTTCGACCTATTAACCCTAACCATGGATTCCGTGGAAGAGAGAGAGAAAGACTTGAGAGTAGAAGAGTGAGGAATTGAAAGAGGAAACAGAAGTTGAGAGAAGAACACTAACCTAGACATCCAAGATTTCTCTGTGCATGAACGAGAGGGGAGAACACAACTCAATTGGCGAAAATCTGTAATCAAGACTGCTCTCTTTTTTAATTAGTTTTGACAAAGTAGCAATTTTATAATGCTGATGCTGTAACCAAAATTTGAAAATTCTCTCGATTGGCCATCAGGAAAGGCTGTTACATGATGGTATTGATCGTTCTATGGAAACAGGCCTTATGTTAACCTCTTTATAATATGTACTCTCCATTGCTTGTAGAATGTGTTTCACAATATCATATATGAAGAAAAGACACACACATGAAGAAAAGACACATAATTCTCCTAGCACAACCGTGTATAATTTGCTACTTGTGTATGCTGAAGAAAAGCTAGTTGTATGCTGATGTGATGCTAGGCATCACTAGCACAGCTGTGGTAGTTCATTGCTGCTGTTGTGATGTAATATATGCTGAAATTGTTGTTATTTAAATTTGTTGAAACTGCTTTCAAATGTAGTTCATTGATACTACGTATAAACTTTACTACTGCGTACACAGTCGAGTTATTATTCTCTATAAATTATATTACATTTTATTTAAATTTAAACCGATCTATATGTTATTAATATAGTGTCACAAAAGAGCTGCTATTTAGATAAAGAAGTCGTTTTCATATTTTAAAGACTTGTTAATAATTTATGGCAAAGATCGTGCCACAGGAACAGATGCACAGACTGCCGGGGATATTCTTGGGGAGCTTCAAACCAATGAACCGAATAGCGAGCAATTAAGCATGAATAATGTTCAAGAAATGGGAATTGAAGACTTATTTGGCACTGGTGTTTCCTCTTGTCAAAGTACACCGCATGTGAGAACTCCAACTTCGTTGGGAACGTCCAAAGAAAGGAAACGAAATGTTAGTGTAGATATGACAGCACTATTTGATTGTATTAACCAAGTAGTCGATATATTTAGTACAAATTTTAAAGTTGATGCGTCCTTGGATCCGAATTTCGAACAGATTCGGATTGATCCGCTTGTCCTGGTTCCGGCTCCATCCACTGAGTTAGGATCCTGCACACCACTAAAACAAACGTGAGGTCATTGTGTCAGCGAAAAGTTGTCCCATCAAAAATACTCCAACGTTTAAGTCAGTAAACAGCCTTCGAAATCTGAGAAGGTTATTGGAATTGAAAAGTAAAAAGGAGAGAGTGCAAGAGTGTGTTGATATCCAAATGAAAGAGAGGCAAAGCCGTCTTCTTGAATCTGGATGGTGGGGAGGTAGTAAACGACAGTTAGAAGCACGTTGTATGTCTTGGGTTTTTTGAGTGTCAGTAGTGAGAAGGGAATTGAATGTCAGTCTCAGTTGTCGTTGTGGGCGTTGTGTCAGTAAAAGCTTGCGTGCCCTGAATGAGAATTCTAGGGTTTACTTAAAGGATGACAGGGTAATCTTCCTTGGTTAGAAGGTGTGATCCCCTGCGTTATTCTGGATGGCCTTCCTTATACGAGAGGTGTAAGTTGCTAAACTGGTTGAGATTCCTTCCTTTTCTGGCGATCAGCGGATTTCCAAGTTACTCACCTTCCTTCCATGCAGTATACCATTGGAGATCCCCAGTTGGTAGGAGATTTGAAAAATCTGGCGCCTTCCTTATGGGAAGGGCGTTGATTTTATTAATATCCTTTTTCGGTGCTGACTGAATTCGTGGAAGGTGCTGAAAGAGCTGTTGCTGGATCGCGGGTTTAGGTGGGCCAGGCCCGTAAAAAGCTCTGTTATTTTAGGCCTATTGCTACAGTGATTCCGGTCAACACTCAGGTTGACCGTTCTATACGCGAGTTGGCCGCCTGCTTGTATCTCAACGGTCAACGCTGGCGTTGACAGTTGGGAGAGCGTTTGGGCCTTTCAGGATTTGGGCCTTCACCTCCTGTTGGGCCAACATTAGAGTTGACCATCCAACAAGCTATTTGGACCTTCTTTGTCCGCTGGGTCAGCCCAACTACGGTATACCCATCACTAGCCCCTATGCCGATGGCCATAATTCTTGCCTTCGGCATGTTCATGATGGGATGCCCCTCACTGCCCTTCGTTGCTTGAGAATCCCAGAGGACTCTATGAAAAGCGGAGAAGAAAGTTGACCGGATCTGTTGACCGTCTTTGGTCAGATCCAGAGAAGAAAGTCAACTGAATCTGTTGACCGTCTTTGGTCAGATCCGGAGAAGAAAGTTGACCGGATCTGTTGACCATCTTTGGTTAGATCTGGAGAAGAAAATTGACTTGATCTATTGATCGTCTTTGGCCAGATCCGGAGAAGAAAATTGATCGGATCTGTTAACCGTTTTTTGCCAGATTTTGAAAAACTTTCTATGAGCCCTGATTGACACGTGGCTATTAGCCGACTTGTCAGGCCAAAAGTGGATACATGTCTTCTCTTGGTTGGACTGATATCTAGGCCATTAATGCGTTAAAAGATCTGCTTTATAAAGTGTCCATTTGGGATGCGACACGTGGCAGGAATGATGGCGTGCCTTCTCGAGGAGGTTTAAGGCGTTTCACACCTTACCGTTTAAGTTTTCCTCCTTGCTTTGAGTGTTCTCTCACGCCTCCTACTTTGCCTTCTTCGTCTTCAACCCATTTTCATTCCCAAAGAAACCCTAGTTCCTCTATTAACCGTGGTTTCAACCTCTGTTGCCGACATCTCTTCTGTTTTTCGAGAGAGTGACGTAAAGGCTCTGTGTGTTGAGTTTAACATCCCGAAGGACATTACGTGGACGGTTCTGGATAAGGATGATAGTGCCTTCTCTCCACCGACAGGGCACGTGACGGTGTATGAGACCCACCTGAGGAGCGATCTCCATCTTCCGCTTTCGGACGACTTGCAATCGATCCTTCAAGCTCTACGAGTCCCTGTCGCCCAACTTCACGCTAACGCCATATGGTACATTTGTACTCTTTGCATCTTCCTTCGCAAGCATTCTAAGAGATTGACAATGTCCATGGTGAAGGGACTATTTAAGATAAATCAGGGAGGTGAGTGGATCTCCCTCGTTACCCGTAGTGGCCTAAAGATAAACACGGCCATATACAACTCACTGAAGAACTGGAAGAGCCGGTTCTTCTTCGTGAGTGTGGCGAAGACCTGGCCCCTTGCAAAGGATTGGGGTCAGGTGCCAGAGGTGTATACTGGGACATCGTTTGTGGCGGAGACAGCATCCTTAGAGTAGTTGACCAAACTAGTCAAAGACCACATTTCGGATTTCAAAAGGGATTTCTTGGTCTTTAGGGTAGAGGCCAAGAAGGTGAACCGTGGACCGCCTTCCTTGATTCAGAAGCTCAAGGCGCCGCCGCAGGCGATGATGATGCGCCCGGAGGAGTCCAGGGGCCTACTCATCTGCCCCCGTCCAACAGACGACGATTTTATCGGCCCGCGGCCCAAAAGGATGGTGGTGGAGACGCCCTCCTCATCGTCTTCGAGGCCTGACTACATCACCGCCAGGATTTGCAGCGGCCCCGACAGTACTACCGAAATGGAAAAATCTTTTGAGGACCTACTGGAGGCTAGGGGAGAATGCATTATCTTGGCGCAGCCCGTGCCACAGGTGGTTCCTCGAGCGGCACAGACAGAGACCTTTTCGGAGCCAGCCTGTGAGCCGCCGGCGGAGGCGCAGGAGCCATCTGTCGGCTCTCCAGTCAAGCAGACGCCTGCTGAGCAGCCGGTGGTTGATCTTGATCCTCTAGCTGCCGCAGTGGAGGCCATAGCCGGGGAGCCTGCTGCCGCTGCAGACGACGTTGATGAGGGGCTCCTGGATGAGATCCTGGAGGAGGCCGTTGCCAGGTCCGCTCGCGAGGGCATCACTTCAGGCCCTCCGCCGCCTAAGCTAGGCCTGGAGGCCAGACCTGAGAGGCCCGTGCGGAGAGTCTGGGAGGTATAATCTTTCACGATGCTTTCTGCATAATTTCTCCCTTTAGAATTTCTAACTTATTTTTTGTTATTGTTTTTCTTTTTTGTGCAGAAGGAGAAGGTTATTGCTTCCATTGCCAAGGTAATGGACCAGCGGGACCAGGTGATATCTAACAGGGAGGCAGATATTGCCTGGCTAGATGCGAAGCTGGCGGATTTGGGGGCGGAGCACAGGTCTGATGCCGCTGCCATGCAGACTGTTCTGGCCGATACGGAGGCTGAGAACACCAGCCTGAAGGAGGAGGTTGCCCGGCTATGGCAGGAGAACAAGTGACTCACTGGGCACCTTAGCCAGCTGGGAGGGCGGCTGACGGAGCTGGAGAACCACCTGAGCCTCCGAATTCGCCCTCATGAGATTGAGCAGTTGATGTGGTCGCGGATGTGGGAAGGGGTCGATATGTGTCGGCGTATCACGCGGCTCATTGACCTTAATTTTTCGGTGGACCTACTAAATATGTCAAACAGGTCCACTCAGACCAGTGACAGTCTCATGAGGGATCCGCGAGAAGGTCAGGCGCCACCTCCGTCGCCCCCTTAGCTTTTTGCTGATTTTTGGACTTTCCTTTGTATTTATGTACTTTGTAATATGTTTGGAAGCAATAAAATGAGAATTGTTTCACTTTGTGTCCATTTCTTTTTACTGCTTTTGTGTTTGTATGTCTATTGTACTGGACAGCCAAATTAGTTGGCTGGCGGCCATTGTATTGCTGCCAAATGAGTGAAATCCTTAGGCTTTCTGTAGGCGGCTGTGTTAACCGGCCTAGTAGTGGCGGCTTGTGAGTGAAGCCTGGTAGTGCTGCCCAAATGTTGACATGGGCAGCCAGTGTTGGAGAAAAACTTTTCTCCCTTTGACCATCGTTGACTGATCATACTATCTCCTCATGAAGGAGGTCGTTGGGTGTGCTGCGCTAGCCCTCTAAGATTTTAACCGCTAACGGGCCACTTGGATGACCAAGGTTTACATCCGGCCACATATGGGTCGCCTGGATGACCAGGGTTTAATACGACCGCAACGGGCCGCTCGGATGATCAAGGTTCATACTAGACCGCTCATGGGCCACCTGGATGACCAGGGTTTAAATACGACCACTTATGAGCCGCCTGGATGACCAGGGTTTATTAACAAGAAGGTGAGGACCCTCCCAATTTAGAGGCAGTTTAGGTCGGGTAACCTGCAAAGTAAACACACATATATATGCACATAGGAAGGAGAAGGCAGTATGCTAAGGAAACACTCATTTGACGAATTAAAATAAGTAAGCGAATGCGTACACACAATAATGCAAATATGTACCTATGCCTTTTACTGAAAGTAGCGTTTGAGGTGGATCGCGTTCCACGTCCATGGGACCAACTTTTAGTCCTGGCCCCGGAGTTTGTATGCTTCGTTTTGCAGGACGGTGGAGACTAGGAAAGGTTATTCCCAATTAGGGGAGAGCTTATTGTGGCCGGCCAGCTTGTCCGTGGCCTCAACACCTCGTAGGACCAAGTCTCCAATATCGAATTGTCGCGCCTTTACCTTTTTGTTGCAGTATCGGGCAATTCGATATTGGTAGGCCGCCGTCCGCATCCTGGCGGCGATGCGGGCTTCCTCTAACAAGTCTAGGTGCTCCCTGAGTTTTTGGGAGTTACCCTACGGGTCAAACAATTCCACCCTAAGACTTGGAAGCTCGATTTCGACCAAGATTACCACTTCAGTCCTATAACAGAGACTGAAGGGTGTCTCGCGCGTTGGTTTTTTTGGGGTTGTCCGGTAAGATCAGAGAACTGAGGAGAGCTCGTCCACCCAGGAGCCCCCTACGTCCTCCAGCTTAGTCTTTGACTCGTGGAGTAGCTTCGGTTTGTGACCTCTACCTGTCCATTCGCTTGGGGGTATGCCACCGAAGTGTGGATCAACTTGATGCCAAGGCTGGTGCAATACTTGGTGAAGTGCTTCCCCGAGAATTGGGTCCCGTTGTCGGTCACGACAACCTCAGGGATGCCAAATCTGCAAATAATGTTGTGGCGAAGGAATTCAATAGCGTTGTGCTCCGTATGACAAACTTGGTGAAATAGTTGACACCCACGATGACAAACTTCCTTTGCCCCATGGAAATGGAAAATGGGCCGAGAATATCGAGCCCCAATTGCACGAATGGCCAAGGGGCTTGAAGTGTCTTCAGGTCTGCGGATGGCTGGCGGTGAAGGTTACTGTGAAGCTGGCAGCTTTCACACTTCTTCATAAACTCAAGTGCGTCCTTTTTCATCGAGAGCCAGTAGTAGCCCTGCCGCATGATCTTGAAGGCTAAGTTTTTTCTACCAATGTGCGATCCACAAATCCGAAGGTGGACTTCGCCCAAAGCGTAGTCAGCCTCTTCGGGAGTCAGGCACCAGAGGTATGGGGTTGAATAGCCACGGTGATATAGCTGTCCGTCAACCACAGTGTACCAGCCGGCTATCTTTTTTATTCATTTAGCCTTCTCTGTATCTTCTAGTAATGATCCGTCAACCAGATAACTAAGGTAGGACGTTATCCAGTTTTCCGCTTTGAAAACCTGCATCGCCTCCTGTTTCTCTATGCTGGAAGCGTTCAGGATCTCCCTCATTTTTCTCGAGTACTGTTCTGAATTTTCGGCTGCAGCGGCTCTAGCCAGCTGGTCTGCCTTCCAGTTTTCAGTTCTGGAAACATGAACCAGGGTTAGTTTGTCAAAACCCTAAGCAGTCTTCCTTTCCTTTGCCAAGTATTTGGCCAGGTGATGGTTGTTTACCTCGAAGTCTCCATTAACCTGGTTAACGATTAGTTCGGAGTCACTATAGACCGCCAACCTCTTAGCAGAGCACTCCTTGGCTAATCGTAATTCGGCTAATAGGGCCTCATACTTGGCAACGTTGTTGGTTGCCAGGAAATCGTGCTTTAGGGAGTATTTCACCTCAAACCCGTCGGGGGTCGTGAGGACCACTCCAGCGCCACTACCAGTGTTCGTAGACGATCCGTCTACGTAGAGCATCCATTCTGAAACTCCGTCAAGTTGTTCTGCGCTTTCTGCGGGCTGCTTCTCGAGAATTGGGGTCGTGGTTTTAGCAATGAAGTTAACCAGAGCCTGTACTTTTATAGCAAGTCTGAGCTGGAATTTGATATCGAACTCGCCCAACTCGATAGCCCATTTTACCAGCCGTCCAGAAACGTCGAGTTTCTGGAGTACATTTTTCAGAGGCTGGTCTGTAAGGACCACTACACGATGCGCCTGAAAGTATGGCCTTAACTTCCTCGCAGAGAATATAAACGCCAAGGCCAGTTTTTCTGCGCCAGAGTAGCGGGTCACTGGGCCGGTCAACGTTTTACTTATGTAGTAGACTGGCCATTGAGTGTCGGAGTCCTGGCGTACGAGGACAGAACTGAAGGACGCTTCTGACACTACCAGGTAAAGATACAGCTCTTCTCCGCCCTTGGGTGACACTAGCAACGGCGGGCTAGCCAGATGCCGCTTCAATTCATCGAAAGCTGTCTGGAAGTCTGTCGTCCATTGAAACCCGTTGGATTTTGTTCCCCTTAGGGACTTAAATAAGGGCTGGTACTTGTCGCTAGACTTCGTGAGGAAGCGGGACAGCGCTGCCAACCATCCAGTCAATCGCTGGACGTCCTTTATGCTCCGCGGTGGAGCCATATCTGCGAGAGCCTTAATCTTCTCTGGGTTTCCCTCAATTCCCCGTTGGGAGATGATGAAACCTAAGAATTTTCCGGAGGCTACCCTGAAGACATACTTAGTCGGGTTCAACTTCAAGTGATGCTTGCGGAGCACCTCAAACAACTCTACCAGGTCACGGCTGTGGTTGCCGGTGACCTTCCTCTTGACGAGCATGTCGTCGATGTAGACCACCATATTACAACCGATCTGTTTTTCGAATATCTTGTTGACCAGTCGTTGATAGGTTGTTCCAATATTTTTTAGTCCAAAGGACATCACTTTGTAGCAATAGGTGCCCTGATCAGTCATGAGCGAGGTTCGCTCCTCATCCTCTAAACTTATCCGGATCTGGTTGTAACCCGAATAGGCATCCATGAAGCTTAGCAGCTCATGTCCGGCTGTCTAGTCAACCAGCAGGTCGATCCCAGGCAAGGAAAAGCTGTCCATTAGGCAGGCTTTGTTAACGTCGGTGAAATCGACGCACATCTGCAATTCCCGTTGCTTTTCTTCACCAGGACGACGTTAGAGAGCCAATATGGGTAGCGGACTTCTCTAATAAAACCTGCATCCAGCAGTTTCTCCACCTCCTCTCGGATGGCGATCAGCTTTTCTACGGAGTGATTTCTCCGCTTCTACCTGATGGGCTTCCGGCTAGGATCAAGCTCCAGCTTGTAGACCATCACCTCAGTCGGAATCCCAGGCATGTCTGCTGGAGTCCACGTGAAGATATCAACGTTCCGTCGCAGGAACGTAATCAACTCATCGTAGTGTTCCGATGAGTGAGCTGCCGATCTGTACACATCTTTTCGGTTCCTCTGGGTTCAGTGGGACTATATCTGTGGCTTCGCCAGATTGTGCTTGCTGTAGGGTTGTCTCATCTCAATGATCTAGTTTTCTAACTGTTCTAGTGCTGCTGATAGGGGCAACCTGAGACATATAGTATGTCCATCCAATAACTTGATCACCTAACACCTCTCCTACACCGTAAGGCGTTGGGAACTTCATCTTGAAGTGTGGAATGGAGGTGACTGCCCCAAACACTATTAAGCACGATCTGTCTAGTATTGCGTTATAAACAGATGGTAGGTCGACCACCAAGAAGGTGAGCGTTCGACTCGTTGTTTTTGAATACATACCTAAGGTGACCTTCGTTGGATTGTTCCCTTGGACAGGCATTGGCTCGTTGTCAAGGACATACAATGGGCCTTTGGCAGGTTTTAATTGGTTCTTTTTTAAGCCTAGTTTAAAGAATACATCCAAGTAAAGCAAATCCTTTGAACTACTATTATCGATAAACACTCGCTTCAACTGGTACTCGACACTACCGTCTGAAACAAGCACAGATACAACGATGGGATCAACATGGGGAGATATTACATGAGCCAAATCATTATCATTGAAGCTAATGGTGTTGTCTGTCGTGTGCTACTTCTTCCTCCCAGTCTGCTGCTCCTCGTTGTTGGCTGGATTTTTGGCAGGTCGGGTGGTGACCATGTTAACCACTCCTGCCGCAACCCGGTTCCAGGGAGGAGACTGCTTCTGCCCTTCTCTGCCAACTGCTCCAGAATTTTTCCCAGGGTCCTTGACGAATTTGGTGAGGAGGCCTCTACGAATCAGCTCCTCAATCTCCCTCTGCAGCATCTTCCAATCCTCAGTAGAATGCCCAGCAGAGCGGTAGAAGTCGTAGTACTTCGACTGATTTTTGGTGTCCTTCTTCAGTGGTTTTGGCCACTTCAGGAATTTTTCCCCGCGGATATGCGTGAGGACATTTGAGCTTGTATCCGTCAGGGGCGTAAAGCTGGTGGGCCCGTAATATCTGCGTTCTGGCGGCCCAGTCATGTGTTGCTTCCGGCGGGAGTGATCACTGCCACCATATTTTCTCTTTCCCTCTCTAGGGAATGATCAAAGTTGATCTTCCCGTTCTTGGCATTTCGCTTCATTGGCCTCCTCTGTCGCTGCTATGCCCAGGTGATGGACTCCGCCTCCCGGAAGGTCTGGGAATTCTTATGGGCCAGGTGTTTAAAGAAGTCCCCGTAGGTTAACGCAGAGATAAAACTGCCCAATTTCATCTCCTCCGTAATCCGGGGAATCCCCCTGACCTCCGCCACAAAGCGGTCCAGAAATCACCGTGGGTTCTCTCCTGACTTCTACTTGATGTGAGAAAGGTGCCACGGTTGCTTCTCTTCCCATCGGCTCGAGGCGTACTTAGCCAGGAAGAGATCTGTGAGCTCCTAGAAGCTGCTGATGGTGCCTGAGGGGAGGTGATGAAACCAGATGCGGGCATCTTCCTTCAGCGTGAGCGGAAAACAGCGGCACATCGCTGAGTTTTCCAATCCTTATATACTGAGATAGGTGCAGAAGTGGTCTAGATGGTCAACTGGATCACTGCTCCCATCGTATGAGTCAAGGGAAGGCATCTTGAACTTAGTGGGCAGTAGACGGTTTAAGATCTCCGCTGTTAAAAGAGATCTGTTAAGGACAATAGCGCGCTCATCGTCCTGGAACACGTGGTTTCAAATCTTATCCACTCGCGAGTCTGTGCGAGCAGCATTGGCAAATCTCTTAGAGTTGAGGTAAGCTCTCAACTTGTTTTGTCCCTGGAGGGTCCAGTGGCATGCTGGCTACTGCCTCCAACGGACCTGGCAGTCCTAGAGGTTTGCTTCTGGACTGTGTTTTCGTTTTCTGCCTGAGAGTATCGAGGATTTGTTCTCTCCGAACTTTCTCCCGGAGTTGTGCTCCGAGAGCACTCTTCAGGCCTGTTCTGGCCTAGAGCGCACGAGGAGGCTGGAATTGGATTATTCGCGGGTCTCTCAGGCTTCTGGCTGGCTTCTTTTTCCTCTGGCCACCTTTTTTGGTGGCCGGCGTAGGGACGGCTGCTGGCGGAGTCACCTGCTGTGGCTACTCTTGTCGAGAGCAAAGTATTTGGAGCAGACGGTTGTTGGTCTGCATCTGGTCCATCAGTTGCTAAAAGTAAGGCGTTGGAACCCCGCCTGTCGTCCCGTTGACTAGAGTACCAACAGCGTGGTCCTGGTCGTGAGAAGCGGCGTCTCTAGCGGGATCGCTAGCTTGGGCTCTTGTATTCACCATTGCGGATGAATCTGGCAGTAAAAAGAGAGCGTTGTGAGGAATAGTGGTTGGCTTTTCATAAGTGCTCCCCACAGACGGCACCAATGATGTGTCGTTGGAACCGAACTTTGAACAGATTCGGGTTAATCCACTTGTCCTGGTTTCTGTTATGTTCACTCGGTTAGGATCTTGTACACCACTAAAACGACCAGGAGGTCAGTGTATCGGTGGGAAGTTATCCCACCGAAAGCACTCCGACGCTCAAGTCAGTAAACAGCCTTCGAAATATGAGAAGGTTACTGGAATTGAAAAGTAAAAAGGAGAGAGTGCAAGAGTGTGTGGATATCCAGATGAAAGAGAGGCAAAGCCGTCTTTTTGAATCTAGATGGTGGGGAGGCAGTAAACGGCAGTCAGAAGCACGTTATATGCCTTGGGTTTTTTGAGTGTCAGTAGAGAGCAGGGAATTGAATGTCAGTCTCAGTTGTCGTTGTGGGCATTGTGTCAATAAAAGCTTGCATGCTCTGAATGAGAATTCTAGGGTTTACTTAAAGGATGACAGGGTGATCTTCCTTTGTTAGAAGGTGTGATCCCCTGCATTATTCTGGATGACCTTCTTTCTACAGGAAGGCACGAGTTGCTAAACTGGCTGAGATTCCTTCCATTTTTGGCGGTCAGCGGCTTTCCAAATTACTCACTTCCTTCCATGCATTCTACCGTTGGAGAGCCTCAGTTGGCAGGAGATTGAAAAAATCTAGCGCCTTCCTTATGGGAAGGGCGTTGATTTTGTCAATAATCTTTTTGGGTGCTGGCTGAATTCGTGGAAGGTGTTGAAAGAGCCGTTGATGGTCACCTGTTGGGTCGTGGGCTCAGTGGGCCAGGCCCATAAAAAGCCCTTTTATTTTCGGCCCGTTACTACAGTGATTCCGATCAACGCTCGGGTTGACCGTTTTGTACTCGAGTTGGCCGCCTGCTTGTGTCTCAACAGTCAACGTTGGCGTTGACCATTGGGAGAGCGTTCGCGCCTTTCAGGATTTGGGCATTCACCTCCTATTGGGCAAATATTGGAGTTGACCATCCAACAAGCTATCTGGGCTTTCTTTAACCGCTGGGCTAGCCCAGCTACAGTATACCCATCAAAAGTGATCGGTCAATTGTTGAGCAAAAGTTTCGAAACCAACACACATGAGCAAAGGATGGCGCAATTATATAATGTATTGTCTGAAATTCATGAATTACTCACGAACACAGTGTATATATAAAATGCATACGTGATTCGACACTTATGACGGACTTGTTTAATCTTCCACCGAAATAAAGATTGGATTTTATCAAATAATTTGTACTGTAAAATATATGGGAATCTTTGGGGTGATGTTTAGGCTTCTGTACTGTAAAACAATTTGGGTTTCATCACATATGTAAATGTAATGATTTTTGGTTCATTTGCAGAGAAAGGGGTGAGGTTAGGCTTCATGTTTGAAGCATTCTTTTGAATCTGGTAATGTATGTAACTTCTTCTGCTAGCTAGATGAGAAGGTTATCAAAATATTTTACATTCTCAATAGTTTTTTTCCTAAATTTGAATGATACTGTTAAAGGATATATGTGTGTTTGTGTCATCCAATGTTTAATTTAGAGGATATATATATATATATATATATATACTTTACAGGAAATGGATATGTGTGTGTCATCTAATATTTAATTTAGAGGATATATATATACTTTACAAGAAATTGATATATGTGTGTGTGCGTTTGTGTCATCCAATATTTAATTTTCTCTATATTTTGTCGTTAATTTCAAACATTTTATTACCTTATTTTTGTCTCAGTTTATGTGGAGAAAAATTTAATATAATTGATTATATTTCCTGCCATATGGTAGTGAGCTTATCGAAAAAATAATTATATATATATATATATATATATATATATATAATATTATTATTATACATGTATATATATAATACATATGTAATTTTATATGATAAAATTAAATACTTATTAAGAAAATAAAACTAGAAGTATAATTATTTTAGAATAATATATATATATATATATAAGAAATATTATTATTATACACGTATATATATATATAATACATATGTAATTTTATATAATAAAATTAAATAATTAATAAGAAAATAAAACTAGAAGTATATATATAATGGCAAAAAAGTCATTATGACAAATTCTCTCTTTATTCCCCGTACTATTATGCAAACCAAGTATTAAAATACTAATTCTCAATTTATTATATTTCAACAATTAAACGTGAGAATAACAATTTTAACTCTATTCACATTCTATTCTTTTCCCTAAAAATAACTATTCTATACTCACATTATTTTATTCCAATAACTAAACATACCGTAAATCCCTATACGTCTTTCCACCAATATTTATGCCTTTATAGAACAAACGGAATGGCATAGCAGAGCAAATTCACTGTCTATCAACCACAACCGTGATCCTACTCGGCAGCCAATCTCCATGACCTCGGCTCTCAGACTGACCCTCTAGTTCAAGCCGAGCAGACAAAGCATCCTCCACAGAGTTGGGTAAGATTGTCTTGAGCTGGTTGATGCTGGGCACCAATGCCGTTTCCATCCATGCTTCTAAACCAGTTTCCCCGAGCCATAGTCCACGAGAAATCTTCTCAAGGGCCTCTGACTCTATTTTTAAGGTAAGTTTGTCTCTGATAATGTCAGAAAATTTCCTCGTTATTGTCTTCTCAATGTCGCATTGAATTCGAGCAAAGTCCACGGGATTGAAGATAATGATCGTGGCATCATATACAGAGTCGAGTATTTCATCAGATCTTGATGAAGTTGCAGGGGATTGCGTGTTTTCACGTCCGTTCACATGCTCATGATCAATGGTAATGTCGCTTGAATTGTGATACTCGTCGAGTCTATCATCAGCCAGTTCATTAAGGTCGAATGAGAGAGCAACACCCATTTCTTTCCTTTGTTTTGTGGCCCCATCTTCTTCATCCTGCAGCCAACAGGCTCGTCTTTTACCCGTCTTTCTACCAACCGATAGCCTTAGCTGCCAATCAACGCTTGCTAGGGCAGGGATCTTCTCATCGCTTAGTTGAAGGCCGATAGGTGAATTTTTGAAGATACCCGGAATCCAATTCGCAGTGAGGATGAAAATAGTGTTCCCTAGACTGATTTCCCGGCCATGGGAATCAGCAAGCCGACCCCTTTCCATGGCCCGCTTAATACTCGCTCGGACTAGTGCATCCGCTTCATCTATGTCTTGAAGCACTATGACGGAAAACGGGTTTCTCCTGACTGCCTCAGAGATGCGATCAAGTATGGTTTTGCCACGGGTATTAGAATCCGATTCCTCGCTATCTTGGCGTGAACTAAGGCAAATCGTTACAGGTCCAACACTGCATACCATCTCTGATAAAGCTCTGGCCATTTTCTTCATGCCGATCGTGTCAGGGCCGGAGAAAAATAGCCATAGATCGCCCTTAGCGCCTGCAATCCGACGCTTGGCATTGCTCGATCTACATTGTGTGATGGTTGTAGCCACTGCAGAAGCCGCTTCCTTCTGCCACCATACCTTCTCTGTAAGACCTTTGAGGAGCTGCTTGAATGAGTCCATATCTGCTGCAGCAAGTGCTTCTTCACTCTCGAATTCTGATGATTTGTTCTGTGATTCTGAAGAAACACAGCCACGAGACTCTTTAATGTGCTCTTTAGCTATTTTCTCGACTGTGGATTCGGTTATTTTTGTTCGCCCGAGGGCAAGGTCTGTTCTGACAGGAGTTCCCGGAGGGCTTGTCCGACGTTCTGAGTAGATATTCAGCTGCAGATCTTCCCCAAGGTTTTTGATCATCTGTATCGTCTGAGGGGAAGTTTGGCGGCCGAGCAGAATTGGATTGCACAAGCCCACCGCAGAGAGAGATGGTTTGCGATGGAAATTAGGGTAACGCTGCAAGCAAGATTTGTTAGGATCTGAATCCCTTATTTGGACCGTAATGAAATAAATTGATAATGTACAAATCAATGATAATAACAAATAATGAGACACAAGAATTTACATGAAAAATCCCTTTTAAATGAGAAAAAAAATCACAAGATTATATGTGGATATATCTAGTTACAAAAAAGCTCCCAATATATATAAAAGAACAATATCTTGTAATAAATGAGTCCGAATAATAAAAAATATAAGACAAAAAAGATATGAGATGATCGATAAAATGTCATTTATAACTTCTAAAACAACATATTCAATGTCGGTAGAAAACGGAATTCGATTTGAGACTTAATCAAATGAGAAAACTCTCGTCCTTTTCCTTTTTCTTTCTCTTCCTTTTCTCACTGCACCGATGTTTAATGCCTTAAAAACCACAATGTTTAATCTTAAAAATCATGTTAGGACGTTTTATATCAAGAACGGCACTCAAACGCCCATCAAGCACGATCATATGTGTGATTGGCACACAGATGCCATTCGGGCGCGCATTAGGAGTTAAGCAATTTGTACAAATTATGCTCATGCGCCTCTTAAGCGCCCCTCAATCTAGACAAATTGCATATGTGTGCCTCTCAGGTGCCCCTCAAGCACTACTAATCCAGAAAATTTGTGCACACGTGTGTATCAACCACTTGTCATACGTCACTCAACGATTTTTTCCTGATCAAACCAAAGCACATGTGTCATGATACGTACCACTGAACGCTACATCAAATAGGTATGGGATTTATAAGGGAGTTATCCACAACATAACAAACTTTTCCTTACGACTTTGTAAAGGTTATCGCCATCTTGGTTATGGTTTGGCATGTTTCAAGCTTTCCCGTTTATACCACTTTAGTCATTATGTTAGATTCGGTCTCCTCGATCCTATCCTTATCCAATCTTAACAACTCCAAATTAATAATATTTCTTACTCAATGATATCTTACATCAATATATTTCATTCAGGGATAAAATGATGATTTTTACAAAACTTAATAGTACTTTGATCATTACAAAATAGCACATATCGCTTTTACTTGAAGCCAAACTCTCGAATGAACTTTCTCATCCATAAAATCTTCTTACATACCTCTGTCACCACAATAAATTTTGTTTTGGTAGTAGAGAAAGCAATACATCTTTACAGTCTAAATTGCCATGAAACAGCTCCTCCTACTTACATAACCAAATATCCCAATGTGGACTTTCAAGAGTCAATATCACTTACCATGTCTGTATTAGTATATCCAACTAGAAGTGGCTTATCATTTTCAAAATATAAGCACATTTTAATAGTTCTTCAGAGATACCTTAATATCGTTTCCACTGTGGACTAATACTCCTTTCTAGAGTTGGAAAAAAATTGGCTAACTGTTTCAATTGTGTAGGCTATATCCAATCTCGTATATACCAGTGTATATATTAAGCTGCCTACAAACGAAGAGTAAGGGATGCTTTTCATACTTGGCTTTTTATCATTTGTAAAAGGATATTGCCGGTTGTTTAAGTTGAAATAATTAACAAAAGGAGTGCTTACCGACTTGAATCTCTCCATATTGAATTGTTGAAGCACATTTTCAATGTAACTCTCTTAGGTTATCCACTATTTCTCCATTCTCCAGTCGCGAAATATTCTTGTACAAAGAATTTGCTTCGTTGATCCCAAATCCTTCACAGTGAATGATTTCTCAAGCTACTACTTCAATTCAATGATCTGGGAGGCATTTTGTTCAACAATAAGCATATCATCCACCTACCGAAGGAGAATAATAAAGTTGTATTCCAAAAACCTTTGAACAAAAATATGATAATTCAAAATAGACTTTCAGTAACATTAGCTCACCATTATAGACTCAAATTTCTTATATTATTGTCTTGGAACTTGCTTTAATATGTAGAGACTTTTCTTCCATTGACATACAAGACGTTCCTTCCCTTCAACTCAAAATTCCTATTCCTGTTCTATATAGATTTGTTTCTCAAGGTCACCATGAAGAAAAGTCATCCGCGTATCTGGCTGTTCAACTTCTAGATCAAGAACCGCGACCAATCTAAGAACCACCCTGATAGAAGATATCTTCATAATTTGGGTGAAATTTTCACAAAATCGATACCCTTCCATTGGTGAAACCCTTTCATAACCAATCTCTGTGTACCTTGATTGTGAGCCGTTCACATCAGTTTTTAAATGAAAACTTCACTTGTTTTTTGAGGGTCATTTGCTCTTAGATAACTTTATTAACTCGAAAGTGTAGTTTTCTTGTAATGATTTCATTTTATCTTACATAACTTCCGTCTATTCGGACTTATGCTCATTTTATTGATTTATCAAAACTTTTAGGTTTTCCACTATCGATAAGTAACACATTCTCATCAACCAATAGTTGATAGAAGGGCTTTCGATTTCTCATGGATCATGAGAGTGGTATGGTTTCAGATGGTTCAAAATCATCATAATAAGCAGTATCATCTATGTTCACATTGTTCACTCCATCAAATGAAGGAGTCCCACGATATTCTTCCTTTTCAGCATTACCTTGATTGCTGTCTTCATCATAAATCGGTATCGGTGTTTGGAATTCAGGGTTCGTATCGCATAGCCAGCTATTGTCATTATTGGAAATGACTTTCTCTGTTTTGTTAATATCTTTGATAGTCTTATTCTCGAGAACACTACATCCCTTGACCTCTTAAGTTTCTTCTCTATTAGATCATAAAATCGATAGCCCGACTCATTTTTCCTGTAGCCACGAAAGATACACTGTCTCGTCTTCGATTCAAACTTTGAACTCTAATCTTTTAGGATAAGGATGAAGGACTTGTACTCAAATACGCGTAAGTAGTCGTAAGATACCTCCTTTCTGAACCACACCTTTTTCGGTATGTCTCCATTCGATGGACCACTTGACAAGAGATTGATTACGTAGGCCATGGAATTTAAGGCTTTCTCCCAAAACGAACCAAGAAATTTTGCCTTTGAAAGTATGCAATAAACTCATTCGATTAATATTTTGTTTACCCTTTCGGCCACACCATTTAGCTACGGTGTCTTTGGTGAAGTCCTTTGGTATCGCATTCCGTGGCTTAGACAATATGCATCAAATACTCCAATATATTTGCCTTCATTATCACTCCGAATGCACTTTAACTTTTTCTTCGTTTGTCTCCCAACTAAAGTATAAAATAATTCAAAGACATTAAGGGTTTGATCATTCAATTTGAAGGGATGTTGTAATGGCCGGCTTCCTATTTGATTTATTTTGAAATTATTTATTATTTTAGATATATTTAATGTATTAAAAATAATTATATATTGTAAAATTTTAAAAAATTTTGGAGCAGCCGAGTGACGCTTGAAGCGCACCTGAGTAGCACCTGAAATGTAAATTTTCGTGGGCTAGCGCCCGAGGCACCTTCGAGGACAACGCTCGAGTGCCATTTAAGTATATATAGGGGGCAGCACCTCTATGCAGGCATTTTATACGGGAGAAGGAAGAGAGGAGAGAGGAAGAAGAGAAAGAGTAGATCGGAGTATCCTTTTATTAGATTTGCTTAGTAGGAGGCTAAGATAAGTATCCTTATATCCTATCCTTGGTGTATTTCAATATTTGATAAAGTTTGTTTATATTTTGAAGATTTAATATTCATGCATGCTATTTTTATTTAGTCTATTTATTTTTTCATTCATACATATTATTTTTACCGATCATTTGGGGGTTTTGTTCGTGTTTTATAAGTATTTGAGAGTTTTATGTATTTTATGGAAAAATAGGTAATTACTTGAGTTAATATATTTATATATCAATATATTTGTATAGAAAAAGGGTATGAAACCTAGATAAGTCATACATTAGTACACATGTATCGCTACCTGGGGATCGAGATCTTTACCTCTACTATCTGTTATCTAATTAGTTATATGACCCTCTCTTGACGGAAAGAGCTCTATTTCTAATGGAAAAATACGCATGAATTCCTTTTCTGCTGATAGAAAAATGTTATGTTTGTAGATGACCTACATCATCTGTATTTTAATTAGAACTATCGTAAGTGAATTGAATAAAAAACTAATATATTCAGACATTCTAATATATATACTAAATTTGATAATTGCACCTAACATTTTAGGCGGTAAAATATAGGGAGTGCGTTTATTTTCTATTGGAGACAATGTACATAGATGGCCATATCCATGTGTCTAAAAAGTAGTTGATCTGATTTAATATTACGGGAAGTATATATAATCATTTCTCAAATTAGTCTTTTGGTCTTTGATTCTCTGATTTTGTATATCTTTATATTTTTGTATTGATTTATATTTAGATTTTGATTTGAGATTCGTAAATTTGTTACAGATGGGATTTAGTTAGTCTCGTACATCCGTTTTATGATTTATTCCAAAAATATGTTTTGATTTATATGATTTTATTCTGGACTCTATTTCATTCACCCTATATTTTCATATAGATTATGACATGATTTGAACTATCTAATTTCACTCTAGATCACTTCTATTCAGTATATATCGCAATGTGACTATATTTTGATATGGACTATGATTTGAAAGACTAATCTCATGACTTTCGATATCGGATTTTCGGATTTGTGCTTTATACACATTTTGATGGTGTTTATGGACCCCCCACTGATTTCAAACATATTTGTTTATTATATATAATAGAGATATTTATTGAGTTTTAAACTCATATTTTTACTTAATCTCTCTTCAAAGTAGTGGGTTTGGATGCAACATAGGAGTTTGGACATGATTTGACCGCTACTTCGTTTATTTTGATGAGTATTATTACCTTGTTTGGTTTGTATTAGCGTGGGATGTATTTTAAAGATTTGAGTTCGTCTAGATGTAGGCTTTTGGATATGTATATATTTTGGGTCTGTCCCTCCATTACGACATTGTATAGCATGTCACATTATTTTATTGTCCAGATAAGTATCTGATGAGGTCCTATGATAAATTTTGAGTTCTATTCATTATTAATATTTAATGATAATATTTTATGGTTTATTAATTTGTCATATCTGAGTTTGGGATTCATTATAATTATTTTAGGGTTTTAAAATTTTGTGAATCATAATTGTTAGACCTACTTTGGTTCGAGTTCGTGACAGATACATTCATAATTTTCTCAAATAATTATAAATGAACTTAATGAAATAAAGTATTCCTCCGAGTATCTTAACTTTGGTATCATATTTTGGGGCTCCAACACTATACATCAAATGCTCCAATATATTTGCCTCCATTATTACTTTAGATACTCTTTAACTTTTTCTTCGTTTGTCTCTCAACTAAAGTATAAAATCATTTAAAGATATCAAGGGTTTGATCATTCATGTAACGTCCCCGGCGCATCCGTATGACAATATTGTCCGCTTTGGACTGGGGGAACTTACGGCGTCCCAGCCAACACGCAGCCCGTATGGTTTTGTTCCTGGCAGACGGAATCCACCGCCCTCAAAACGCGTCGTCAAGGAGAAGGTATCCACACCCTTATAATAAGGCATGCTTCGTTCACCTCCCCATCCGATATGGGACTCTACAGTCCACCCCCCCTTGGGGACCTAGCGTCCCCGCTGGCACACCGGGCCGGATCCCGGCTCTGATACCATCCTTAACTTCGCCGGCGCATCCGCATGACGATATTGTCCGCTTTGGGCTGGGGGAACTTACGGCGTCCCAGGCCAACACGCAGCCCGCACGGTTTTGTTCCTGGCAGACGGAATCCACTGCCCCCAAAACGCGTTGTCAATGAGAAGGTATCCACACCCTTATAATAAGGCATGCTTCGTTCACCTCCCCATCCGATATGGGATTCTACAATTCAATTTAAAAGAATATACACAATTTTCTTAAACAATCATCAATGAACGTAATGATATAAAGTGTTTCTCTAAATATCTAAACTTTGAGAGGGCCGCATATATCAATATGAACCAACTCGAGAAGATTCGTCTTTCTCGTGGATGAGTGTCCATATAATGAAACTCTTCGTTGTTTTCTCACCATGCAATGAGTACAAGTTTTTAACTTTGCTTTCTTCACGCCCCGAAGAAAGTTTTCTTGGCTAGACAATTCAGTTCATTTTCCCTCATATAGCTTAGTCATCAGTACGACAAGTCCAAAGACTTATAACTTCTGGCCACATGCACAACTCCGGCTGAGACTGAAGCTTTCAACACATACAAATTAGAAACCTTCTTTTCCTATTTGACAACTCGAGATCTCCTAGCTAGCTTTCATACCTTTTTATAGAAAGTGTTGTAGAACCATTCATCATTAAGTTTGCCCACTAAAATGGGATTCAACTGAATATCCAAGACGTATCATACATCTCTCAACAGTAGCTTGGTTTTATTATTTTTTATCAAGCACACATCATCACATGCAACAATTCAGGACACGCCTTTGTTTTTCATCTTTGACACTCCAAAATTATTGAGAGTGTAAGATGTGAAAAATTCACTCCTCAACATAATATGGAGTGAGGTACCACTGTAAACCACCCCATTTGTTTCATGATCTTCCAAACCCCCGCTTCCTTTTCTTTGTAAATCAATTGAAGATCGGGTTTAGTAACAATTGAGGTCCTTTCCTCATATTGGGTCTTTTCACCCTTTTATCACTCCCATCAGTATTCTCACACTTTCACTTATAGTAATACTTCTTTTTGTAATGGTGGCATTCACGATTTTAGTACCTCGATCAACTTACTTTGGCTCTTTTTACTAGATTTTGGGTCTCATCCTTTACTTTTTTTTCTCGTGACTCAAATACTAGTACTTCAGAGTGTGAGGAAGAAAGGCCCTATGATCGTCGTCTCATCCCCTCGTTCAGCATGCCTCCTTTGGCTATCCCTAGTATAACCACACTGCTTGAAACAATATTAGTGATGGTGATCCATATCACTTCTGATGAATATGATAATGTGGTCAACAACCATAAACTTAGCAACTCATTATCAAATTTAATACTCATACTACTCAATTAATCAACACACCTTTAGAACTTATTTAAGTAGTTGGTTATAGAGGTACCTATTGGGAGGTCACTCCCATATGAAAGTCCTAATGACCGGATGACTCAGACGGAGCTCATGGACTGCGAAGCGAATAAGCAGAAGGAATTTCGATCAATTTTGTTGACCGAAAATAATTAGACGGATAACAATATCTGGTCAATATGTTGACCGACGAGTGGCATAAGTCGCCATGCATTGTTGAAAGATCACTGAAGGACTACAGACCGATCTTCTAAGGGATTGGCGGACATGTGGAAATGACGGTCAACGAGCGTTGACCAATCTTGTGAAGAACGTGAGTATTGGTATGTTGGCCGTCTGTCAGGAAATCCAAAATGGTGCCAGCTCAAAAGATCTTCTGAGCGTTTGTGATTTCAGACGATTTTACATGAACCGTTTTTTGTACATAGTATATTCACATTATTGGTAATGACAGATTTTATCGGAGAATAAAGAATATTCCTCTATTTTGCTTAATTTTGGCATCTGTTATTTTAAGGGCGCATGAAGGGAAGAAAATTGATAGAGAGAGTGAAAGACTGGAAGAAAAGAGAGAGAGTTGTGAGCAAAACGAAGTATGTTTTGTATTACTTTTGCTCTGTTCTTCAGTCTTCTTTCTCTTGTGCCAGTATAATTATTGGATATTATTTTCAGCCTCCACATAATAAAATCAATTCGTGGACGAATGTCCCGTGATTTTTTCCTTACTTAATAAGGGTTTTTCACGTAAAAATTTGCATGTTCATCATCATCTTCTTCTTCATTAATTTACTATGTCTGTTTGTGTGTAGAGTTCGACGTCTTGCTGTCCGTCCGATCACGTCTCCTTTGAGACAACATGTGGTACCAAAGACAGGTTGAGAACCTTGACTAAAGGGCATCATCATCTTCAAAGAACTTGCCGTTCAGCGTGGAGCAGTTCAACAGGTAGAGTAATTTTATTCTCTAATAAGAGAGGGTAAAGAACATTCTGATCAGAGAAGGAACAGTAAAAGCGCTTAAGATAAAGAAAGAGAAGTCGGAGAGCTTGTCCAAGGAAGAGTGGTAACATAAAAGAGATATTACTAATTGCACTATTAAATTATACCTGGCGGACAACACGCTCCAGGAGGTCTTTGGCCTGACTGATTTGGTGGAAGTTTGGGAGAAGTTAGAGAGCTGATAAAAGTTTAAATCTCTAACAACCCAGCTGTACGTGAAAAAGTAATTCTATGGCCTGTGGTTGTTGGAAGGAGGAAGTTTTGAAGAACACTTGAACGAGTTCAACCGGATTGTGACACAGATGGCGGCCCTTGACAAGAAGATTCAGGAGGAGGACAAGGCGTTAGTTTTGCTGGCGTCTCTGCTAGCTTCTTATGACCATATTGTCACTACGCTGCTGTTTAAGAAAGACACTCTCAAACTAGACAAGGTCATTGCTTCCTTACTTATGAATGAATCAAGGTGGTCACAAGGGGTCTCAACGTCCTCGCATTCTGAGGTACTTGTAACCGAGATTAGGGGAAGAAACAGAGGACGCAGCAAGAAGTCTGGAGAGAAAAGGCCGCAATAAATTTCAGTCAAGGTATCAAAACCTTAAATGCCATTACTGTGACAAAAAGGGCCATATTAATAAGTAATATTTCAAGTAAAAGCGTGAGAATGTAGAGAAAGAGAAAGAAGAAAAGGGACGATGTGAGGAGAGGTCCTAGGTCTCAGTGGTCACAGAAGGCGATCTCTTCTTGACATGTGAAGAGAACGTGGTAAGCCTGACGGACGAGGAGTCAGGCTGGGTGATTGACTCTGGTACCTCCTTGCATGTCACGTTTAGAAGGGGATTATTCACATCCTATACTCCAAGATATTTTGGAGTGATAAGGATGGACAATGAAGGAACATCCCAAATTATTAGTAGAGGTGACGTTGTACTGGTCACCAATAATGGGACGAAGCTGATGTTAAAGGATGTTCGACATGTTCCTGACATTCAACTCAATATCATTTCAGCCAGTCGATTGGATGACGAAGGTTATTGTAATACCTTCTATGAAAGTGAGCGAAAATTGACCAAAGAGTCTCTTGTTGTGGCAAGAGGAAAAAGGTGCTCCAGCCTATAGATAATGAATGCGTCTGCAACGGCCAAAAATATGAATGTTGCAATCAGTGAGGAGTCTGAAAATTTATGGTATCGAAGGTTGGGACACATGAGTGAACGTGAACTATCTCATTTAGCCAGGAAGGGTCTTATTTCGGGACTGAAGGAGAACGGACTGAGGACGTGTCCTCACTGCTTGGCCGGCAAGCAAAGAAGAGTCTCATTTTATGGAGACTCGTCCGCTCCAAAGGCAAAACTGCTTGATCTTGTACACACAGATGTGTGTGGACCTTATAAGGAAAAGTCGTTTGGTGGAGCTCAGTATTTCGTTTCTTTCATTGACAATTGTTTCAGAAAATTATGGGTCTACCCACTGAAAACCAAGGACTAAGTTCTCGATATATTTGAGCAATTTCATACTCTTATTGAGCGTCAGATGGGGAAGAAACTGAAGGTCATCCGAAGTGATAATGGCGGCGAGTACATAGGGCCTTTTGATGCCTATTGCTGATTACATGGTATTAGACATCGAAAGACGCCATAGTTGAACGGAGTGGCCGAGCGGATGAACCACACACTTTTGGAGAGGATACAGTGTATGCTTTCTGAAGTTAAGCTTTTCGCACACTTTTGGGATGAAGCACTGAAAACGACAACCCACGTCATAAATACGTCGCCCGGTAAACCTTTAAAGGATGAAGTGCCGGAGAAGATTTGGTCAGATAAGGAGCCATCATATGATCATCTACGGGTATTTGATTGCAAAGCCTTTGTTCAGTTTCAAAGGATGAAAGGACCAAATTAGAGCAAAAACGATGCCAAGACGTCTTTCTGGGCTATAGGAAAGATGAGTTGGGTTACAGATTTTATAACCCAACTGAGAGAAGGCTTGTCCGATCAAGGGACGTGACTTTCTTTGAAAATAAAACGATTGAGGATATCAACAGGAAAACCAACTCTGATGTTGCTCGAATGGATAAAGTGAGTGTTAAATTTATCCGTCCGGTGTCCATGGAGGATGAGGACAATGGTCCTGAAGTGGCCGAAGAGAATGGTGAGACGGTCCTGGCACCTGATGAAGACTAGGATGAAATTATTTTTCAACCGGCCGACGATGTTCCTGTCAGACGATCCTCACAAAGCAGACGGTCGTCCGTCCATCTGTCACCCAATGAATATGTTATGCTTACTGATATCAGAGAGTCTGAGACTTATGAAGAGGCTATAGAGGACGAGGGTAAGAAAAAATGGCTGGAAGTCATGAATGATGAAATGAGTTCTCTTCATGAGAATCTTACCTTTGATCTAGTCAAGCTTCCTAAGGAGAAGAAGGCCCTAAAGAATAAATAGGTCTTCCGGTTAAAAACGGATGAAAATACCATGAAGCCAAAGTATAAGACACGATTAATGGTGAAAGGTTTCAGTCAACGGAAGGGAATCAACTTCGATGAGATTTTTACTCCGGTGATAAAAATATCCTCCATACGGGTTGTGTTGGGCTTGACAGCCGCCCGAAATCTAGAAGTGGAGCAAATGGATACCCGGACAGCCTTTCTTCATGGTGAACTGGATGAAGAAATTTATATAGAACAACCAGAATGATTCAAGGTTAAAGGGAAGGAGCAACTAGTCTGTCATCTAAGGAAGAGCCTATATGGGTTGAAACAGGCTCCAAGACAGTGGTACAAGAAGTTCGAATCAGTCATGACTAGTCAATGATACTGATGAACTACTTGTAATCACTGTGTTTTTACACAGAGGTTTTCAAAAGACGATTTTGTTATCCTTCTCATTTACGTGGACGACATGTTGATTGTTGGACAAAACAGTACTCGTATAAAGAAGTTGAAGGAGCAACTTGAGCAATCCTTTGCCATGAAAGACCTCGGATCGGCAAACCAGATTCTTGGTGTTAGAACCATTCGCGATCAAGAGGCAAGGAGACTATAGTTGTCTCAAGAAAACTACTTTGTGAAGATGCTCCAACGATTCAACATGGATAAGTTTACGCCTGTCAGCACTCCACTTACAAATCATCACACAGGTTGAGCAGTCACCAGTGTCCATCCTTGGACGAATAGAAAGCGTACATGAGAGGCGTTCCCTACTCCTCAGCCGTAGGAAGCCTCGAATATACCTTGATATGCACCAGGCCGGACATAGAACATGCTATCGGTACAATCAACTGATTTCTGCCCAATCTAGGGAAGGAGCATTGGTCCGCGGTAAAGTGAGTTATGAGATACATCCGATGAACTTCCAAAAAGTGCTTGTGTCTTGGAAGTGATGAGTCTCAATTGGTGGGCTACTTGGATACTGATATGGCGGGGGACATTGACAGTTGCAAGTCTACTTTAGGATACTTAGGAAAGTTTGCTTGGAGGTGCATTTTCTGGTAGTCTAAGTTGTAGAAATGCCTCGCCCTTTCTACTACATAGGCCGAGTACATTGCCGTGACAGAAACTTGTAAAGAAATGTTGTGGATGAAGAAGTTCATTCAGGAATTTGGTCTCAGATAGGAAAAGTATGTTGTACTTTGTGATAGTCAGAGTGTCATTCATCTCTACAAAAACTCCTCATTTCATTCCAGATCGAACCATATCGATATTCGATATCATTGGGTGAGGAATGTGCTCGAAATCGATCTACTATCACTAGAGAAGATTGGCACTGAAGAGATTCGAGAGAACATGATGACCAAAATTCTACCGAGAGGAAAGAATGAAGCTTATTGTAAGTTGGCTGGGCTGATAGACTTAACTTTTCCACAGTCGTGAGGGGAAGTTTGTTGGGAGGTCACTCCCATGTGAAAATCCTAATGATCGGAGAACTCAGACGAAGCTCATGGATTGCAAAGTAAATAAGTAGAAGAAATTTCAGTCAACAAAGTTAATCAAACATAATTGGACAGGCAACAATGTCTGGTCAATATGTTAATCGGCAAGTGGTATAAGCCGCCCTACATTGTTGAAATATCCCTGAAGGACTGTAGACCGATCTCCTAAGGGATTGGCGGTCATGTGGAAAGAACGGTCAATGGGCGTTGACTGGTCTTGTGAAGAACGCGGACGTTGGTATGTTGGCCGCATGTCAGGAAATCCAGAATGGTGCCAGCTCAGAAAATCTTATGAGCGTATGTAATTTCAGACGATTTTGCAAGAACCGTTTTTTTTACAGAACATATTCATATTATTGGTAAGGACATATTTTGTCAGAGAATAAAGAATATTCATCTGATTTGCTGAATATTGACGTCTATTATTTTAAGGGTGCGTGAAGGGAAGAAAATTGATAGAGAGAGTGAAAGACTGGGAAGAAAAGAAATAGAGTTGTGAGCAAAATGAAGTATGTTTTGTATTACTTGTGCTCTGTTCTTCGGTCTTCTTTCTCTTGTGCCAATGTAATTGTGGGATATTATTCCCAACCTCCATATAGTGAAATCGGTTCGTGGACGAATATCCCGTGGTTTTTCCCTTACCTGATAAGGATTTTTCATGTAAAAATTTGCGTGTTCATCATCATCTTCTTCATTCCTTTACTGTGTATATTTGTGTGTGGAGTTCGACGTCCTGCTGTCCACCTGATCACGTCTCCTTTGAGACAACAGTATCCTCCTTATATTTCACTTATATCAATTTCATCAAATGATATAATGTATTGTTACCGGCCTTTGAGGTATAAAACATTTCGAGCTTTCCTCACAATATTTTTACATGTGTTTCATTTTGAATGCAGTTATACACATTATCATCAATAAATAACCAAATGTTGCCACAAACGTTTTCGTGACCAAAAATCCATTCTTCCACGAATTTCGACTTGGACTTTTAAGTAGCAAATATTGAAAGATGTATTGTTTTAACAAATAACAAATCATTTTTTTTGTTTCTCCTAATAACAAATCCTTTATTTTGTCCGGTTACAAAAAAAACTCAATAAATATAAGAATACAATACCTTATAATAAATGAGTTAGAATAATAAATACTATAAAATAAAAGAGATGAGAGATGACTGGTAAAATATCTTTTATAATTTTTAAAACAATTTTCCTAAAGTCGGTAGAAAACAAAACACGATTCGAGACTCAATTGAATGAACAAGCCTTTCTTTTCTTCCTTTTTTCTCTTTTTCTTTTCCTTTTTCTCATTGTGTCAGAACTAAATATCTCAAAAATTATAATGTTTAACTTTAAAAATTATGCTAGGACGTTTAATATCAGGAACGACGTTCAAGCATCCGTCAATTACCCATCAAGCGCGAGCATACTGTGCGACTGGTGCACGAGTACCCTTTAAGCACGAGTACCCTTTAAGCACTAAGCAATTTGGACAAATTGCACTCATGCACCCCCTCAGGCGCCCCCAATCTGGACAAACCACGCATGTGCGCTCCTTGAGCGCCATTAATCTAGAAGGTTTGCGCACATGCCTATATCATGTGCCACTCAATAATTTTCTGCTGATCAAACTAAGGCACGTATGTCATTGTGAGTACCACTAGATGCTACATCAAATAGGTGTGGGATTCATAAGGAGGTGATCCACAACTTAACAAGATTCAGTCCATTGCTTCTGCAATTCATGGGTATTTTGCTTAAAGATCAAATCTCGGTCTTTACTCTAGAAATTCACAGCAACAAGAACAACTAATTTTAATCAGACAGAACTGCATCATCTTAATGTGTCTGTTACCAAGTCAAGAACGTACCTCAGACGGGTCTATCGTTCCTTCGACAGCATCGTTGTTACAAGCTTCGGCATTTTGCATACATGGCGGCAGCTGGTGTCGCGTTGGATACGATTTGAATTCTGAATCAAGTTTTTCCAGCTTTTGTTCGTAGTACTGCAGATATTGTGGGCAACAGGCCGATTTTCGAGGACCCAGATTCCCGGGAACACTCCTCGATAGATTCGGTCCTTCCATTTGGAAGCTCTTCAGCGGGCTCAAAGACTCAACTGAGCTGCTTAGATTTTCATTTGATCCGAACCTAAATGATTAGGCACAAGAATGAATTTGTCATCCACAAGATGTAAACGAGTCTTACTGTCCATGCAAGATAGAATACGGTTTCATGTAGCAATAAATAAAATCAACCATCGAAGGTCAAGAACGAGGCGATAACTGAATTATTATCGACGCACATCATGAAAACGAGGAAATTGTTCATAGAAAACAAAATAATTAAGCTAAATAAGATGCAACAAATATGAAATATTATTGTATCAAGAGAGAGAAGCGCATGCACGACGGAGTAAACAGTAACTTTTCCATAGATGAAACTGTGAAGTTTGAAACTGTGAATCTAGTTCTTCTTCTAAATAGAAAGCACATAATAGATCTACAGTAAACAACAGACTTCCGATATAATTTCGCTAAGTAGAAGATGATAAGCTACCTGGGAAACGTGCCGAGAAGGGGCGCTCTAGCGGCAATCGACACCACTTGCAGATCCCAATCATTCTGCATTGTAGGATGATAAACTTGGCACCTCAAATACGTTTCACAGGTAGCAGTTCCAATCAACCAAAGTTGGCAGCCATTGCTACCACTATCTTTACCAAATTTCATCAATATTTTCCCCATTTCCGCTACAGCGGCAGGTCCAGCCTCTGAAACACCTTGATGAGGTGGTGCACTGCCGGAAACCGGCGCTCTGAAACTGACAGGCCGATCCACCAGCCACTTCAAATCCCCTAAATCAAGAATTATGCCACCGTGGTTGGATCTCGTCATTCTTCTTTCAATGGAACGACCCAATTCGTTTATCTTAGCGGGCACCTGTTGTGGAGGAGAAGTTAGCTCCTCCATCGAAATTATCACCTCGACGTTCTTCAAAGGCCCATCCTCCACTTCCTTCTTCTCAATTCTCCTCAAAACTTCCCTCAACAACGCCTCTGGCTCCGACTCTCCAACCAACACTGGATTCCTTTTCTTCGTCCTTGACAAGATCTCGAAGATTGTCTTCACTTCGTCCTCCCTCTGCTGCTCCAGTTGCATTGCACTCCCCTGTTGCTGCAGCCGCGGATTCAAGTACAAATTCCTTCCTAAAACCGATGGAATCACTGGGGTAGGCTGGGCAGCTGGTCTGGAATCCAATCCAATTCTTGGATTACTATTCGTGGAAGCTGAAATTGTTTGAGAATTCAGTGACTGCTCAATGACGGTTTTGACCGCCATACTAGAAATGCCAGCCTCCCGCATTACACGGCTCACGCTGGGATCATCTAGAATCGAAATGATAAGCTGCTGAAGCTCTACTTTAACCGCAAGCAGCGGCTGCTGCTGCTGCTCAGGGCAGCCGCGGCGCTGGTGGGCTTGCGCCCGCTTGAGGGTGGCCATCAAGGCATTTGAAATTGGCGGTTCCACGTTGGGCGAGACGTTCTGCGCCGTCGGCAGCCGCTCGAGGGCGACACTGAAGCAGAGCTCCAGCGCTCTGCACTGCAGAGGGTGAGAAAAATGGGGCTGTGAGCGGATGCAGGCTTGCCGTAGGCACCCAGTTGGGGAAGCCAAGAGGGTTGCCGCCACATGAAGCGGCGTCGTATGGCCGTTGTTCCGGCGGCTGGCCTCCGCTATTGATTGGCTCAGTACGCTCGCCGCCTCTGGGGTAAGGGTTTGCTGGATTATGCTTAGCCCGGTTCTCATCTTCTTCCTCCAACTGTAATTCAGTTTGGATTCGAATTCAAACCTAGAAATCTTTTCAATTCTTAACAATTCAAAGACTAGAGGAACTCTTTCTTCTTTTCTTCGACACTTTCTGTCTCTGTCTGTCTCTCGTTCTCTCTCTGTGTGTGTTTAAATGACCATTTGGGTGTTTCAATGGAGGGCGACAAAAATTCCGGTCATTCTTGGCAGCGATTACATTTTGGAGAGGAATCAATCAATTCAAAAAGACAAGAACCGACTAACTTTAATTCAAGTAACAAAGGATAGAGAAAAATGCAACTTTTCAGGACAGCAAAGAACATCTACACAGACAGTAGCTGCAGCTGACAGAGCTGTTGCCTTGCAACAAACACCTTGTGTCAACTATTCTATTTCTTTCTTGAAGTTTAGATTTGAGTAGACACAAAAGCTGCAGGAGAATTCCACCCGACATTGAATAATCAGATTCCCCCTCGTCCACGAAATTCACCTTCCCAGAAGACAAACGATCTCTCTCTCCATCCCCCTTGAAACGAGGTCACCCAATTAAAGAGGGAGCAGAAGATTTATTTATAAAATCATAGAATTGCAAAATATTTAGCTTATTCTGACCTTTTCAAATTGATCAATTTCACATTGAATAATTTATCTGAATTATTTTTTTATTCTATTTAAAATAATTGTATTACTTAAAAATTTTATTAATAAAGTTAATTTTAAGTATCAAAGTCAGACAATTCAATTAATAAGCGATTATAAAAGTAATATTTAATCATCCCTTCAAAAGAAACAATGTACGAGGTCTACATGTTAAAAAATATATTATATCATAAAATATGTCGATGATATAATATGAATTACATTTACCCAAAAATATTTTGGTGGCAAAAATTAATTGAATTTATAATAAAAGATAAAATTTTAATTTAATTGAATAATAAAAAAAGAAATTTAATTTACATAAGAATTTGTAAATAATGTTAATGTTTTTTTCCCTAAAATCAGCCCAACTTTTCAAAATTCTTTTTCTTTTATTTCTCATCTATTTCACTTTGCCAAACTTTAAAAATCTGTTTAATTCATAAAATATATATAAGGGTAATTTTTTTTCAAAAAAAGACAATAAAATTTTTATTTATTCTTTTGTTAAATATAAAATTATTAATATAAATAAATATATAAATAAAATATTATATTATTAATAACATCTTTTGAAAATAATTAACGGATATTCTTTTAATATAAAATAATACGTGCTATGCTGAAATTTGTGAGCTTTCCAGTCAGGACGACGTCGCTCCTTTTCTCTTTCAGAGTTAATGATGAGAGAGAACATACCTTTTTGTAGAGAGCGATTTGGATTGACTTTCTTTCCACTACATCTCTCACGTGCATGGAGTTCGCGTGTTTGCAAGCGCGGATAAATTTAATATAAAAATAATTTTTATATAACAGGTATATAATTTTATATAATTACTTATATATATATATATATACATAAAAAATAGCCTCTTTTAATTTTTTTAAAAAATCTTCCTTTTGATAAATAAAAAAAATTACATTATTACCTCATTTTTCCAATTCTACCGAACATCACATATTTTTTTAATAAATTTTAAATTAAATTTATTACGTGTACTGCCTGATCTGATTATATCTTTAGTACTATTCGAATCCAATTAGTCGGCATAAGTGTATGGCTCGAGCTAGCAATGCCATATGTTTGGTCAAAGTGTTATGGGGTTAAGAATTTGGTGATTCTGCGTCACTTAAAAAAAAAATAAGATTTTATAATTATTTTTTGTATAATTATATTAAAAAAAAAATTAAAGGTGGGGATATGAGGCAGGTGTTGTATTGCCCGTGGTGTTGGGTGTGTTTGAACTTTTTTTTGGACCAACCTTATGTCTTTTTTGCACGCAACTGCCCGTTGATCCAAAAAGTATCATAAAATTTTAACGTTTTCATATTTACTATAGCCTTTATGCCAAAGTAAAGCTATAATTATTAATAAAAAGGGTAAATATTCTCCACGACTCTATAGCTTCTAAATTTATGTTGATGTTAGGATGTTATAGACAAAATTATCTTATTAAAACCCTAAATCTATAGTCTTTTTTAAGATATTTCAACGTGGTATATGTACATATATTTTTTATATTATAATTTTTATTTATTTTTTTATTTATTTTTTTTCTTTATTGATCAAAATCTAGGCACTTTCAATACTAATATTTAGATTATTTTGAGAATAAATTTTGTGTGGTTATTTTGTATGAGTTTGGCATGAATTCTAATGGGTTAAAATTGAACCCAAATGACAAATAAAACAAAATTAAATAGGCAAAATCACAAATATAATGAAGATAAATTAAAGTAAAGATTGTCAAACTTGGCAATCCACCCCTACCTCTAACTTAACAACGAGCCTCACAAACCTTGCTCAATAGAAGACATTTCATTAATGACAATAGCATAAGCTGTGTATTAAATTTGTGATTATAAACTTGATGGTTAATAAAAAATGGCTACATAATTGCTCACGATAGAGATAATCAATAATGTTATAGGAAGTATAACCGCCTCCTATAGTGACAAAATAATAACTCTTCATAAGGGCAATGACATCATATTTAAGAGCCCAAATTTCATTAGAAGGGAATGGCCAATAATAAATATACTATAACTCCTCATAAGAAAAGATGATCAATTAATCTGTTAAAAATATTTGATCTCTTAGAGGTATGTTAAATATCTCTATCAATAAAACCCATCGGTATAATAAAATAATATGAAAACTTTTGATACAAAAGTATTCTGATAAATTTTCATTCACATACACTTATTCATTACAAGTTTTGAGACAATCAAAACTTTTATTCAAAGAAATTAAAAATATGTCTTCAAATAACTTCGTTCCCTAAAAACGATTTCTAGGAGAAGGAGCATTACCCTCTATAACATCTCTTTAACATTTTTTTTTTCTTTAATTTTTATAGGTTGGCTATAACAAATATATAAATAATGCGTAGTATCTCTTCTATCTATATAAATATACAATAAATTTAAAAAGAAAAGCTATCTATCTTTCCTTATAATTAAAGAAAGAATTCTCAATTTATATTTTCCTAATTCCATTTTAAAATTTTTACTATTTTTAGTTATATTCTAAAAAATTTGTTTTATTATTAAGTTTAGTTTATATAAAAATATACACAAATTATCGGGTAAAAATGTCTAAATATATAAAAATATATTTTTGGGAAAAATATAAAATAATTTGGCTTTATTATTTTTTCTCATAAAACATAATCTATACGAGTACAAAATAAAAAATAAAATAAAATTAGAATTGAAAATTTTAACTTAAGAATATTTATCATATTTTTTTTTATCTAATTTAGAAAAATATTTGGAGGCACCTATTTAACTATTTTTTTTTATCATTCTATAAATAAAATATTATATTATCAAAATATTTTTAAAATTATTAAAAATATCTGCATAATATCACCTTTTAATTTATCACCAACCCCAACCAAAATTAAAAATAAAGGAGGCAATCATTATTCATTCCTCTAAAAGGGAGCCCCTTTTCAATCGCTTCAAAGCAAGGATTGCTAGATAATAAAGCTAAACCATAAAGTGGGCAACATAAATGTTACGATTAAATTATCACATATTAATTAAATAAAAAAATAAATTATTATTTTTAAATGAATATATTTTATTTTTTATTTAAAATATTTTTTTAAAAAAAAATAAAGTCATACCAAATAATATTAACTACTAAATACACCATGCACTATTTTTAAACAAAAATAAAAACCGATCTCAAAACTCAACCATACAACAAGCAATTCAAGAAGCCAACCCCCCCTCCCTCTCTAAGTGCTTTTGATTGCTTCTTGCACTCAAAGCAAGCACGCTCTTTCAAACCTCCTTTATCATCATTCCTTTTCCCTCCAGTGAGACTTAAAATCAAAAAACTAAACCAAATAAATATACTCATTATAATTTAAGTTAAATATGGAGTAAATTTAGATAAAAAAAAATTATAATTTTAAAGTTGAATTATTTAAAAATCATTTGGCTTAGTTAGGTGAAAAATTGTATTATGCTCGACTGTGGCCAAAATTGGGTTAGAAGTGTTTTTATTTAAAAAATTTTAAGCTTTTAAAAGTATTTTCATAAAAATTATCTAAAAATATGAAATACTTATATAAATATAATATTTAGATTAAAATATTACTTAAATATTTTAAGTAAAGAATCATTATATATACAAAAATCATTAATCATGTAAAATATGATTATTTTAAACTTGAGATTTATCTACAATAAAAAAATATTTATAAAAAATTATAATCTTAACCAAATTGGTGCAAACCAGTCATTATTTTCTATGATTATATCTGTCCCAAAAAATGGATCTGATTTTTTTATCATGCCAATGTCTATAATATCTATATGTTTTAATTTGATCATATAAATTTTAAACTAATGGTTTGGTCTTGTTTTTTCTGACTTAATACCCATATTTATCCCTTAATCACATAAAAGCTAAAATCCCCCTCTTCGTCAAAAAGATTTTACAGCATCCTTTGTAGAAAAGATTTTTTTTCCGTGGTAGCACAATATTAAAATAGATAATTATTAAATATTACTTAATATTTAATAGTATTATAGAGTAACATAATATATATATTATTTATTATATTAAGTTTGATCAAAATAATAAATATAACCTATCAACTACGTACTAACATAAAATTTGAATTTAAGTTTATCTTTATTTTTTTTATAATCAGAATTATTAAGACTATTTTTTTAAGACTAATTTTTTAAAAAAAAAATTATTTTTGATATGTCATTAAATTCAAATTATAGAACAAATTAGAAAGCAGCTCAATCGTCCTAATATGTTGAACTGAAAAGGGTCTGGTCTTCATTACTTTGAGTTTAGATTTTATACACCACAATTCACAAATAAGATGTCAGAAAATTACGAGACTTACTTTTTAATATATCTTCTAACGCTCAAATTAGAAATCTTTTTCAATTTAATAGAAAGATATGAAGAATAGTAAATAGTGCGTAGATGAATGTTTTGGAGAATTGAGTGTTAACGAATGATTAAGTTTCGACAAGTGCGCTTGGTTGGAGAATGGTTTTGTGATGGAGGATTGGGCTCCAATGAATGCGTTTAGTTGGGGAGCGATTTTGAGATGGAGGATGCACTCTAATGTTGAGTGACTTGAAAGATGGTGCACTCATGGACCGAGTGATTTGAGAAAAAGCTTTTGTAATTCTTCTGGGGTGCTCAAGGGTAAGCATTGTTCCATCTCCCTTTCTTGCATGGGTGAAGAGGTGTTTACAAAATTAGGGCCGGTTCAGCCTCTTTTGGGTCTTTGACTGATATCGGTTGCCCTGACAAATTCGCTAGACTATCTCAATAATCCTGTGCAGGGTGCATAAGGTAATCATCGCATTTTTTGGAAACATTGAAGGGTTGCGCTTGCCATTGGGGAGTAATACGCCATAGGGGTGAATATTTTGTGGATATTTATTTTGCTATCAGAATAGTTGTTGTGGTCATATTATGACAGGTTTGCCTACTTGTCTACGCTGTCAAGACTATCGATGGCTATGTAGGAGAAGCAACTGTGGGTGCGGCATTGTGCGCAATCCTAATTACCTGCACCATACTTGAATTGTTTCAAGTCGACCCGCCTGAGCCAACCGTACCACTGTCTGGGTCTTTGACTCAATAGTTCGTGTAGTGGCCCACTATCATTCGGGTTGAGGAAAATCTTTCATGGTTGTTGGGGCACTCTTGCAGGTCGGATTATAGGCTGGCCCTAATGAGTTATTTGACCCATCAATTTTATATTATGTTAAAAACTAGGTGTAACTTATTGGAAGATTTTTAAAATCATAATAATACAATTAATATCTTATTTTTTAAAATATAGTAATGATAATTAATAAATCCTAAAAAAACCTTTCCAGGATCAGGGGCGCACTGCAAAGCTGCATGGAACATTGCTGAAATTTTCTTTATTTTTATCAAAAATAAAAAAATATATAAAAATACTTATTTGATTTTTTATTTTTTATAATATGATTATATTAATACTTTTTAAAAAATAAAAATAAAATATTATTGATGGAAACAACTATAAATGGGCCTGCCCAAAAACCAAGTCCACCGAAGGGAAGGGTCCGGGGATAGACGGCCCATAGTGCGACCTCACGAACCCGAGAGCCAGGCGGAGGTGCAGTCTGCTCGGGTCGGTCGACCTGAGACCACCTGGCAAAAACGGGCAATTAGAGTTGATTCGCAGAACCCCTCTTGCCCACAAGTCGGCAAGCGGCGTAGCTCAGTATAAGTACGTAAATGACACTTGTCATAACAGCTCAGGATAGTTCAGCATATATTCCCGGAATATCGCCCACGGTTGGAAATATCCCCAGAATGGTGGTTAAAACTCATCAAATCTCCTTAAAAGGAAATCGCCACATGGTGATCTCTATGATCGCTCTAACAAAAGAAAGAATATCCCAAGGTAGCCGGGGTTACCATACTCATCCCGTAGGTGATCGTTCTGCACAGTTAAGTGGATTTTCTAGGGAAAACCGACAGCCAGCACCCAAATAAGGTTGAACCGACTCCAATATTACAAATACCCCTTCATTCTTACGGGCAAGGAATGGCTCCCACGAGGCAGAAGCAAAGAGAGAAAAAGGATGAGGAGAAAAAGGAGAGAAAATGAGTGTACAGAGAGAAGACTCAAAAGGCATGCCCACTCTCTTATCATCTCCCGTGAGATCTCATTTTCTTGTTCCGGCAGATGGTTGTGTAGGCCTCCCGCCGGCTCTAAGTCCTTGCATTGCAAGACTAGCGGAGGCGACTCATAGAGCGTGGCATAAAGAGCTCCTTCGTCTGTAGCCAAAGAAGAGAATGACAAACATTCATTTCCTCATTATCAGTACCCAGGAATCTTTTTCTCTTCCCATTAGCTACCCGCCTACAAGTGCATTCATCAATTAGCCACTTCTCGACGAGTGTAGAACTCTCTCCATCTAGTAAACTATACCTTAGTCAAGCGTACTCATCGGAGCTCAATCATTCATCTCTAAGTCGCCCCTCAGTCGGGTGCACTCATCAGAGTTTAATCCTCCACCTCTAATCCGTCTCTCAATCGGACATACTCAGTGTAGCTCAGCCCTTATCTTTAAGCCACTCCTCAATCGGGTGCACTTCTTAGAACTTAATCCTCCATCTTTAAGCCGCCATTTAGTCGGGTACACTCATCGGGGCTCATTCCTCTATCTCTAAACTGCCCCTCAATCGGGCACACTTATCGGAACTCATTCCTCCAACTCTAAGTAGCTCCTCAATCGGATGTACTTGTTGAAGTTTAATCTTTTACCTCTAAGTTGTTCCTCAGACGAGTGCCTCATCGAAATTTAATCTTTTATCTCTAAACGGCTTCTAAGTCGGGCGCACTTATTGGGGCTCAATCCTCTATCTCTAAGCCGTTCCTTAGTCGAATGCACTCATTAAAACTCAATCCTCCATCTTTAAGCTGCCCTTTAGTCAGCCACACACCATAGAACACAGTCCTCCATCTCTAAACTGCCACTTAATCGGGTGCAAATATCAGAGTTTAGTCCTCTATCTCTAAGTAGTCCCTCAATCGGGTGCACTTCTCAGAGCTCATTCCTCCATCTCTAAGCAGCCTCTCAGTCAGCACACTCATCGAAATTCAATCTTTCATTTCTAAGCCGCTCTTTAATCTGGCGTAATCATCAGAGTTTAATCTTCTGTCTTTAAGTAGCTTCTCAGTCAGGCACACTTATTAGAACTCAATCCTCCACCTCTAAGTCGCCCATCAGTTGGGCGTATTCCTTAGAGCTCTATTCTCCATCTCCTAAAGCCGCTTCCTTGTTAAGCGCATCCAAATACTCAATCCTCTATTGCACATATCCATGCATAATTCATTTACTTATCATATCTTTTTATCTATCTCAGATAGATTTCTAATTTAAGTAATAGAAGATATATCGAAGAGTAAGTTTCTAATATCATCTGGCCTCTCGTTAATTTGTTGTGGTATGTAGGATCTAGATTATTAGGAATAAAGACAGAATCTACCTCAATTCGACTTACTAGAAGAGAATAGGTGGCCCCTTAATTTACACAATAATTTGGATTTAAAAAAGTATCATTGACACAGTCTATGGGAATGACTAAAAAGTCTTACCACCACATGTTAGCGAACAAGCACAGTTAATATTTATGCTTTAGCCAGCACGTCGGCAAGAGACATCGCCTCCCATGGCGATGACCTTCCGGGTAGCCATGGTGATGTGCAACCTACCCTTGGTGAGTATGTGCTCGCTGCCTAATAGGGTATCATGCTTAAACTACCCCCAGGCTCTATGCCCTCGTTTGAATGGACGGCGGCTGGAAGTTCATTCTTCTCATGCACAAACGTCAGCACCCAAAAAGAGAAACCAAAGAGAGAGACCGCTCGCCAAAGGAAAAACTTATTCGCCTGACAACCTCGGGATCGGAAGGATCCGAGAGACAGAGCTCACTTCCGGGAGAAAGTTTGACTTAGTCTTGGAGAGCCGGGCGAATGACCAAAGTGGTAGCACCTTCATTATTTCCGAGATGACGGACAATCTTCCACTAATAAAGAAAACTCCTACAGCACCGATAGGAACCCTATCATTCTCTTGTTCGGGTGAGAGGCACGACCAAAAAAGAGTTTCTAGAGTGTTCGACCCACTACTCTTGAGCAGTCTCACTGAAGCGAGAGGCTTGACCCAAGAGCTTGGCAGGGTCAATCCTATGGCAACGCCTCACATCGACCCCGTGTAGAGCTGCAAATCCTACAGAAACCGTCGTGATTCTCACGATGGGAAGTTCGATATTCTTGGTCCACTATCCATTGCACCAGATAGGGATGTTGTCCCCCATGGCGACGACCCCACCTTGGATAGCTATGTTGATGGACGCCTAGCCTCGAGTGTGTAGGCACCGCTGCTCAGCTGAGCACCCTCTTCCAGACTGTACATGTCCATCCGAAGATGCTACGTTGGGGGCTCTGCCCTCCAACTCCCAAATAATCAGACCTGATGACCTTGTAGCCCAGGCAACCTTGGGTGATAGAGCCTAGTGGCGGCTAGAGGACTGATTGAGTCATGAGGCGTGGAGTGAAAGCCTAGAGCGGTACAATCCACACCATTCCCGCAAACCCAGGGCACCCTTCGGCCCAAGAGGTGCCACAGATGATTTACCGCCAAGCGTAAGTAAGTGAAGTGTATCTATACGAATTGTTTGAGCACTATGAGCACGTTTAAATTGTTAATTTCATTTATTATACCAGTCATTCGATTGCTTGTGTGCATGCATCAATTTTAAGACTTAGACGGCCCCTAAGTCATGTGAATTTTTTCACCTGTGCCTTGATCGGTTGCAACCCGATCACAAAATCTCATTCCCAATAACCGAGTGGCATAGAGATGATTGAATTTAAAACCTCGGTCTTGCTAGTCGAGTGGTCCAAATGAGATCGAATACCACGGCCCCGGGGGGCTTGCGGACCAGGAGTCAGATCTCCCTATCAAGCGGCCATCAAAATCTTAGGGAGCTTTTCAACATGTGTGCAACAATTCCTCTAACGGGAATGAGTATCAACGGTTAACAATAGTCGGTGGACTAGGGCCTGACGCATGAAAGTTATGATGTCCTCTAATAGGATCGAGCGTCGATGGTTACATGCCGCAACGGCCGAGGCTGCGCTAAAACCCGAAAACGATAGCAACATGATCCAGTCGGTAACCACATTTTCACAATGCCATGACCTCCTCCGGGTAGGATTGAACGCAAGATGCATCCGTAAAAGCTTGACTATGATAGTGGTAACACTAAGTCGGCTAAGCTGAGCCAAGTCAGAGCACAATTAAAGGCATCGGCAACAAATATTGAAATGATTAGTTTGATTTATTAATAAACCAAAAATATAACCAGGGGACCTGAGCCCCCACAAAGGTACAAAAAGCAGCCTAACGGAATGACTATTCTACGGTTAAGGGCCTCCTAGAGAGTGTGGTGCAGGCCCTCTACCCTCTCTCATCGAGAAGCCAATCATTCTGAATGGCAGGAAACTCCAACGTCCGAGTCAAGGAAAGTTTGAAGTTGTCAAGGAGACTATCCATTTGTATAAACAAATACCTTCCTAGAATCGCTCGTCTAGTATTGGGGCCACATTGTTAGGGTGAAGCTTGATCCACAGCTCTCCCTCGAGATGAGCACACACCCCCGACAGTTCATTGAGCCACTGTTAACTCTCTCGAAGCTCATCCTTGAGCGTCGCGATCCGAATCAAAGCTTGAGCGTTGGCCTATGAGAGCTTTTGTGATCTTGCCTTTGACTAGAATAGAGCACGATCGAGGTAGTTGGCCCACTCTTAATTCTGTAGTGCCTCACTAACTGCAACATTAACCTAGCACTCCACCTCCTCAACGATTCGAGCAGTGTGTGCCTGCGATAAGCGAGCAATCTCAACCTCCTGTAAGTGCAAAGCCTCCTCCACCATGTGAGGCGCCCCTCGCGACTGTCAAATGAAAAAAATGGCCAAACGTCACACCAAATCTCTACTCTCATGCATAGAAAAGCTGCAAATCATCTAGAAAAAGAATGCGTAAGCTAGCCACTGTAGGAGACATCCCATTAGCAGACATATTAGGAGTTAAAAAATCAAACCCCCCTGTATGGGGGCTAGTGATATGTACAACTATAAATGGGCCAACCTAGGAATTCAGCTCATTGAAGTGAAGGGTCTAGGAATAGGCAACCCACAGTGTGGCTTCACGAGCCTAAGAGCCAAGTGGAGGTGCGGTCTGCTTGAGTGGGTTGACCTGAGACTATCCGACAAAAAACGAGTAATTAGGGATGATCTATAGGAACCCCTCCTACTTGCCAACTGGCAAGTGGTGTAGCTCAGCATGAGTATGCAAACAACGCTTGCCATAATGGCGTAAGACAACGCAACAAATATTCTTGAAATATCACCCAAGGTCGTAAATCTCCCTAGAACGACAATTATAGTTCATCAAATCTTCGTAGAAAGCAATTGCCATGTGGTGATCTCCGTGATTGCCTCAACAAAGGAAGGAATATCCCTAGGTAGTTGGGGTTACCATAATCATTTTATATGCAATTGTTGAGAAAACTCAATGGATCTGCCAAGGCAAACCGATAGCCAGCCTTGTTGACCAAATAAGGCTGAACCGGTTCAAACACTATAAATATCCCTTTGTCCCTACCGATAAGGGATAGCTCTTGTGTGGCAAAAGCAGAGAGAGAAAAAGGGAGAGGAGAAAAATGAGAGAAAAGAAGGAGCGTACAACGAGAAGACTTAGAAGGCATACTCGCTCTCTTTTCGTCTCTCGAGAGGTCATGTTCTCTTGCTCCATCCGATGGTTGTGCAAGCCTCCCGTTGACTTTGAGTCATCATGCTGCAAGACTGGTGAAGGCGACTCGTAAAGCGTGGCACAAAGAGCCCCTCCATTGTAACCAGAGAGGAGACCAACGAGCATTCTTCTCATCATCATCATTGCCCAAGAATCTTTTCCTTCTTAGGTTAGCCGCCCGCCTGCAAGTGCAGTTATTAATTAGCTACTCTTTGACGAGTGCAGAACTCCATCCCTCTAGTAAGTTGCCCCTCAGTCAGGCGCAACCCCTCGATTGGGCGCACTCATCAAAACTCAGTCCTCTACTTCTAAGCCATCTTTCAGTCGGGTGCGCTCATCGGAGTTCAATCCTCCATCTTTAAACTGTTCCTCCATCTAGTGCACTATTCAGGGCTCAATCCTTCATTTTTAAAGCATCCACAATCAGGCGTACTCATTGGAGCTCAATCCTCCATCTCTAACCTGCCCTTCAGTGGGTTACACATTTCAAAGCTCAATCCTTCATCTCTAAGCCGCCACTTAATCGAGTGCATTTATCGGAACTCAATCCTCTATATCTAAGCTACCATTATGTTGAGAGCACTCATCGAAATTCAATCATCTATCTTTAAGTTACCCTTCAGTCAAGCGTACTCATCAGAATTTAATCGTCCACTCAAAGCTCTGTCATCCATCTTCTAAAGCCGTTTCGCTATCAAATGCACCCAAACACTCAATTTTTCATTACACACATCCACGTATCATTCATTTACTTTTCATATCTTTCTATCTATTTAAGAAAGATTTCTAATTTGAGCGTCAGAAGATATATTGGAGAACGAATTTTTATAATTTTTTGACATCTTGTTTGTTAGTTGTGATATACAAGACCTAGGTTCGAAGTAATGGATACCAAACCCGCTTCAATCTGACTTACTGGGAAAAATCAAGCGACTACCTAACTTAGACAATAATCTAAATCTAGCGACACATCATATATGTATATATATATATATATATTAAAAAATAATTGTAGACTATTAAATACAAAGGAATCTAATTATTTCAACGTCAGAAAGGCTACTATCCACCTTTGTATAGAAATGTATCTCGTTGTTAATTTTCCAGGGCCTTTTCAATTTCAAGGAAATCTTTAATAATTACCGTATTTATTAATTGCATAGAGAGCCCCACTTACAAAAGTATGAAGAAAAAGCTAAACTAAATAATTGTACTTTTTGGGTATTTATTCATCATGCTTTTAAAAAGAACTTTTCATAAATGAGGCATTACTTGTATATTTTTTTCTCCAGTATTTTTAGGATGTTTTTGTATTTTTAGAAAATTTCAATTTTGCTTGCATCAACCTCAATTATTATTTTATAAATTGTTTTATAAAATATAATATAATAACAATTAACTCTAATAGGTAGGATAGATTACATAATCCTGTTTTTCTTGTTTTAGTGCAATATTTCTAAAAGCGTAAAATGAATTTTAAATTGTTTTTAATCATTAAACTATAAGTTATCTAAGTCTGCTTCTTTTTGTTTTTTTACGGCCCATAACTAGCCTACTTTTCTACAGATGTTTCATTGTTGCCTACTTTTTAAGTGGCACATTTTATCATTTATGAGTGGTTGTAGATCCTAGTAAAATGGGTTAGACTCGACTGGAAATAATTGAAGACCCTGAGAATGAAAAGATGAAAGAAGGTAGACCCTAACATTTTGCAAATAAGTTAGAATCCATGCAGGTCCTGCAAACCGATAGTAAGCAACTTGGCCAGAGGCCGAAGCCTAGAGCATGGGACCAGCAATCTACCCGGAAGTAGCCCGGGACCGGGTGTCTTGATGCACACCATAAACAAACCCTTTTGTCCCAACAATAAGGGGTGAATGGGCCCGATTTGCCATGTGCCTGGAATGCGTTGTGGGAAAATGCACGTGCAAGAGGACATGTCTCAGGCAAAAGCCGATGTGTGCTAAATGAACATAGGTGGTCAGGCCGTAGCATTGCCAAGTAGTAAGATACGTTTACCGCTAAGGAATTGCCACCGTAAAATACTTTCAGACACTTTTTTCCCTCCTGTTTTTGTAGTGGTGTGTAGAAAACTAATTTAAATTTTCAAATCATGCTTGAATGCAGGTTCGTGTTGAATTGTTTTTCATCTACGCATCAGGTTCATCTTTTAAATATTTGTGGATGTTATTGTTGGCAGTGTTGGATACAATGTTGAGTTTGGTGTTGATTCGAAAATAATCAGATATGCAACGGCCGATGTACTATGTCAGTAAGATGTTAGCAGATACTAAAACTCATTACTCACATGCGGAGAAAATGGCCTTAGCACTCATTTATTCAGCCCGAAAATTGTAACATTATTTCCAAACTTATAGGATAATCGTTCTCACTGACAAACATTTGAAAGCTGTGCTATAAAGGTCTGATATGTGTGAAAAATTAGTAAAATGGGTTACAGAGTTGGGTGAGTTTCATATTGAGTTTAGACCAAGGCTGGCAATCAAGGGTCATACGTTGGCAGACTTTATTGTTGAAACCACGACCCTAATTTCAAGCACCTTCGTTGGTAATGAAGATACTTGTCAAATAGACAACCTTTCCAGTTGGGCTTTGCACATTGATGGGTCATCAACGCAGTCCGATAGTAGGGCTGGAGTGGTTATGAGAACTCCTGATGGAAAAGAAATCAGCTATTCTTTGAGGCTTGGATTCCCGGCGACTAAAAACATTGCCAAGTATGAAATCTTGCTAGCTAAACTCAGGCTGGCAAGATAGTGTTAAACAAAGCACGTAATTGTGTATAGCGACTCCGAATTGATTGTTAACCAAATTCAGGGAAGCATTGAGGTAACTAGTCCTTTGCTAAAGAACTACCTTGTAAAGGTGAAAGGCATGGTGCAAAGCTTTGACAAAATGGAGATAGTTCATATCACGCGAGCAAAAAATAGAAAAGCAGATTGGTTTGCAAAGGCTACAGCCACCGAAAACCCTAAACAATATTTGAGATGCCCACTGAAAGTTCTGCAGACTCTCAGTATTGAGGAGTCAAAGCAAGAAGTTTTGCAGGTCATCAATTAGGAAAATTAGATGTCGCCGTATTAGAGATATCTAACTGATGGAGTATTATTGGAGAGCTCGAACGATGCCAAACATGTGAAAAAGACAGCTGGTTGGTATGCTATTGTGGACGAAAAAATATACCGCTGAGCATACTCAACCACATACCTTAGGTGCCTCACTCCAGAAGAGACAGACTATGTCCTGAGTGATATTCATCTCGGCATAAGTGAATCTCATATAGGAGGTAAAAATTTAGCTTTTAAAATTATGAGACAATGTTATCACTGGCCGACAATGAATAAAGATACAATAGACTTCGTCAAAAGATGCAAAAACTGTCAGCTGCATAGGAGTATGCTTCACCAACCGCCAACTGAGCTGAGGACCTTGCAGACGCCATGGCCCTTTGCACAGTGAGAGCTTGATGTCTTTGGCCTGTTTCCAATCGCATTCGGTTAAAGAAAATTTATTATTATTGGTATTGATTATTTCACCAAGTGGGTGGAAGCTACTCATTTGGCAAAAATTACTGAACATAATGCCATGAAATTTGTGCGACAAAGTATCATTTGCTGGTTTGGGAGCCCAAGGGTTATAATATTGACAATGAGACCCAATTTACAAAAAAGCATTTTACCAAATACTGCGCAAACTTGGGCATTAGGCTGGTCTATACTTCATGGTTTAACCCACAGGCTAATGGACAAGTGAAAGTAACTAATAGAATTCTATTGCATGAGTTGAAGATGAAAAATGGAGGACGCTGAAGGCTCATGGGTGGACGAATTGCCTTTGATACCGTGGTCTTATCATACTACGCCCAAGGAACCAACTCAGGAAACTTCATTTAGTCTATACTTTGGGACGGAGGCAGTAATCCCTATGGAGATTGGGCTACCCAGTCTCAGGGTTGGGAACTTTGACCCCCTTAGCAATACGAAAAGACTCAAACAATATCTTGACCTACTCCTTAAAGTCTAGGAAACAGCCAAGGTGCGTACGACTGTGTATCAACAACGAGTAGCACCATATTATAATAAAAGGGTGAAGGCCCGAAATTTTGATGTCGGAGACTTGGTCCTATGCAGTATAAAGGCCACGGGAAAAATTATCAATAGAAATAAACTTTTTCTGAATTGGAAAGGACCATTCATTGTGTCAGCCATCCTCAAGATTGGTACATACAAATTGCACAGTCAAAAGGGTAAATTAATATCGAGAACATGGAATGTCGTTCATACAAAGAAATTTTATCAATAGTTTTATTCGAGATCTAGGTAGGTAGTGCATGCGTCTTCATGTGCTTGTATTGTGTTTCATATTAAAGAAATCATTTGCCTTTTTTTTTTTTTTATTTCTCTTTATGATTGTTTAACTTGAATTTATGTGTGTGTGCTCATATAACAATGCATTGAACTAAACCGGCCTAGATTGTCCCTAAGTCAGGTAAGCTTTTCATCTCACATATTCCGTGACCCATAAGCGGTGAGAAGAACCTCGATCCAGTTATTGAGCAGTCCACAAGTGATCGAAAATCTCAATTACGGATTCATTCCAACTGACCAAGCATGGTCAAACAATTAAACCTTAGGGGGCTGTTTAGTATGCGTGCTTCAATTATCTTCCTCAGGGATGAGCACCTTCAATTAACCATGGCCTGCGAATTAGGATCAAAATTGTCAACTATCCTGATTTCGCCAATGCCAGACACCAATAAAGCATATAGACAAAGCCCTTAGCCGGCAAATTGTTACTTACAGAATAAAATAGGCAACTAAAAAGCTGGTATATTAATAAGTCATATAGCTTTCTTTACAATGTCAAAATTAGACGACTAGAAATGTAAACTATCCTTGGGAGCTCCCTAGGTGGCGAGAACTTGGCTCTCTTGAGTCAGAAAATCTCGCAAGTCAGACGAGCGATGAGCACCTCTATTTCTCTCATCAAAAAAGCTAATAAGAAATTACGGGTCAACCAGCAACGTGATCTGCTGGCATAGTTGTATGCCATCTAGAAATCGAGCGTTCAGCACATGTCCCACCTCCTCCGGCTTGAAACATTCCCTTAGCTCGAGTACAAGCGGGTATTCTTACTCTTAAGCTCTACATCTTGTTGGTTGGCCAACTCTAGAGCATCCCTGGCACCTTGCAACTCAACTTTGTTGTAGAGCGCTTGGATCAACTTTGCTTTGTCTCAAATGGTTGATCTCATCTTGCAGTTGACGAATCCAAAGTTTCCTTTGATGAAAGCCGAACTTCAAGATATCGAACATTTTGTCCTCCTGAAGAGTGCACAAAGTACATGGCATCAAAACTCATTCAACTCAATTGGAAGGATTAACTAAATACTTACCACAAGAAATAGCACTATGAGAGCTGCCTCAATCAAGGGAACCCTTGCCCCTAGGGTAGAATCTGGCCGTCTTCCAACAGGGCTTGGGTGAGGTGATGAAGTCGTCGAGCCAGGAGTGAACAGCCACACGGGTTGGTGTAAACGTTTTGGCGCAGATCCGTGACTGTGGATATTGTCCGCTTTGGGACGGGGGAACTTACGGCGTCCTCAGCCAACACGCAGCCCGCACGGTTTGTTCTGGGGCAGCCGGAATCCACCGCCCAAAACGCGTCCACAATGGAAGAGGTATCCACGCCCTTTATAAGGCACGCTTCCGTTCACCTCCCCATCCGATGTGGGACTCTACATCCCACCCCCTTCGGGGACCCAGCGTCTCCTCACCTGCACACCGGACCGGATCCGGCTCGATACCATCGCCAACGCCCCGGCGCATCCATCGTCCTTGTGGATATTGTCGCTTTGGGGTCGGGGAACTTACGGCGTCCCATTACACACACGCCCATCCCGGTTTGTTCCCTATTTAAGAAGGGCGGAATCCACCGCCCAAAAACGCATCCACAATGGAAGAGGTATCACGCCCTTTATAAGGCACGCGTTCGTTCACCTCCCCATCCGGCTGGGACTCTGCAGTGATTGTAGAGTCCCACATCGGATGGGGAGGTGAACGAAGCATGCCTTATAAAGGGCGTGGATACCTCTTCCATTGTGGAAATGTATGCGGGTTAATTTTTCCTGGGCTCCAGAACAAAACCGTATTTATTAATTGCATAGAGAGCAAAAGTATGAAGGTGCCAACTAAATAATTGTACTTTTTGGTATTTATTCATCATGCTTTTGCGGAGGCATTACTTTTATTTTTTTTTCTCAGTATTTTTAGGATGTTTTTATTTTTGAAAATTTCAAAGCGCACAATATCCACATTTATGGATGGCCGGGACTCGATTGGTGCTCACCAACTTTCTAATAGGTTGGATAGAGGAGATACTGTTTTTGGATATTTGGAGACTCCCGATGAGAAGTCTTTCAACTCCCGCCACTGCAACTTCCTCTACAATGAGTAGAGAGATGGCTCTGCTTGGATATGCAAAGAAGAAGGCAGCAACACATCCGGGTGGCGGACATCTACTGACCTCTATGAAAGTACCACATGCAACTGTTTTCCCAACAACAACTAGTTGGCCCGCAATTTCATAAATGCACGGGGGCTTAGAAGAAGTTACTGGAGGATCCTCACCGGTAATGAGCTCAGGGCCCAAACCCGTATCAAACTCGGGCTCCAGACTCGTTTGGACAGTAGGGCCTGGAGTTGGGCTTTCAGGTTGTGCGGTTTCAGACTCAGGAAGGTTTGCCTCAATGGAGAGAGAAGAGGTAACTCGCCGCTGTGATGAAGCTGCTTTAGGCTTAGTGCCACTCATCTTTCTTTTATGTGCTTTTGGTGGTGACGTGACGGCAGTCACTATTTTTTCTGCGCCGGTCATCTGCTCAGTAAAGACCAAGGGCTCTAGTGAGAGAAGGCGGTCTTTATTTTTATTATTAAAAGAATCCGTCTTCTCTCGGAGAATCTCAACAAACAATTTCGCAGACTCCTCCTCTTAAAAAGTAACCCTACCAGTGAATGAGTCGACGACGCTTCCCCAACCACAGGGAATGCCCATAGATAACTTCATAAAAAATCGGTCTTTCCCATCTTTCACAGACTCGTAGATTAGTTCGGAAATGCTTATTTTCCTCAGAGACAACGAAATCCAATCGCCGCTTTGGACGAATCAGAATATGACCTTGATGGCGGTGGAGTTAAGTTCCAACCCACAAATACGGAAAAAGATACAAAGATTGTAAAGATATCTTATAGCGTTCGCGTTAAATCTGGTAATGGGAATGCCAAAATCCTTAAACATCTAAAGAAGCTCACGGGCAATGTGAATGCGAAGGCCATTCCTAAGGTGAATCTCGTATATGGTGATGGAATCAACAGGGGGAGCACAAGCCCTGTCGTTCTCACGAGGCACCACAAATGGAACCTTCCTAGGAATGTTAAACTGAGAGTACAACCTCTCAACGTCGTCAATAGAAAGCACCTACCGAGTATCAGTGACTTGAAGGAGGACTGAAAATGGCCAGAGAGCAAACTCTTAAGAGTGAAGAGGTGAAATGGCCAGAAAACAAAGAGGACCGAAAGAGTTAGGGTTTGAAGTTTGAAAACGAAGAGTAAAACTGACCAAAAACAGTGCCATATTTATAGCAGATTTTTTGGAGTTGAGAAGGCGCCACTTTTGAATTGAAAAGACGCGTAGTTTCGAGGAATGACATGATTACATACCCATGTATCACTGGGAAAATTGTCCTCATTAATGACACGACGGACATCATCCAAGGTAAACTTTGAAAAACAAACCGGTTACTTGCTGCTAATGGATCCACTCTGAAAACTTTATCACTCCGGAGACATTATCACCACACCACAAAGGTTTTTGTCCACTTCGAAGATCTCATTTTTCCGAAGACTTTTTACTCCGGAAGCTTTGTCTCTCTGGAGATTTTGCCACTCCAGAGCTTTTTGTCCATTCTGGTAGTTTTTCCACTCCGGAGATTTTGTCACTTCGAAAATCTCATCACTCCGGAGATTTCATCCTCTCCAGAAGATTTGTCACTCCAGAAATCTTCATCCACTCCGGAGACTGTCAATCCAAAAATTTTATCTCTGGATTCTCTTCAGACTTTTTGTCACTCCGGAGACCTTCATCCACTCTGGAGACTGTCACTCCGAAAATTTTATCACTCCGGAGATTTCATCCTCTCCGGAAGATTTGTCACTCTGAAGATCTTCATCCACTCCAGAGACTATCACTCCAAAAATTTTATCACTGTGAAGTTTCATCCTCTTTGGAAGCTGTCTCTTCGGAGACCTTATCCACTTCGGAGACTCTGTCACTCCGAAAATTTTATCACTCTGGAGATTTCATCTTCTTTAAAAGTCTTATCACTCCGGAGATTTCATCCTCTTCGAAAGTCTTCATCATCTCCGGAAGATTTGTCACTCTGAAGATCTTCATCCACTCCGGAGACTGTCACTCCGAAAATCTTATCACTCCAGAGATTTCATCCTCTCCAAAAGTTTTTTCACTCCAGAGACCTTCATCCACTCCGGAAGTTTTTTCACTCTGGAGACCTTCATTCACTCTGGAAAATTTTTCATTCTGGAAATCTTCATCCACTTCGGAGACCTTATCCACTCCAGATACTTTGTCACTCTAAAAATTTTACCACTTCGAAGATTTCATCATCTTCGGAAGCTGTTTCTCCAGGGACTTTCATCCACTCTGGAGGCTTTGTCACTCCAGAGATTTCATCCTCTCCGGAAGTTCCATCATCTCCGAAATTTCATCTCACTCTGGATTTCATCCATTCCTGGAGTTGGATTACTCCTGCTCAGTTATATCCCTAAGTTACTTCAAGAAAATTAGCTACAATGTGATTTTGCCAAAGTAACAACAAAGAGCAGATTGGAAAGGAGGAGTGTGCCATCAATGAACATACCGGAGGTTTAAAATTAAAAACCTCTGACATGGGGGGCTAGTGATGCGTACGGTAACAATGGGCCCACAGGCCATGATACGAAATGGGCAGGACTAACATCGAGGCCCACGAATGTAGGCCAGCAAAAGTCCATTCTATAAACTGTTGGGTCGTGCACATCACGTACACGATCCCATGACTGAAAGTCTTAACTGATTGTCTCTATCCAGCATGACGTCACAAATCATGAGAAAACGGACAAGCAAAGAACCATGGGGAGATCTAGACCTTTAAAATATACATCTCATTGCTTGGACTACTGCTTGGACTAAATTCTCTCTCATTTTTTCCTTTAAGAATTTTTTATTCTCTGTTTTGAAAGGGAATTAATTTGAACGTCGGAATACCTATCATGAAGTAAGCCCCGATTGTACTCTAATACTTAGTTTTAGTTGTGGTGCGTAAGTCTTGGATTATCAAAGACGGAGTAGAGATCCAGCTTACAAAGAAGGCTTTCTCAAAATCCGTCACTAATCAAGATCCATGAAACACATCACATAGCTCACACACAAAATTGATAAATTGTGATCTAAATTAAAATCAAAAATCCAAGAAGCATAATCCACTCATAAAAATAGAGACAAAAAGTTATTTTAAATTGCTTATTTATATACAAATTTTAAAAATATTTAAAAATATATAATTTTGTCCAGAATATTGCCTAAATATTTTGATTGAAGAATCATTGTATTAAAAGTTATTGATTATATAAGAATATAATTTGTTAACATAACTTTTCAAAAACTTCCTATTTATCTAAAAAAAAAAATTATAATCACAAAAAATCATAACTCAACCCATGCTAGCCTGAATCGTTTATGCCTAAAATTTTCAACATATGCCTCCATATTCATGTAACCTAACGATATTTTATGAATTTTTAGATTGATTAGCTCAAATTGATTGAATAATTAAAATTTAATTAGCTCAATCTTAAACCTTAATTATATAAAATCACTAATGAAAGTGATATCAAGTGGGCATATTCAATAGAAGAGCTATTATGATCGTTCCATAACTAACCTTCCTTGTCATTCTAAACAGTTTAGATTGATTTACTAGAAAACATGAAGCTGTGATTTATTTTATATTTTAATAATTTATTTTAATATTAATATTTTATTTTTATCAACCAATCTAAACTTTTAAAATAATAAGAAAGTAAATTTAATGAAAAAGGCATTAATGTGTCTCTATTCAATGATGTGGTCATATGATTAAGAGAAAACTGTGAAACAAATAACTTTTAAAAAATTACTTTAATATAATAGACTTCTATGCATCGACCAAAACCTCTCATTTTCTTTTTGTTATCGTCCTTTTTCTTTATCTTAGATATATTGATTGGGTCATATTATCCGTACTACGACACATTCAAACACTCTATAAGCTATGCCAAATACAATTCAACCTACCATAGGTCATACTAAACACAGTTTATAGTGAATATATTCACTATAAACCTACCATAGGTCACATATTAATAATATGTGAAGAAATTTGTATAAGAGATTGTAGATACTTCTTGATAATGAAATCCACCAACAACCAATGAAGAATGGTCAAAAAAAAGTTTACAAGTCATTTTTAAATATAATTGAAGCGAAGATTGGCAAACTGGTTGATTACTTAACACCACTAGATTTGTGCTGAAAAATCCTTTGTGCTTAGTACTAGAACGTATTATTGATGCTTTCGATTAGTTCAACAAGCCCACCGAATATTGACTAATATTGGTAGACCATAGTTCGAGAGAAGCCTTGGTGTAATGGTAGAGCTTTCGTTATATGATCCTGTAGTTACGAATTTAAGTCATGAAAATAATATCTTGCATAATACAAGGTAAAATAGCACACAATACACTCAAAGTGGCCCAACTCCTTCTCGAAACCTTGCACATATTTATGCTCCCTCCTGTTTCCTTTCAATATAATCTGCTCAGTGAAAACAGACCCGATAAAATCTGTACATATTGCAAAGGTAAAATAGCACACAATAAACTCAAAGTGGTCTAACCCTTTCTCAAAACCCTACACATATTTATGCTCCCTCCTGTTTTCTTTCGATAAAATCTGCTCATTGAAAACAGACCCGATAAAATCAGTACAAATTGTAAAGGCTTAGGGGGATTGAATACTTCTATTGGCGAATAGAGGATTCAATACTAGCCGCTGAATCACTGCAATTGGAGGCGGCGGCCCTTGTTTAAGGGTGATTACCCAATTGAATCATTGGCTTACAGGTGAAATCAAAATACTACATATTCTTTGTTATTCTTGCTGTCTTCTTATTACTTTTCTTTTCCCCCAATTTTTTTCCCACTTCTGATTTTGATGTATTTTTCACTGCAGACACAACGAAAGTTGCAGTTACAGATTGAAGAGCAGGGGAAATACCTTCTACAGATGCTCGAGAAGCAGAACAAGATGGAGCAGGAAAAGTTGAAGGCATTGGCTTTGGCATCTCCATCCCCTGCTATGACGACAAATGTTGTTGATAATGACAAGTCAGAGGCCTCAGAGCTGGATCACTTAAAAGCAGGAGCACTGGAAGAAAGTTCTCATAGTTCTAAAGGCAAGCAAAAAGAGAGAATTTTTTTTTTTTTTTTGTGTTAAAACTCAAGCTGTTAGTTTGTTGATTCTATTTTTTTTAAAATTATTGTAAGACAATTTGATATTTGTGTTAAAATCAATTTGATATTTGTGTTAAATTTTTACCCATTAAAGTATATAAATTAAATGTAAAATTATATACCTTTTATGGTAATTATTTTTTGTTAAATATAGTATTTAATGATAAATTTTAAATGTATTTTAGTGACAAAATTATTTTGTCACTAATAAATATTATTTAGTGACAAAATAAAAATTTATCACTAAAGGTTTTGTGACAAATATTTAGTGACAATTTAGTGACAAATTAATATTTTGTCACTAAAAGTTTTAGTGATAAATTTGTAATCTTTAGTGATAAATTATTTTGTCACTAAAAATTAATATTGTTGTAGTGATAGTATTAAATTGTATATAAGATAAACAAAAAATTGGACAAAGTCAAATTGTAGGTTAGGCTATTTATGGGCCAATCGAGTTATACCAGACATAACCAAAAAAATTTTCTATTTAATGGTCATATGGTGGATGAACAATCATATGACTGATAAATACTTACATGACTATTGAGGGGGAGATGAGGGAGGGGGAATAATCATGGCCACGGCAATGATCCCAAATTTTGTAAAAAATTAAATTAAAAAAATTATATATATATAATCATGGCCACGGCAATGATCCCAAATTTTGTAAAAAATTAAATTAAAAAAATTATATATATATATATATATATCATTCTCCACATATTTATACACAATCAATACATATATTCTCTACTTTCTCTTTACTCCTATACTCTCTGCTATGTTATAATATAATAAGTGATATTATATAATACTTATCAATATATTTATATTATTTTTATTAGTTTTTATTTAAAATATAAATATTATTAATTTATAAGCTAATTATTAATTATAAGATATAATTTTTTATTTTGATAGTGAAAAAAATCTAAAAAAAAACTATTCATATATTCTCAAACCGATTAAATCACATATACATACTGATAGTGGCTCTAAAATGTCAAAATTATAACCTATTTCAAATACTATTATTGTTTATCATTCTAGTTCTGCAGCCCCAAACATTCTAATAGTGTATCATAATTTTTTACAATTAAATTAGTTAACGATTATGAATAGGCTATTTATAACAAATATAAAAATATATTATATTTGTAAAAATTTTGAGGGTATGGAACACTTGAAGAATTGCATAGAAAAATATTGGAGGCAACAATTGTCCTTAATTTAAATTGAACTAATATTTTGTCTAATGATACAAGGTTAAAAGATTTTCAATACTATTAGAGGCTAAAATGGAAGAGATTGGTAGAATATATAGTTCAATCAGAAAAACCTTTTTCATAGTATAAAATTACAAATTTGAAAGATATGTGTAGAAGTAATTCCAACCTAAATATATAAAGTTGTCTTAATATATTGTCAAAGATGAGGGTATTTAATTTTTTTACAATTTAAATATAAATTAATTTTAGAATTAACACATATAAAATCTAAAATTTTTTTAACTAGTAATATACGGTAATTACGTAATAATTTATGTTATATTTATATTACATTGTATTAATTTTAGAAAATTAAAAAATTAAAAAATTATTGGTATTAAAATTTTTAAATATCCACATACTACTTTTATAATTTTACAAACAATTAATGTTATTATAAATGATTTGGAATGTTGAATAAGATTTAGTCTATTACTTTTAATAATATTATAAATAATCATTTTAATATTTTTATTTAAATTATAATTTTTTTAATTTTAAATAGTAAATTATTTCACACGAGATAGATATGCATTAACTTTTATACTAAGGATATTTTACAATTTATTTTCTCATTATGTGAAAAAATACGCAATGTTATTCTTTTTATTAATATATATTCTTTTTGTGAGTAGCAATTTAAAATATTATGTCGATGAAATAAATTGAGTTATAAGAAGATAAAGATCCACTATTTAGCAAGATAAAACTTAAAGTTCTAAATGTTGAAGGTCTCATATCTATTTTGTATTGTCTAGTCATTTTTCACGATGAAATATCATAACAGTTGAGCCAATTATAGATATTAATTTAAAGATAGTTAAAATGATTAAATATTTTTTAAAAATATTTTATTATACTAGTAATAAACTTACATGCATTCATTATACCACTCAAAATCTACTATTAAATTAATTATTGCCATTTATTGTCATGATTATATTTTTTTTGGGATAATTATAATTTTTTCATATAATACAAACAATAAATATAAATATACTATGAAAAATTTAAATGAATAATTTTAAGTAAATATAAAAATTATTAAAATTTACATATTCACTGATATCGCATTTAATTGTATTTTTTAAAAAATTAAATATTAAAATAATTTTCTAATTTGACATGTCTCATTATAATTATGAACCATTGTATTAATATATGGTAATGTTATATGTTTTGAAGAATTATATAACAATATAAGAATAAGTGATAGAACAAAAGAATTGAAGGCTTGTGTTTATTAGTATTTACATACAATATACAATTCATATCTACCATAGTCAATAACAAAATTGCTTACTTTATTAGAAGTAATAATAGAGGTAGCTAATGAAATTTACTTCCTTAGGTATGAGTTTGACTTAAAATAAAGTTGGCTAGTAAAAATATAATATCGGTTGACTTCTCATTACTTATAGTTGAACCAAATTTCTAGTATCTCAATTAATAACTCAAAGTTTTAAATTTTAGATTGGTGAAATTATAAGGAGTATACATTTTTCGTACTCGTATGAATAATACGAAACTTCTTAACCCTATCAATAAATGCAATATTATTGAAGATAACCTTCAATACTTGGGAGTCGAATAGTTGATGAAGAAAATAGGATAACATTACAAACTAAAAAAAATGTCAATTTTTATTAAAATATGGTTAAATGTAAGAGATCGTATTAGAAATTCAATCATTTTGAATTTCTGTAAGGAGGATGGCGCCAAAAATAGTGATGGTAAAAATATATGAATGCCTAAAAATAGGAAAACTATTATTACAAATATTTTTTACTTTTATAAACTATAATATTAAAAAAATTTTAACGTAATAAATAAAATATGATATATTTTTTATTTTTTATATTAGGGACGTGCCTAACATGACATGAATGGTTAACACGCCTAACTAGCATAGGTAGACCATATGCCTTGGTAGGTTGAAACATATATGCCCCATGTCATGTCAAGTATATCTCGTAATGTAAATATGTTGTGTCGATATGGCATGCATACTCCTAAATTGCCCAAATAAATAGACCGTGTTGTCTTGACTCGACTAATTTAAGACCTCTATGTCACTCATGGGGCACTTATAAAACAATTACTTTTAGAATATTACTAAGAAAAAAAAAATCTAAACTTTTTTAATAGTCTACATTTAACATTTTAATTTTATGGATTTTATATCTCCCTTTTAATATTTTTGATTATATCATAATTTTAAATTTTATTAATTATATACCTAAAATTTTAATCTTTTTTGCAGTTCAACCTTAGTGTTCCAATTTTTTCATTTTAGGCACAGAAATTTTCTAAAGAAAAATTGATAAAAATTATTTTTAGAAATTCTTCATGTTTCGATTTAAATTCGGATTGTCTTACGGGTCAAAAAAATGCAAATCGGATCTTCTTGTTTGTCGATCCGACGCGGATCCGTCTCCATAGTCTTGAATCGAGACTCTCTGGGCGGACAACAAAAGTAGAGCGAGATGGTCGGAAGGCCAATGGGGCTAAAAAAATGGCAAACTTTTTGAGAATAAAGGAAAAGATGTATTCTATTTTTTATAGATAGTAATTTTAGAGGAGAGAGAGTTTTTCCTGCCCTCTCCTCCCCCTTTTTAGAGGATAACTCCTCTTTATATAGAACCTCATCTCTCTTTCAAAATTACTATCTATAAAAATAATACATCTTTCTCTTTTATTCTCAAAAAGGTCATGACATGACTTGAAAGCGTTTTTGGGGATTTAGCCCAATTGGCCTTCGATATCTCGTTTAGATTTCATTATTGTTGCACTTTCGGTATCAAGACTATGGAGACAGATCCGTTTTCGATCGACAAACAAGAAGATCCGATTCGCGGCCCCTGACCCGTAGGACAATCCGAATTTCTGGTACGCAACACTTCATTATCTATTTTTTTTCCAAATTCTTGTAAAAAATTATTCATTCTCGTATGACATGTAAAATTATTTTTTTTTTTGAGATTTAGATTTTTTTCTATAAATAGTTAAAATTATCATATTATTTTATAATATTTCATAATATAAAATTAAATATCACATATATACTAAAATTCATATTTATAATTTTCTTTTAAAGAATTTGAAATTGGGTTTTCTACCTTCACACTTCCCTCTCGATACTTTCAACAGTTGTAGAATTTAGTATAGAGAAGAAAATTGGTATACAGAAGAAATTTGAAAGTTCCTATATATTTAAAACAAAAATTTAAAACTACCCCTTACATTATCTAGAAAAATTTCTCACCAACCTCTTAATATGGTGGGCAATTCTATAATTTATAAGGTAAAAAAAGAACCAAATTTTTTTATAATAAATTTATTATTTTTTTTATCAAATATCAAACTATTTAAGAAAATAAATTTTTTAATAAAATATAACAGAAACATATAAAATTATAACATTTAATCATCATAATAAATTAATAAATATATACCATATGTTGGGTCCCATGTCCAGGCCCATGAAAAGTTTCGAGGCCCATGAAAAGGATGACAAAGCCCGCGCAAGATGACGAGCCCAGCCCAGTTTTGAAGCAGGGAAGCACGCTTGATGCTCTGTTGCGACGCGAAAGTTGTAAATTTTCAAAACCGCAAAGGCGGAAAGGCCAGCCAATGGAGAAGTAAGTAGGCCAGCACCAACGGCTCATTTAGCAGCAACCAGCCAATTCTCGCTCGGGGGATACGAGGCGTGGCGGCAGCGCTTAATACGGCAAAAGGACAGCCGATATTTAATAAACTACCGGCAAGGAGCCCTTACAACGGGTATTCTAGCGTCGAGAGTCCAATGGGGAGGAGCCTATAAGAGCTCCCCCTCCCCGCAGAGAAAGGGATCCGATTTCGAACTTTGAGCTTCCCTCCTCTAAACTTGATCGCAAGAAAGAAAAGAGCTAGAACTGAGATCGCATTCACTTCCTTCTGGCACGAGCTAACTCACGATCACTATCCCCACGTCTACTCGGACTTTTTTTTGAGATGCGGTGCATCAAGGAAGCCGGACATTCCATATAATATTTCTAAAATTCACCGCATTCTCAATACCATTACACACGCATCTCTCACGCTTCTACAGCATTTATCTGCGCACCACCCATAGCGTGCGCCGTTTTCGTTTATTGCGGGAATTTGTTGACTTGAGCGTCGGAGCTACCTCGGTGGGAGAAATCCTGCCGGACCCCTGACCTCTTTTTTGTTATTTGTATTGTGCAGGTCTAGGTTCAAGACTACAGAGACCGGACCCTAAACCTGACTCCACCGCGTGCTCGGAAATCCGAAGACTCTCTAATCCGTATGGCAACCGCGGATCCGAGACGCAACACCATATTATATGGGACATTTATAACACAACATTCTTTCTTCTCCATTTTTATTAATTCTTTTAAAGTTTTTTTATACAATCCAATAAATTGAAATGGTGTGATAAGCTAAAAAAATTACGATTTTAGGTTATTGTGCTAAAAGAAAAAAACAAAATTAAAATATTATGATTTTCTTAATAATTAATCATAATTTTCTAATTCATATAATTTACAAAAAAAAATAACACTGATAAATATGAGATAGAGATTTCTTAACTTTGGAGTAAGATAAAAGTGAAGATATAAACCAGTATAATTAACAAGGCTACATGGACTCTTCCAAATAAGTAATGGAAAAGTTCTACTGCAACAATGGAGGGAGGGAAATCTGTCTCTTTCTCTATATATACAAGTAAGGGAGAGGAAAATTTGAGGGTTACTAACTTTTTAACCAGTGCCTGGCACCGGCCACCATCGAATCTATTGTCGGACATCCATCCCTTCAAGTGTGACAACCTCCACCGGTTGTGAGATCCCTCCGGCAACACACGGCACACCTCGTTGATGCTATCCACCGACCACCGACCTTCTCTAGCACCAATTTAGCCACTAGCTACAAGCAATGGCTAGTGATGATCATGTAAGATATTTATTGTTATAGTCGTTAGCCTAAGAAAAATTCTATTTTTAATTGAAATAAATGTTTATCGGGCATAGCAAACAACACAACATTTATTCTTATCATATTCTTAATAATTGTTATTTCTAAGTGATACGTCCATCTATTAAAAAAAAAAGTGTAAATCTAGATCTAAACATCTAAACTGACATCTTGATACTGGATTATATTATCCGGGCGACTGACATACCAAGAGTGATCCTATGTGAGACCACCTCAATGAGTACTATCCTACATGAAACTTCTTTTCTAATAACTATCTTGCTTGACATTATCCAAAGATTGTTACACGCTTAGAATATCCTGTCAACCTAAGGTATTAGGAGTAGTTGGATACAGAACACGAACTCTAGAATGGCTATGGAGTTAAGCCTTTCAAGAGTAAAGGCCTATGAAGGCTGACCCACATAAGTGATCCTACTATACCCAAAGTGCATGCAAAGTTTGAGAGATGGTTGAGCTTGCTCAAAATAGTCCACTGTTAGCACCGTGTAAGAAGAAATAGTTAAAAGTGTAACCATTTAATAGAATCAAGTAAGCCCACATTGATAGACATGGCACTTACTTTCAGATACAGTACACTCATTAAGGTGATGATTATTCAATATAAAAACTATTACTTTTTTTTAAAAAAATATTGATTAAAAGGTAGAAGGTTATAATAACTTTTGAAAACGAGAACTATAAAAAATTAAATGTCTCAAAGTTATTTTCTAGAGGGATTGATAGCTTCTATAAATAAAAAATCCTCACGTACATATGAGGATATTTTAAATAAGAGATAAAAAGAAAAGATATTCTTATTTGAGACAAATCTCGTGCGAAACTATAAAAATTTTAGAACTAAGTCCTTCCAAAGACATTTCCAATTACAATTATTAAGAAGAAAGTTGTTTTTTCAACACTTGACTCTCATTTTAATCTTTATGAGCATTATAGTCGAACTATAGTACTTTAATTATTATGAAGAAGTTTGTCATACTCACACATAACTCTCCTTAACCTTATTAAATATTCTAATTTGATTAGTATTTTATTGATATAAGTGATAATTATAAACAAGGAGATGATTTCATATTTTGCTATTCTTATCATTATTAGTAATGTGAAAGATCTAAATTATAAGATTTAAGAATTTACTTTAGAATCACTTCTGGTCAATGTCTACATTCACGGTTCACGTTACTAAGCAATGCTGTTTCATTCTCATGCTATTCCGTATGACTAATTAACATTGAACAATAATTAATAAGATGGTCTAAAATTGTTTTAGTCGACGGCCGGAGAGTTATGGAGGTAGACAGCGGCGGCGTCCGGAACGGTGGGTGAATAAATAAATGGGTAGACGGACACCTGCCTCTGCATGCGAAATTCAGAAACGTCAGAATGCCGAGAGGCAAATGCAGAAAGGCATGCAGTGATTCCCGCTGAGCTTAATCGGCAAAGAAACACCAGACATTTGTACAGGGAATACTGCAGATTGTACGACCGTACACCTGCAATTATAAGCAATTTCTTTTCTTTTTCTTCTTTTCTGATAAGTAAATTACAAGCATTTACCATTAAAAGAAATCGTTTAAAATAAGCAAAACCGTGGCTAATAAATATTTTTCTAGTTTTTTATATAGAGATAAATTTAAAATTTCTTTCAATGGGACCAAAACATATAGTCATTAATATGAATAATCATAACAAATCAATAATTTTATAGTTGGGCTCTTTATTAATATAGTTATTTAAAATAGTTATATTATTTTGATTAAAAAATGGTGAAAGATTGAGTAATCCTAAAGAGATAATTGACTAATAATAATTAATTAATAAATTTGGTCAAATCATGGAAAAAAATTTTATCAAAGTTGATAAAAAATTCAGTTTAATTCTAATAAATTTCTTTATAATTTTCTTTTATTTATATTTTGAATGGTGTTAAATGACCCCATTGAGCAAACCATAATTCTGTTATTGTTATTTTTATATGGATTTAACATATAAATAGATATATAAAATAGTTTTTAGTAAACAAATATTTAAAAAAATTTATCTTACAATATCACCGTTATAAAATAAATTAATGAGTTTGATAATTAGCTATACTGTTCAAAATATAAATAGATCCGTAACTAGGCATCCATTGAACAATTGAACAACTTATTATTGCCCTAGGTAAATAAATATGGAAGAAAGTCTAAAATACAAACAATATGTATACCATGTCCACATGGTTGAAAATTGATAATAACTAAAAAGTTAAAAATCTTGAGAGGAACCTAATATCCATGATAGAACTTTAAAAAATTGATCCATTATCAGTACTTTATTAGATTATTATAAAATTTTATAAATTATAACGTATAAAAGTACATAAATGATGATACTTAATCAATACTTCTAAGTCAATTATGTGAGATGTGAAATTTGTAACATTTAAGAAAGCAAAAGAACATAAAATGTATTATTCCCCCAAGAATGTCTTACAAATTTCTCTCCCATGCTACCATTCTCAATACTTGAATAAGATATTGGAGAGTTTGATACTAATGACCCTTTTTTGTCTCTAAAAATCAGTAGAAATATCAAAGTCATTTAAATATTGTTACAACCCCCACTTAAAAATGAGTTAAGAAAAAAAATCACTTTTTCAATTGTAACATAAGCCATGATAGAGCTTGTCTTTTATAAAATAGAAAAAATATCAATCTTTAAATTATATAATATTTTTCTTTTCATAATAAAATATACTTATTAATAATTAATTTTTCTGATAATAAATACCATTGTACTTGTAATTAAGTAGAAGAATATGAATTTTGACCAATCTTAATAAGCACATAAGTGATACATCATATTTTTATAGTTCACATATAAATTAAATAATTTTCAAAATGTGTTTCTCAATTTTTCTTAGTTTATATATATATATTTTTATTGTGTTACATTTCAACCCGGCTAGTATCTTTGTTGTCATGTCAACCTTTTCTCTCTCCCATATGTAAATATTTTGTAGTATTTCTTTATTGCCTTCAATCTATTCACCCCAAAAATGACTTTAAAGAGTCATGGTATGACTTTAATTCTATGGACACCAACATCGCTTAAGCTATCATTTTCTCTCATAATGTTCGATATTCCTTTATTGTATTTTTTTAGCTCTCTTATCATTGTAATTGTTGACGATTTGTTGAGTTGTTATCAACAATTGCAAGAGATAAAGAGAGGCTACGGCGCAATTGGACATTGCAGTCCTTGCAATTCCCTTTCATTTATTGGATTGATGTTCAACGAATAAAAATCAATATTAATAAATATTTAAAAAAATTATATATATTTTTTATTATATTTTCTTATACTAGTATTTAGATGTTTTAATATATTTTAAAATTTAATAAAAATACTTATATGTATGTATTATTTTAATATATATTAAATATCAATTATTGTATCATAATTGATCCCGTAATTAAAAATTACTACAAGTACCACAGGTCGTAGCCCCCTATTGGCAATTTTGAATTGTGTTAACTCGGCGTGGCTCTTGCCTAGCTTGCTCAACTTTCTCTTCTTCTCCTATGGGGGCAATGTTATCTTTCACTAGAACCTCCATTATTTTAGTCTAGATAGTCATCTTTCTTTTTTCTTTTTGTTTGTTATTGTTAGGTGATTGATTGACCATTTTGTAATTTGAATAACCCAATTATAGACCTAATAGATAATTTTCACTTTTTAAAATTTTCTCTGCTTTTGAAGAGGACATAATATATCTTAAACTACAATGTTAAAGTGCATTTATATAAAGTTTGACAATAACACTCTGTTTTTTGAATTCATTAGAAGTATTTTTATTGGTATCTTAATCTTTTAATGATGTCTACAATTTGTTAATAGTGTTACATGTATCAAATATTTTATGTATTGTTATAAAAATTATTATCAATTTAAATACCAAAGAACAAAAAAATTGCCATAAATAACAATTGATGGAAATTGACAAGCGAAAAGTGTTGGGAGAAATTACTCGCATTTTAGTTGAATATGTAAGAAGGTGAAATAAAGCAACTACGGTGTAATATAAGAAAATTATATGAGGCATATAATTTTATGTGAAAAATCTATTCAAACCAAATGAAAAAAATAACATGGGTTAGGATAATTCTATTGTAATTAGTTGGGTCACACCAACTAATTACACATATCAACAAGAATCCACACCTCTTTTGTGAATAGTATTTTATAAAAAACTCACAAGTAAAAACTTAATATCACACCTAAAGTAGTATAAAAGAAGGATAATTATGCTTAAAACTTACTCCTAACAAATTTAAGTATATCCAAAATCAGGTTGCATCTCTGAAAATAAATATTTTAAAAATATTTTGAAATTAAAATACTATCACAAATAAAAAAAATACTCCAAGTTTACATCCAAATTTGCTAATGCATAAAAAAATCTTCTAGGTTTGTATTACTTTGACTTTGACTTATAATTTACCTTTTAGCCATAAAAGTAGTCTATTTATTAATCAAGTAGCCTCCCACTCTTTCCTAATTCAAACTATCTACATAGTGGAAGGAACCACCCACTCTTTATTCAAAGTAGAGAGAGACACCCACTTTTTAGGCCAGGTGACTTCCAACTAGGTAGAGAGCAACCACTCACTAATGACATGTATCCTCCACTAGGTTCATGTTAAAATCATCTAAGAAAATTGGTCGGGTCAATTCATCATATGTTCCCACTTAGATCCATGCACTAACATTTTTTACTTGTACATGATATAGGTTAGACATGATCATAAGTAGGGTCTATAAATTTAATAAAAATTCTGCTCAATAATATTTCATACTGACAAATAGTTCATGTGACAAATAAATATCAACAAAACTAGAGTCAATGTCATAAATCTATTAAGAACTTATAAATGTTCCAAAACATAGATGTTGCATATTGTAATACCCTAGACTCATTTTTATTTCATCATTCACAACATCTTTGATTACTCAAAATTATATTTGAAAAAGTGCATGTTTCACTTATTTCTCTACTTTGTATCCATAATTATGTTCCCATCTAAAATTGGCAATATAATAAGTCCATTGGTGAATATAAGTCTGATTGAAAAGACGGTTTCTTTTTTACTCAAATTATTAATTTTATTTAAACTATTTTTTTAGACATGTTCTGTAAAATTGAATCTCTTTTGTTGTTAAAAACAAGTTAAAGCAACAATAATTAGATTAGAGTTTCAAGGTACAACCAAAAGTCACAAAGGATATAAAAATAGAGGTCATAGAATCCTTTAAAAGGGTCTCATTTAATGATAAAGTAGGAATAAATTTACTTTCTTTATTGGTTTATTATGAATATGTGATATGAAACATCTGCTGCAGAGTTTGTTCTTTCACCAAAGTATGTATGTCATATTTTTTCAACCAACACCTTATAAATTTAAGTCAATACATTCTCTGTGTCTAACTTGAGTTCTTCGGTTCACGCTGTACACTCAAATCTCAACAAAGGTCCCCAATTAGATGAAAGATTAGTTGAAAGGTGAGGAATTGAGCTCCATCACATAATTACACTGAGTCATAATTATGCTGGTGACATTATCTCGATTTTCAATCCAGGGAATATTTATTTCAAAATTTATATTTATATACTACAAGATCATATCACTTTTGTCATGGACTGCTTTCCTTCTACTTAAAATTTATGAATGCTTAAACAAAATAATATATCATATTACATATAAATCCATATAATATATAACCATTATATATATGATCCATATGATTATCAAATCATAAGTAGCTCCAACACCATACGAATGGAATACGGCATCGGACTTTTCAGATATACTAGGTACCAAAACCATAACCATAAAAACCTATAGAAATATAAATAATGATCATAATAATTTGCAGAAGGGTAACAAATGATCATCACCAAAATTGTATTTATCTCATCATAAGATGAGTACACAATGTCCTGATATCAAAATTAACCATATATTTATTTCATCACATTAAAATATATCAGCACTCAAGCTTAAATAACTCTTAGCTTCAAGGGTTAGGAAAACAGCAATGTCCTGGTATCATCTCGTGCTTATCATCTGAAGGGTTAGGAAAATAGTAAGGAGTGAGCTAAATACTGAGTAAGGCACATATAATAAAGACAAACACAATTATACTTAAAATAAAAATATATTAATCAGAGGGATAGGAAATATATAAAATATGAATGAACTTATGTCTTCATTAATTTATTCATTTCTTAATAAATCATATTGATTCTTATTTATTATTTATATTTAGGGATTAGGATTAGTAAGCCTTACTAACTAACAGAACAATCAATCGAGAAAAGAATTGTGTATACTTCTATACAATCTAATGGCAAACAGTCCTATTCAGCACTTTGAGATGGGCAGTATACCTATAACCTGGTATACAAAACCATAAAACTTATGTCGCCAAAAATTCTCCAATGGCAAGGGACAGTCTTCAAGTTTTTACTATAATATCCTAATGTATGTTAGGAAATATCACTCTCTGAAAAAATTTCTTAGTCCAATTTCTTAATTTCTTTTTAAAAACTTTTTATGGAAGTTTTTACACTTGTTCTTAATATTTTTTCTTAATTTTCTCCACTCCGAAATAAATCATCATATTTTTTGAGACTTGTAAAGTTTCCATTTAAATATTTCATAATATCAAAATATACGAATCATAAGATGTAATAATTAGAAATAAACCATAAATATTAAAAGAAATCAAATGCATTGGCCGGTTAGTAATTTTAACTTTAAAATTTTACATATGCTAAAAATTCAGAACTAACTTATGGTACGTTCAGCTGATTCAGCCGCCGGTTCGATAGTTAGTTTAAGACTAGCTTGCGTTAATTTTTACCGTACAATTTTAGCACAATTTCTTGATGATTCGGCTACCGATTTAAGGTTGATTCAATATTCTGTTCAAAGGGTTGGTCCATATTGATTTTACCACTGAAATTTCAACATCAGCAAGCCAGTTTAATGAGCCGATTCAAATGTTAAAGGAATTTCCATAAGCTGAAAATCTTAGCATGCGTTGGGATGGTTCAACTGCTAGTTTGAAGCCCGGTTCAGTGGCCACTTCGAGGTCAATTTTATCGGTTGATACTTCAACATCATCTCATGATATCTTGGTTGATTTGAATGCCGATTCAGCCAATTTGGGGACTAGTTCAAAGCCTGTTCAGTAGCTATAAATTTAGCATTAGTATGGATACTGTTAGCCAATTTTATTGCTATTTAGGGGCCCAATTCAGTGAACAGTTCAAAGTATTTTTAGCAGTCAGTTTACAAGTTGACACTTTAGCCTTAGTACATAAGGGCTTAGCTGGTTTAGCTGCCTGTTCACCCGATTTTGAGCCCGATTTGGTCTATTTTTTTCAAGCTACCAAATTTAGCATCAGTATGAATGCAGGGACCGATTCTGTTGATAATTTTACGGCCGGTTCAAAACCGGTTCATGACCGGTTCAAGATTAATTTTTACAAGTTGATACATCAATATCATCTCAAGACACTTAGGCTAATATGGCTACCGTTTCAACCAATTTAGGGCCAAATTCAACCTATTTTCATAGGCTGCAATTTCCATCATCAGCATAATTATTGTGGCTAATTTTTTTGTTGAATGGAGATCCGGTTCGACGGCCGATTTAGGCCTAATTTTATAAGTTGACTTTTCAATATCATCTCAATACACTTAGGCTAATATGACTACTGGTTTAGTCGGTTTAGAGGCAATTCAAGGCCATTTTAGAGGCTGCAATTTTAGTATCAGTATGAATGCTATGGTTGATTCTGTTACTGGTTTTGGGACCTGATTCAGTGACCGGTTCAAAGTGTCTTTAGTCGCTGGTTTATAGGTCGAAAGCTCAACATCAGTACATGATGCCTTGGCCGATTGGGTTGCCGGTTCAGCCAATTTGGATACCGGTTCAACTTGATTTCTTATAAGCTGAATGTCTCTGCATCAACAATGATGCTGCAGCTGATTTGGTCACCGGTTTAGTGGCTGGTTTAACCCATTTTCATGGGCTGAATTTTTACAACATTAGTAAGGAGGCTTAGCTAGTTGGTTACTGATTTGGAGCCAATTTGGTGGCTGGTTGGTGACCGGTTTAGTTGATTTTTAGCAGCCAGTTCAGGGGCTTGTTCAAATGGGTGTTCCAGCTAGTTCAACACTTCACCCATTTTATTTCCTATTCTAAAATGATAATATGATAAAAACAGGAAGGAACTTTAGTATTGGAACAATAATACTTAAAAAAAATTAGCAAAAATCAGTAACAATTGAAGAAAAGGTATAAAATACACTCGCAAAATTTTCCAGCTGAGCAATTGGCTACTGATTTGCTTCCTGCCTTTTCTCTCTTCGGTTCACTCCCTTCTGCTCCCTTTCATTTACCCTTTTCTCCTTCAACTCTCACGTTTTCCTTATATAAGCTGGAGCTGATTTGCTGAGTCATTTTTAGCATACCTTAAATTCCAAATTAGTGTCCTCTATTTCTGCTGATTCATTCTTATAATTTGCTGAATTACTAGTCTAATTTATTGCCATGTGTTGCTGCAGTTTGCTGCTATATACGGCTGCCGTGTGTGTGCTAAATACTTATTGTCGGCTCAAAACGCGGAAAGCACTCGGAATGCACGGTGACCGAGCGGACAAGAGTTCTCGGACAGCACACAGAGAGGAGCTCTCGGACGGCAAGGAAAGTAAGGATAGAGAACAAAAGAGAACACACAAATTTTAACATGGAAAACCCTTCTAAACCCAAGGGAAAAACCACGAAGAAATGTACTATAAGAGAATTGTTTACAAGTGTTGGCTACTCAAACTCTAACGAAAGAAAACAATCTCAAGTGTACAACCTTCCTCTCTCAAAGTGTATATCTCTCTATCTTTACAACAAAACTTACCCACAGCTCTCTCAAGGCTCTTAGAACTCAAAGAATGTCCCAACTCTAGCACACCCTTCAGCAAGGGCAACAAGTTTCTTTATATACACAAAGGGTGGCGTGTCCGCCCACCCTACTGGGCGTAGGTCTCCAGACCTACGTCCTAGGCCTGCCATGACAGGCGCATGCTTGGCGTGACAGACGGCAGGCCAGTCATCGGGAAGTTGTAGCCGCTGCAACATCCAATCAGAGTGGGTGACCGACTCACCTGCAAAAACGGCCAACTGCAGGCCTACGTTGATAGAGTCAACGCCTACGATTCTGGACTCTTCGTCCTCGTCCTCAGCAACCGCTCGGACATGACGCCTGAAGAAGTCCTCGTCCACAAGTCCTCTCGAACTTGATGCTTCAACACAAGTCATCGTCCGTTCTTCCCAACGGAGTCTGCGGACATCATGCCACTCGGGAGTGACCCCAACAAACTTCCCCTCACGACCGAGTGGGAGTGAAGTTAGTTAGACCGGCAATGTCACAACAAGCTTCTAGCTTCCCCTTTGGCAAAATCTTAGTAAACATGTCAGAGACATTTTCTTCTGACCGAACTTTCCCAATTGATAGCTGCCCATCATCAAAAATATCTCTCACCCAATGATATCGCACGTCAATACGTTTTGACCGAGAATGGAATGAGGAGTTTTTACACAAGTGAATGGCACTTTGACTATCACAAAGGACCTCGTACGTCTCATGCCTTAGACCCAACTCTTGGACGAACCTCTTCATCCAAAGCATCTCTTTACTGAGGCCTCGGTCACGGCAATAAACTCGCCCGTCGTGGAGAGAGCGACACACTCGCAACTTGACCGCCGGGAGACCGCCCCTCGTAAAATTTGCAAGTATCCGGACGTTGATTTTCGAGAATCAACGTCCCATGCCATATCTGCGTCCGTGTACGCAATCAGCTGAGGCTTTTCATTTCCAAACTGCAAGCCCGTCTTGGAGGTCCCGCGTAAATATCTGAAGATCCACTTCACCGCTGACCAATGCTCCATACCTGGGTTTGAGAGGAATCTGCTCACAAGGCCAACCGCATGAGCAATGTCCGGCCGCGTACACACGGCCGAGGAGTAAGGAATCTTACTCATACGCGCCTTCTCAATGTCCGAGGACGGACACTGCTGCTTGCTCAACTTAAAATAGTTGGCCAATGGGGTGCTGACAGGCTTGGACCCTTCCATGCTGAATCTCTGAAGCACCTTTTCAATATAGCCGTCCTGAGACAGCCAAAGCTTCTTGCCCTCTCGGTCGCGAGAAATTCTGATCCCTAGAATCTGTTTCGCCGGTCCAAGGTCTTTCATGGCGAAAGACTGTCCGAGTTGCTTCTTCAGCTCATTGATCCGAGCACTATTCTGTCCGACCACCAGCATGTCATCCACATAAAGGAGAAGGATGACGAAATCGTTTTTCGAGAACTTCTGCACAAAGACACAATGGTCCGAAGAAGTCTTATGGTACTCTTGTCCCACCATAACAGACTCAAACTTCAGATACCACTGTCTCGAAACTTGTTTCAGCCCATACAAGCTCTTCTTCAAACGACAAACCAGTCCCTTCTTTCCTTTGACTTCAAAACCATCTGGTTGCTCCATGTAGATCTCTTCCTCTAGATCTCCATGGAGAAAAGCTGTCCGGACATCCAGTTGCTCAATCTCTAGGTCCAAAGCTGCTGCCAGTCCGAGCACTATACGGACCGAGGACATCTTCACAACGGGCGCAAAAATTTCACCAAAGTCAACACCCTTTTGTTGACCAAATCCCTTGACCACAAGTCGTGCCTTGTGTCTCGGGGAGCTCGGGTCCTCGGTCACCTTCAGCCGGAAGACCCATTTGTTCTTCAGGGCTTTCTTCCCCTTAGGAAGCTTGGCTAGCTCAAAGGTATGGTTTTCATGAAGTGAAGTCATTTCCTCTTCCATGGCCTCAAACCATTTATCCTTCTGGGGGCTTCTCATAGCCTCGCCAAAATCCTCTGGTTCTCCAGCATCAGTGAGGAGGACGTACTCACTTGCTGGAAGGCGGATGGACGGTCGTCTCGGCCTGGACGACCGTCTCACAGGTGCCTCCTCATCCACAGCGTGTCACAGGCGCTGGAATCGCCTGATCCTGGTTGGCAATAACTCTTGGTCCGCTGGCGTTGGACGCAAGACGCAAAGGTCGGACACTGTCAGTTCTGTCCGTCTGGGAAGTATTGGGTAGAGACTTCAACTCTTTCCCAAAGTCCTCTATGGTTTCGTCCTCAACGAAAACCACGTCTCGGGACCGTACCAGCTTCTTTTCCTTTGGGTCATACAGTCTGAACCCAAACTCATCCTCGCCATAGCCCAGAAAGACACATTGCATGGTCTTTGGCTCAAGCTTGGTTCTCTCATCTCTCGGAACATGAACAAAGGCTTTACAGCCAAAGGTCCGGAGATGGTTGTAAGCTGGTTCCCTTCCGGTCCAAATTCGCTCTGGAACTTCCCCATCCAGAGGCTTACAAGGCGACCAGTTGATTACGTGGGCGGCCGTCTTCAAGGCCTCGGCCCAAAAAGATCCCGGAAGCTTGGCCTCGGATAACATGCACCTGACCCTTTCCATCAGGGTGCGATTCATCCTCTCGGCCACGCCATTCAGTTGCGGCGTCTTGGGTGGAGTCTTCTGATGTTTGATGCCAAGAATTTTGCAATAGGCATCAAACGTTCCAATGAACTCATCGCCGTTGTCGCTCCGCACGGCCTTCAACCTCTTTCCGGTTTCTCGCTCAACGAGCGCATGGAACTGCTCAAAGGTTCCCGCAACCTGGTCCTTGGTTTTCAACGGGAACACCCACAGCTTTCTTGAACAATCGTCAATGAAGGTCACAAAGTATTGTGCACCTCCAAATGACTTCTCCTAAGAGAGGTCCACACACGTCTGTGTGGACGAGTTCCAAGACCTCGGACCTCTCTGGAAGATGCGTCTCCTGAAAAGGAGACCCTTCGTTGCTTCCCCGTCATGCAGTGAGGGCAAGTCCTCGGCATTTCTCCATCCATCTCTGGAATGAGACCCTTTTTCGCCAGATGACTCATGCCACGCACACTCATGTGTCCGAGTCTTTTATGCCACAGGCCCGAGGACTCCACACTCCCCGTAGCATTCACCTCTGCTACCTCGGCCTGGGCGTTCATAGTGTAAAGGCCTGAAGCCTTTACTCCTCGAGCAACCACCATCGAGCCCTTCTTCAGCTTGAAACTGCTGTCACAAAAGACGCTGCAGTAGCCTTCATCGTCGAGCCATCCCGCTGAAAGGATATTCATGCGAATATTGGGGATGTGTCGCACGTCCCTTAAAACCAGCCGGGCACCAGTGTTGGTTAACAAGGAGATGTCTCCTCGTCCAACAATCTTGGACGTCTCCAAGTTGCCCATCTTCAATACTCCTGGGGCGCAGGGAGTATAAGTGGAGAACAGCTCTCTCCAGGGAGTGACGTGGATAGATGCGCCAGAATCCACCACCCGTCGAGCCTTGCTCAGCACCACGCCACCGAGTCTTCGGACTCGCAAACCAAAAGGAGGTCACCTCTGTGATTTGGCGCAGACCGAGGACTCTTCCTCGCCGCGTCTCTTTATGCCCCTATCTCCTCCAGCGTTTTCACGCTTCCATTTATAACAAAATTTCTTGATGTGGCCCTTCTTGCCACAATGATGGCACTCCATATTCTGATACCGAGAACGTGACTTACTCCGCCCTTTGTCTTCAGACTTTGGGCCACGTCCTCGGCTTCTTCCCCTTGACTCAGTGGTAAGGACCTCGGATTGCTGAGAGGTCGTCGTTCCCTGAGAACGCCGCCGCACCTCCTCGTTCAGCACAACTCCTTTGACCATCTCTAAACTCACCACGCTGTTTGGAGCTGTATTGGCGATGGTGACCCTCATGGTCTCCCAAGAGTCCGGGAGGGTTGCTAGGAGCCAGAGTCCGAGCACTTTATCCTCGAACTTAATACCCATGCCAGTTAGCCGGTCCACACAGCCCTGAAATTCATTCAGGTGGTCCGCAATAGATGATCCGTCCTTGTAACGGATATGTACCAGCCCCATCAAGTGATAAATTTTGTTATTCCCAGACTTAGAGGAAAAAAGCTTCTCCAGCTTTTCCCAAAGCGTCTTAGCATTCGTTTCTCTGTGAACGTGGTTGTGCACGTTGTCATCAACGAACTGCCGTATAAGACCGCACACTTGCTTGTGTTCCAGCGTCCATGCCTCGTCCGTTTTTCCCGTCGGCTTTTCTGTGGCAAAAATCGGATTATGCATGGACTTCACATATAGCAAGTCAGACATCTTGCTTTGCCAACTGTCATAGTTGGATCCGTTCAAGCAAGGCATTTTGCTTCCGTACTCCATCGCAGCCAGCAACAAGACAAAGAACCAAAATCTCTGATACCACTTGTCGGCTCAAAACGCGGAAAGCACTCGGAATGCACGGTGACCGAGCGGACAAGAGTTCTCGGACAGCACACAAAGAGGAGCTCTCGGACGGCAAGGAAAGTAAGGATGGAGAACAAAAGAGAACACACAAATTTTAATGTGGAAAACCCTTCTAAACCCAAGGGAAAAACCACGAAGAAATGTACTATAAGAGAATTGTTTACAAGTGTTGGCTACTCAAGCTCTAACGAAAGAAAACAATCTCAAGTGTACAACATTCCTCTCTCAAAGTGTATGTCTCTCTATCTTTACAACAAAGCTTGCCCACAACTCTCTCAAGGCTCTTAGAACTCAAAGAATGTCCCAACTCTAGCACACCCTTCAGCAAGGGCAACAAGCTTCTTTATATACACAAAGGGTGGCGTGTCCGCCCACCCTACTGGGCGTAGGTCTCCAGACCTACGCCCTAGGCCTGCCATGACAGGCGCATGCTTGGCGTGTCAGACGGCAGGCCAGTCATCGGGAAGTTGCAGCCGCTGCAACATCCAATCAGAGTGGGTGACCAACCCACCTGCAAAAACGGCCAACTGCAGGCCTACGTTGATAGAGTCAACGCCTACGATTCTGGACTCTTCGTCCTCGTCCTCAGCAACCGCTCGGACATGACGCCTGAAGAAGTCCTCGTCCACAAGTCCTCTCGAACTTGACGCTTCAACACAAGTCATCGTCCGTTCTTCCCAACGGAGTCCGCGGACATCATGCCACTCGGGAGTGACCCCAACACTTATGCCATGTGTGTGTTGTCTCCTTGCTGAATTATTAAAAATGCAGCTAAAGTATGGAGCTGCCGTGTGGCAGCCTTCTCCCTGCTGAATTATTAGAAATTCACCTGAAGTGGAGCTGCCAGCTATTGTCGTGTGTGTTGTGTATTGAAGTATTGAATATGATTAATTTGTGCTGCTACCAGCTCTCAATTTTATTCCCAGAATTTTGGTTGAGCTGTCCTGAAATTAAACTCCAAGTTCAGCTGAGTCATCCACTAATTTTGCTGAATTTTTGCCTTAGGAAACTAGCCTGTGTTGGTGCATTATTGGCCCTTAAAATCTGTTGATTCTGCTATTTGTTTCAGCCACTAAGTGCCGTGCTCTATTTGCTGAATTATTGTATACACAAATACATATTTGCTGCTACCCGGTGCCCTACTGATATATATAACAACCCGAACTACGATTGCTAAATATCATATATATATACAGCTGCCCGAGTTGTATTTGGCCCATTGAATTTAATTTGATTGTTAACTGGTTGAAATTTCGATGGTCAAGCTGTCATTTTTGTTAACCGCAATTAAATTGGTTGCTGACTGAGTTCATCGGATAACTTTTCGTATCACTATTATGTCCCGGGGTGAATATCTGGCTTCCAGATTTTTAACATAATCAGTATAATCAATATAATTATAAAACTTGATTCTTACCGCAATCTTTAGATTTGTGAAAGTCTTCAAGTCCACATATTTTAATTTCAATGGTCAGTAGTTTTTGAGATTTTGGACCCTATCATTTTTCTGTATCCTTTGACATCTATTTTTCTTATTATAATTTGCATAATCGGGGGATTTCAGGCTTTACGACTTTTGAAATTGTTTCATCTCCACATGCTTCCTTGTGTTAGAGGTGATTGCCTGTGTGAAAGGATCAATATTAAAAGACTAGTCTCAAACCTGTCTAACATACGTTTTGCAAAATATGTTCCTAGCACATATAAAATATATATATGCAGAATAACTAGGAGTATTAGTTTGATGTTGCAAAAAGATACATCATTCATTAAAGAAGTATCAAAAGGAAAAAAGTACATTTAAAAAATAATTCACAATCTAAGCAACCCTAGAGATCTTGTAAGTTTCATAAAAACATCACTAGGTATATGCTTTATATGAGGATCTTTATATGAGGATCTGCTACCATATGTTATGTTGATATATACTACAATCTCACTTTTGTCATGCTATAATGAGTCCTATAAAATTATATTAGGTATCAATGTGTTTGGCTTTATAGTAATACTTATGATGTTTTACATAAATAATAGCCGCTTAACTATCACAATATATAGGTATTGATCTCATATAATCACTTAAAATACCAAAGCACTTTAAAAATCTTCTTAACCAGATGACTTCTTAAACTATTACAATATAGGTGATAGATTTTATGTGAGGCCCCGGAACCGACAAGCGTAAAAATTGGAAGTAGTTAACACGATGACTATCATTAAGAGGCCAAACATATAGTGAAAAATGATGGTTGAAAGTAAAAAGTTGAAAAAATATCCGAGTTCAGCAAGTAGCCGTGTGGCACCTGCTGTGCGCCCGAGGCACTGCAGCGAACGTAAAATCCAGTAGCTGCCCCGCTCGCTGCACGCCCCCTGGCCGCTCGAGCTCGTTTAGCAGAATGTAGCCCGCTCGCCGCGCGCCCGCTAGCAGCTCGAGTGGGAATAAAAGAATATGGCCCGCTTGCTGAGCGCTCGAGCGCGGCCTCGACTTTTGCCCGCGTTCTGATTTCGTTTTATTATAAATAGAATGAGAAAAAGAAAGTGGGAGAGAAAGAGAAGAGGCACGAACGAAGAAGAGGAAGAACAGAAGAGGAAAAATGAGAATCACTTGTTCCAATCCACTCCCAGTAAAAATAACGGTAGATCGGGTCAAGGCAAGTGTACTTCGGACGTTGTTTTTCATTTTTACCGTTTTCTCTCGCTTTAAGGCTGATAAATATGTTCTAAAATGATGTTGATGCATGTTTAAAGTAAATGAAACATGTTTCATTCGATTATTAGGTTAAATTTTTTATTTATCCATGTTTATTGCAAGTTTTGGCTTTGATTTCGTGAATAAGCATGCAAATAGTGTTCGATTTGCTTCCGAAAATATGAGATGAAATCCTAGTTTGAAAATATTATGAAGTTTGAGTAAATTACATGATTTTAATGTATATGCATAGATTTATGGCATTTATTTCATGAATAAGCACATGTTTAGAGATCGATTTGAATCCAAAGGTTTTGGCGAAGCACTAAGAACGAAAATAAAGGGGTTTTAGTAATTTTTAACCATAGCTCCAGTTATATAAAAATTAATTAATATTGAACAGAAGCTCCCTGTATAATTTGTTTCTAAAAATTTGCACGGGCTTATACTGATGAAAATTTCATGCACTATTGAAGTAAAACTAAAAGTAAATTGTAAAACTATGATTGTGAAAGAAGGTTTTTAATAAAGAGGTTATTTTCATTACTGTTATTTAAGACACGGGACTGACTACAGTTTGGATAGGTTCTTCGACATGTCTTAGGATTTTATGGTGGTAATCGAGGATAACTCTGTCCATAGAATTATTTGTGGTCTGCCCTTTCTCGGGGCGTTAAAATTAGGAGGAATCACAGTTATCGGCCTACTTTCGAGTGGTATACAGTACAGATCCCTCAGGATGGGATACACATGTTACAGTCATAAGCCTTAGATTGTGTGGACTGAACACAATCTATCCTCGATTATTTGCCCTCTCAGCTAGTAGGGTATACTGGCAGGGTCTGTTATCGTTATGATATGTTATAGTTTATAGTGTATCGTTTATAGTTACCGTTTACAAGTTTTACCGATTACAGCATACAGTCTATAGCTACCGATTATAGTTTATTGTTCACAGTTTACAGAGTATCGTTTATAGCTTACAGTGTATTGATTTTAGTTACCCCTTATAGTTTATCGATTACAATTTAACAGTTCTATTTCTACACAATTACATGACCATTCTGCATCATTATTTTACCGTTCATATGCATGTACCTTGTTGGGCCCTGACTCACTGTTTTATTATTTTTTCTCCTCCAGATGAGATAATAGAGTTAGTGCTTGATGAGAAAGAGTGACCGAAGAAAATTCTGAAGACTTTTGAAGACCTGAAGCTTTTTGGAGCTATTTTGGGAGAGCCTGTTGACTGAAGACTTAGCTGACCTTGTGATTTTGTATACTGATATTGTGTCTATGGATGACCATGCACATGTGAATTTTGTATAGAATGCATATGATGTGTATAATGGTAAAAAGAAAAAACTATACTTCTGCAGATTATTAGTTTAGCTTCTACTCTAAACTTTTAGATATACTGTACAGGACCTAGACAGCATCTCGTTATTGAACTATTAGTGTAGCTAACATTTTTGTAGATTTATGCCATAGATGACACATGTGATCCTGTGTATACTTGTTATAGGAAGATTTGTGAATGATTGCTAGTTGTGTGCTTATAAGTTATCCTTAATCTTGTCTTGACGGAAGATTTTGAGGGAAAAAAAAATTCATTCCATCACATTTGGTATCAGGGAGTTGAGATGCCTTAGGAATTAATTGATCAAAAAGCGAAAGCATAGGTTTGAATCTCCGAATAGAACTCCTATAGGAATAAGTTGAGAAAGTTAAGGCAACTAAGACCCTTAAGAGATTGATTCTTAGACTAGGTTAAAAATTTCTTAAAACTGTTAAATATTTCTTTCTCATTTCATTGGATCCTTATCCTTATAGCCTTGTATTTCCTTAATTATAGGATGGGAAGTAGAAGAGGTAGAAGGAATGACCGCGGTGGGCTAGCACGCCCTACGATAGAGAGGCCGCTTATATTGATCTATTGGAGAGGATGACCAATGTAGTAGAATCTGTCGAGCAAAAGCACATGGCTCCGATTCCTGCACCTGAGCCAGCTCCAACACTTCTTGGTCCTACGACATATGATAGATTCACAGCTGAACGAGCACCGGGCTTCCTAGGAAAGCTTGATCCGAATAAAGCAGACGTGTGGTTGAAAAGGATGAAGAAGATACTCGCTGTGCTTGGCTGTACCGATCGGGAAAAGGTCACCTTTGCGGTATACAAGTTGGAAGGTGAAGCTGATAGTTGGTGGGATATGCAAAAAGGGCGATGGGAGTGCCTAATGATGCCATTACCTTGGAGATGTTTGAGGATGCATTTCTGAAAAAGTACTTCCCATCCAATCTCCGAGATCAGAAAGAGCAAGAATTTATGAGATTGAGACAAGGGAACATGACGGTCAAAGAGTATGATGCCAAGTTCACGGAATTGTCCCATTTTGCACCTTTCTACGTAGAGGATGAGCAGAGGAAAGCGAAAAAGTTCCTGCAAGGGCTACGGGATGACATTAGAAAGTTATTGTCTGTTTTAAAACTCCAAACTATGTCAAAATTTTAGACAGAATGATGATTTATGAAAAGGGAGCAGAAACGGAGAGGTTCTATGCAAAGAGGACCGCTAGCTAAGCGGGAGTGAGTACCGGATCTACTGCGAGGTCTTCTGGACCATCCAAGAAGACTAGGGCGGCTGATAAGGGAAAGAGTGTAGTATCGACTCAGTCAGTAACCGGTACTAGAGCGTGGGCTGAAGACTATACCTTCTGTGGGAGGAAACATCCGGGACAAGCATGCCGTAAGTTGTCGGAAGCGTGCTTCAGATGTGGGCAGCATGGCCACCTGTACAAGTACTGTCCGATACCTCCAAGGCTAGAAGGAAAGAAGCCTACTGTCTCGGCTAAGGCTTCCGCGGTGGCTGTTCAGGATCCGGAGGCATCTCCGAATGTTGTGGAAAGTACCCTTTCTATTTGTGGAGTTTCTACATCCATATTATTTGACTCCGGGTCTACCCATTTCTTTGTTTTCCTGCGATTTGCATGCTGTATTGTATCTGCCTCGTGTATTTTGGATTGTGAATTATTTGTGTGTACTCCCACTGGATCCTCTGTTATTACGGATGTTATGTATCCGGGGTGTACAGTTGAGGTGAATGGGAACCGTTTGGTTATAGACTTAGTGTTGTTGGACATGGGTGATTTTGATGTGATTCTAGAGATGGATTGGCTGGCTAAATACCATACTAGTATTGATTGTTTTCTGAAGCGGGTTTGTTTTAATATTTTTGGAATTGAGCCCTTTTTCTTTCAGGGCATCAAGAAAAAGGGGTTGCCTGTGTTGATCTCTGCTTTACATGCTAAGCATTAAATGAGAAGTGGATAGCTTACTTGGCATATGCCTATAGTACTGGGAGTCATAGTGTGCCGGCTAAGGACATCTCGGTTGTTTGTGACTTTGATGAAGTATTTCCAGAGTAGTTACCCGGATTGCCTCCACACCGAAAAATTGAGTTTGAGATTGTTATTGTTCCTGGTGTTAGCCCAGTTTCTAAATCCCCCTATCGTATGGCTCCGGCTGAATTGAAGGAGTTGAAATTACAATTGCAGGAGTTGTTAGACAAGGGTTTTATCAGACCAAGTGTATCTCCTTGGGGTGTACCGGTGTTGTTCGTAAGGAAGAAAGATGGGTCTTTATGATTGTGTGTTGACTATCGTGAGTTGAATAATATCATGATTAAAAATAAATACCCCCTACCGCGCATTGATGATTTATTTGATCAGTTGCAAGGATTTCAAGTGTTTTTAAAGATTGATTTGAGGTCCGGTTATTACCAATTGAGGATCATGCCGGAGGATGTGACTAAAACAGCTTTTCGGACACGTTATAGCCACTATGAGTTTCTCGTTATACCTTTCGGCCTTACAAATGCTCCAACTGCTTTTATGGATTTGATGAATAGGGTTTTTAGGCCGTACTTGGATAAATTTGTGGTAGTATTCATTGATGATATCTTGATATATTCAAAGGATCATGAGGAGCACAAAATTCATTTGAGGAAGGTACTGAAAGTGCTCCGCGAGGAAAAACTGTATGCCAAGCTGGGTAAGTGTGAGTTTTGACGATAATACTTAAAGGGTCTGTTGCCGTTATGATATGTTATAGTTTATAGTGTACCGTTTACAGTTACCGTTTACAAATTTTACTGATTACAGCATACAGTCTATAGCTACCGATTATAGTTTACTGTTCACAGTTTACAGAGTATCGTTTGTAGCTTACAGTGTACTGATTTCAGTTACCGCTTACAGTTTACCGATTACAATTTAACAGTTCTGTTTCTACAGAGTTACATGACCATTCTGCATCATTGTTTTACCGTTCATATGCATGTACCTTGCTGGACCCCGGCTCACTGTTTTATTATTTTTTTCCTCTTCAGATGAGACAGTAGAGTTAGTACCTGACGAGAAAGAGTGACCGAAGGAAATTCTGAAGACTTTTGAGGACCTAAAGTTTTTTGGAGATATTTTGGGAAAGCCTGTTGACGTAAAAATTTAGCTAACCTTGTAATTTTGTATACTGATATTGTGTCTATTGATGACCATGCACATGTGAATTTTGTATAGAATGCATATGATGTGTATGATAGTAAAAAAGAAAAACTATACTTCTGCAGGTTATTAGTTTAATTTCCGCTCTAAAATTTTGGATATACTGTACAGGTCTTAGACGGCATCTCGTTATTGAACTGTTAGTGTAGCTAACGTTTTTGTAGATTTATGCCATGGATGACACATGTGATCCTGTGTATACTTGTTGTAGGAAGATTTGTAAATGATTGCTAGTTGTGTGCTTATAAGTTATCCCTAATCTTGTCTTGACGGAAGCTTTTGAGGAAAAAAATTGTTCCGTAACATTTTACATCTATAGTTGATAAAGCTATGTAGATATGTTTCTTACTACTCCATACTAAGGCATCACTAACAGGCAAGAATGTATGACATGATGTAGAATGGTTCTCATCATGTTCTTCACCCCAATTAATGTCAGTATATTCTTTTAAATGCAAATAATTTATTGATAATAGAGAGAATAGACTGTAAAGCCCTTTAAATATTTTAATATCCTTCTTAACAACCTTCTAGTAACATCATCCTACTTTTGATTAATATCAGCTAATAAGACCCACAACATAATAAATGTTTGGTCAAGTACACAACATATCACACAATAGGCTTCCAACTGTACTAGATCATGGTACTCAAGGCATTTCTTCTTTCTAAAAAAAGTCTTAGGACCAATCTTAAGGTTTAGGGTTTTCCTTTTTCTATAGGTTTGTTAATAGAGTAACAACCTTTCATTTTAAATCATTCAAGAATTTGGATAATGTAAGTCTCCAAATGTAGAGCAAGCAATTTTCTTGATCGATTCCTATGGATCTTAACACTAAGAATATAAGTAGTTTCACCCATATTGCTTATGCCAAAACATGAGAATAACCACTCCTTTATGGCACCAATGTATTTTATATTATTTTCATCCACCAAAATATCATCAATATAAAATCATAACAATACAAATTTGCACTTAGAACGTGTAATACGCACAATGGTATTAATCAATGATTGTAAAATCATAAAAGATTACCGCTTGGTGAAATCTCAAGTACTGTTCTATAGAAGATTGTTTAAGACCATAGATTGATTTTTTGATCTAACACATTGTGCTCTTGCCCTTGACAAGTTAACTGACTGGTTGATTCATGTAGATTTTTTTGTCTAATTCCTCATTAAGGAAAGCTATTTTAACATCCAGTTGGTATAGTTTCAAATCTATTTGGGCAACGTTGGCTAAAATAAGGGAAATAGAGGAAAACCTTACTATTGATAATAAAGTTTTCACATAATCAATACCTTTTACTTAGGTATATCTTATAGCTACCAATCGTGCTTTATATTTTTCAATTGATCAATTTACCTTGCATTTTGCTTTGAAAATCTTTTCATATAAATTATTTTTTGACTTGGCAGTAGTTCTTAAGTAAAAGTTTTTCTTATATACTCCATTTTATCTTCCATTACTTGCTTCCATTTTTTTTTCTCGGATATGACATGGCCTCATCAATTGCTTTATGCACTTTATCTTTTAATGGAGTTATTGTTGAAGCTTTCCCTTTGATCTCAAATTGACGACAAGAAATGCTTTTCCTAATATTCTTATAAAATGAGGTTTCTTGTGAAATGAATTCACTATGTGATATAATATTCCTACTTGAATGAGTACACTAAAGAACTTCTTGCATCTCAACAATATCATGAGATGCATTTATGTCACCCAAATTCTCTAATTCATATAATGATTTACCTTTATTAATTTCATACCACGTGACATAATATTTATTTATTGGGATTGGTTAAAGGTTACAATCCTATACAATTAGTTATTGTTGTTATGTTAGTCATTATTGAAGAAATTATTTTCTTAATTAGCTTATTATATAATAAAAATGAGAGTAATATATATTTGAAGAATCACCCATTTCTACATCCTATAAAAAGTGTTGGAGAAATCTCGGCATTACAACAAGCTTCTTCTCTCCCAATCAAAACCGTGAGAAATAACAAAGATTCAATAATCAAACATACAAATTTCAAAAGTGATTTGAAGTGAAAAACTCTTCTCATTTAAATAAAAAATCACAGAACATTACATCCAAAATTATTTACACTATATTTTAAACCCGATTATAAATAACGCTTCTGAACCAATTCATTCACCATATACTACAAGTATGAGATTCATTTTCCACTAGCTCCTAGACATCTTGGTCATACAACATAATGTGAGTACATAAAACAAAGCTATGAATAATAAGACATAATTGAGATGAAAACAATTGGCAATATGTTCTTCACAAGAGGTAGAATAACATATCTATTGTTGATGAAGAATAGATCATAGATTAGATGTTAAATGAATGATCAAAACTTATCATTCTTCTTTTCTCTCATTTCTTCATCCTTATTTGTGTTTGGTGAGTCATTCTATTATGAGTCGCATGCCCATTATATATACATATTCTTTGATTACTTTTTGATTGCATGTAGCTTCATAGGAGGATCACAAAGCACACTTTTGTGAATTCTTTTTTCAATGAGTGAACAAAAAGACGTCTAATTTTTACATGTTGGGCACTTGCACTAATTTGGGATAAAATGTTCATATATGACGTATGACTAAAGAACACATGTGAATGGAAAGTAGTGTTGTTTGCACTTGATATGCACATGCCGAGTATCCGTGGTCCATGGTTGATTTTTCTTTGATGTTCGAGCACCATTTGCATGTATAAAAGGTTATTTTCTGATTTAGGGCATTTAGTGCAAGATTCACCACACCTTTTCAGTGTTGTCTAGGGGAGCGAGAGAGAAAGAGAAAATAAGACGAAGAAGATTTTCATCAACCGTTTAGGCTCCCAATTTTGTTCCAATCTTCATCATACCTAGAAATGTTGATCTAGTTGATTTTCATAATGTTTTACTGGTAGTACTTGCATTGTTTTAATCTCTTTTTTTTTTCTCAACTTGGTTTACCAGTGTTGTAAAGAAACCAAAGGTATTGTTGGTGGTTTGTGTAACCATAATCATATATATAGTGAAGATTTTACAAATCGAAGGCCCCATGGTTTTACCATTGCGTTCATAAAGGGGTTTCCATGCAAAACTTATGTATTTATTATTCTTGTGATTATTATCATTTTTGTGATGTGTTTATTATCATTTCATCTCCTTGAAGATTTAAACAAAAGGTTCAGTATTTTAATGTCGATAGAAATTAGTCTTTGACTTTATGTTGATGAAGTTTGCTTGTCCATCCCTAATAGTGGTATCAAAATAGATAGGTCATTTATGTTAGTTGTTGGAATTGATGGAAGGCAGTGACAAAATGATTTGTTTAAATGGAATAAACTTTAACATTTAGAAGAGTAAATTAAAAATCTCTTGTTTGTTAAAACAATGCATTTATCAATATTTACTACTCAAAATTTGAACTCGAAATTAAAATAGGAGTGGGCCTTCGAGCATGAACAAGGATGGGATACATTCAACAATTTGATGATGATAGTATTTATAATCACATTCACACTGATGGCATATAAGAATGCCATGGGATAAGCTCAAAGCCTCGCACGCTTCGAAGTCAAGCAACAATAAGTTATATTATTTGATGAAGTTGATGCAATTAAAATATATAGAAGGGATCTCAACAACTAATCATTTCAACGTATTCCAAGGATGCATGGACCAATTTTCCAACATTGGCGTCAAGTTTGATGACAAATTATTTAGCTTGTGATTGTTAATCACTTTGTCAAATTCTTAGAAGGTCCTTCAAATTTTCACTACTAACTTCGCCCCTAACATTGCTAGGACATTGAAGATTGCTAGAGCTACAGGTCTCGATGAAGATATGAGAAGAAGGTCACTAGGTTATTTGTCCTTGTAACCTTGAACTTTTGTTTTAGAGACCCATAGAAGAACTATGAGGGCTCTAATTCAGGTGATATGAGTTGAATCAAATCAAAGTCAAGATATCAAAACATTGATAGTCATCATTATAGTAAGAAGGGTTACATCAAAATGTATTGCTATAAATGAAAGCCTAAGAACAAAGATGATGATCAGAGAAAGGAAAAAAGGGCTTGTGATAATTAGCAGGTCTCTATTATTACTGAATTTTATCTTCTAATAATGTGCAAGAAGATTTGATTAACGTTCCAAATCGTGAGAAGTTGGGTGATTGGTAGTGGCGTCTCTCCACATTATGTTAAGAAAGGAGTTCTTCACATCTTAGATGATGATCATTTTGGATTATAAAAGATGAGAAATGATGGCTTGTTGCAGATTGTGTGATATGGTGATGTATGTTTGATTATCAAAATAAGAACAAGGTTGGTCTTAAGGGATTTACCGCATATTCATATATACTACTGAACCTTATCTCAGTTGGGAAGCTCGATGATGAGGGTTTTAGCAAAACCTTTTATGAGTGCTTGTAGAAGCTTACTAGAGAATCTCTAAAAATGGTGTATAGAAGGAACTTTCAACCTTGTATATATTGAATGCCTCGGTTTGTAATGGAGTTATGAAAATAGTCAACGAGAGTTAGCCTACAAAGTTGTAGCACAAGAGGCTTAGTCATATGAGCGATAAGGGGGCTCAATTGTTTTACAAGGAGGAGTCTTCTTTCAAGTGTGAATGAGGCTAAGTTGAAGACTTGTTCTAATAAGAAAGGGAGAATTTATTACCATGGAAGCTCATCTACGAAGAATTTGGACCTACTAGAGCTTGTGTACACTAATATATATGGTCATCATAAGGTAAAAACTTTTGGCAATGTACTTTATTTTATTACTTTTATTGATGACTATTTAAGAAAGTTATGAATTTACTCCTTAAAGTCAAAGGATCAACCATTTGAAACCTTCAAATAATTTTATGTCTTAATTGAGAGGTAAGCGGGGAAGAAACTAAAACACATTCGCCATGACAATGGAAAAAAGTACATTCGGACAATTTGATGCATACTACTATTCTCATACATCCATCAACAAAAGACTTTACAAAAGATGACACAGTTGAACTGTGTGGCTGAAAGGATGAACTAAAGTTTGATAGAGAGAGTCTAATATATGTTGTTGGAGGTAAAGGTACTCGATTCCTTTTGAGGGGAAGTTTTGAATGTGGTGACTCATGTCCTTAACCTTTCCCTAAGCATTCCGTTAAATGGAAAAGTTTCTAACAAGTTGTAATTTAGTAAGGAAGTCTCTTATAACCATTTACGCATGTTTAGTGGTAAGTCGTTTGTTCCTGCCTCAAAGAATGAGAGGTCAAAGCTTGACATGAAGACACAATAATCCAACTTTCTTAGCTATGAAAAGTGAGTTTGGTTATCAATTCTACTACCCAGTGGAGAAGAACCTTGTTAGATTGAGGGATGTTATGTTTGGGGTGAATGAAACCATCAAAGATATCGGTAAGGCCGAGAAGATGGTTCCTTATGACAACAACCACCTTTGTGACATGAACCCCACATTAGTGACCCCATTGCCCATTCACATTTACGACGGTGAAGATAATGATGTTCCCACCCATGATGAGGTAGATGATGAACATGATGATGCTCATAGTGATGTCTTTACCCTTCCACTCTGATGATTCGTGAAAGATTGATGTTAGCTAATAAGTATGTATTACTTACTGATGATGAAGAACCCAAACACTTTGAAGAAGTTATGGAGGACAAGCACAAGGAATGGATGAATGTTATACAAGATAAGATGATGTCTTTATGAGAATCACACTTTTGTGGGGTGAAGTTGCCTAAGGGTATCAGGTACTCAAGAACAAGTAGGTATATCGATCCAAGTTTGAGGAGGACAACTCGTAACTAAGGTAAAAGGAAAAGTTGGTTGTGAAAGGTTTTAATTAATGGAAAGGCATTCATTGACTTCGAAGAAATTTTCACTCCCGTTAAGCTGTCCTCCATTGGTGTTGTTTTTTGTTTGACGGTGTCCCTTGATAATTTAAGTCGAGCAATTTAATGTGTAGACAATGTTCCCCATGTTGTCATGGATGATGAAATCTATATGGAGCAACTTTACAAATTCAAAGTTAAGAGGAAGGAGCTCAGAATATGTTGGTTGAAGAAGATCCTCTGTGGCTTCAAGCAAGCACCTAGGTATTAGTACAAGAACTTTGAATCGATCATGGTGGAGTAAGGATACTAGAACAGATTACTTTAGATCATTGCATATTTTTACAGTGGTTCTTGGAAGGAGAGTTTGTAATCCTCATGCATTATGTCGATGATATTTTCATTGCTGGAAGAAACGCATCTTGGATTGGTAAGTTGAAGAATCAATTAAGCAATTCTTTTTTTATGAAAGTCCAAGGGTTAACAAAGTAAATTCCTGGCATAAGATTTTTGGGAGACCGGAAGGAAAAGAAGTTATGGATATATAAGGAGAGTTACATCGAGAAACCATTTTAACATTTTAATATGGAATAGTCCAAACTGGTTAGTACTTCTTTTGCCAAACATCTCATGTTATATGCACAGTGAAGTCGTAACATAGAGGATGAAAAGGTTGAGATGAGAAGGGTCTCTTAAACTTTAGAGGTTTGTAGTTTAATGAACCCTATGTTGTGTATGAGGCTAAATATTGCTCATATAGTTGGTGCAATTAGCCCATTTCTTTCAAATCCTAGAAAGGAACATAAGTCCGCAATAATATGGATTCTTAGGTATTCCCATATTACTTCTAGAGTGTGCTTGCCCCTTTGCAATGAAAAGCTTATTTTGTTAGGTTTATAAAAGTTAACATAGTGGGTGACATTGACCCTCAAAGGTTCACATAGAGAAATTTGATCAAGTTTGTAGGAGGAGCTGTATTTTGGTAGTTAAGTTGCAAAACCTTATTGCACTATCTATCACAGATGTCGAATTTATTGCAGTAATTAAAGCTAGCAGGAAGATTCTATGGATGAAGAAGTTCATTCATGAACTCAGTTTCAAGCATGAGCAATATGTGTAACGTTGTGACAATCAATGTGAGACCCCAACCCTAAGATTGATATAATGATATTGAATTCAATTAAATTGATGAATTATTAAGGTTTATTATGGGTTTGAGTTAAAAATTAAGTATTACACTATAGTGATGCAAGTATGACTATTGCTTGATATGAGCTTAAACCACATATGAGTGTGCTTAATACATAATCATTGTATCTAAGGTGTGGATGAGGTAGCTTATCCATGTTTGTTTTAGGATAGTCATGCCTAAGATATATCTGATGGGCGCTCATGCACAAATTTAAAGTAGTCTTTGCATCTAACCCACACCTAACTAGCACATGTGCCAGTCCACTATATAAATACCTTTTAGTTGATTTAAGTTTATTTTTTACAAGTTTGAGAGAAGAAAAAAAAAAGAAGAGGAAAGGTGAGAGGGAAAGAGAGACAAAGAAGGAGGATGTGAATTTGAAGTAAAACCAAGAGATATTAGATAAATTTATATGCAGACAAGTACATCTAAATCAATTTTTCTTATATTCCTGAACTTTTTAGAAAATTTTTATCATTTTTTGTCTAAATTCTCATACATGCGATATTTTTATACTCATTTGATATTTTATTGTATGCATGCTAGTTTTGTATCCATTTTATGATATTTTAAAGACTTGTATTTTAATTTAAATATGTTATCTTAAAATCCTTAAATCTTTAAAAAAGTATCAATGCATGCCTCTTTTATATAGATATTTTGGTGAAATTCTACTTTGATTTATATAAAGCTAAATGTTTTTCTAGGTTTGAGGAAAGATTTTGTATACTTAATTTTTTTGAGGTAGAGTTTTCCATTATAATTAAATGAAAACTATTATAGATAATTGATGAATATATTCATATCTTAATATATTATTTATAAATTAAAAATTAAATCTAATATTTATGGGTTAAAAAAGTGATATCTAACTCCAACAATAGTGGCACATGGCCTTTATAATAGTAATCTTGAATGCCTTGCATGGACATCGGACATTGGAATATCTTCGGATTATCCTTAATATATCAATGTTACATGTGATGATTTATTATAGCCATTTTCAGATGTGGCCTTTGAATACTGATTTTGATATATTTATTATTAGGTTGTTTAACGGTATTTATTGTAGGTCATGTTTTGACTTTGAGTGAAGATCTACTTGTTTATTATGATTTATTTAATTATGGGTTCGAGATTAGGGATGTCACAATCAAAGTATAATTCATCTTTGTAATAACTCATGAATTCATTTATGATTGAAACACAATGGCGTAAGATATCATTGCGTGAGAAACATATTTGATTTAGAGAGTTTGACACTTGGTAAAGTCAAGACCGATAATAAGGGATTGGATATGTTAATGAAGGTGGTGTAAACTAAGACTTTGCCGGGATGGTGATGGCCATGACACGATATTGAGGATAATCTTATTCGGATGAGCCATATACCCACTAAATATGCACATTCTTTGATTGATTTTCGGTTGCATAAAGCTTCTCAGTAGGATTGCACAAAGCATGCTTGATCAAAGGTATTCTTCAGTAGTTGATAGAATGATGCTTGATTCACATTTTCTGGGTGCATTCTTGATAAAATGGTCATGTCCAATGTGCATCTGTATGGTGCACATTCACTAAAATCGATGTTGTTTGCACCAAATGCGTGTATGTAGGGTGCTCATGCATCACGGCAGATTTTCTTTTGGTGTTCAAACGCTAGCTGTATATATAGAAGTCTACATATTGATTTAGGACATTAAGTGCAAGATTCAAATCACATTTTGGGCATTGACTAAAGAAAAAAGAAAGTGAAGAAGAATGAAGATTTTCCTCAACCATTTGGGCCCAAATCTTGTTCCAATTTTTACCATACTTAGTATTACTTTCTAGTTGTTGTTTAGAATTTTTTTGTCCATGGTATTTGTTTGGTTTTCATATTTTATTGTTCTTAGCTTGGTTAACCATTATTGCAGTGAAACCAACACATGAAATGCATTTTCTAGATACAGCAAATCATATTGCATTGAACTATGGCTTCTTTGCATTTACTCGTTCATAAAACAAGCCTAAACTTGGAATCATTCTCCGATGATATTCCTACAATACTTGATTGCTTTTCAAATATTTCATAATATGATTTGCACTTTCTTGGAGATGTGTTTAGGCCAATCGAAGACTTCTTGTTATCTGATGAAACCAGTTGGTACCATTCATTTATGTTGCTCGACAGGTAAGTGTGAACCCTACATGTCATCTGAGATATTCTTGAATGTTTTTTTGTAAAAGTTAGTTTTTCTTGCTGTTGGGTTTTGGTTTATTTTTTTGTGTGTCTCATACACATTGGATATATTGTTTTTCTGTTTGGTTGCTAACATGGCTCTTCACTTGATGTTCACAAGATTTTGCTCAAGCGAACAATTTTAGAGCAATCCTATGAGATAGTTGCAAGCTAGTTGTAAGGCCTGAGTCCGTATCTTATTATAATTTTGATTAATTAAATTGATATAATAAAAATTTAGGTCAAAAGATATAATAAATTGGGTCAAAAGTTAAATTTAGACTAGATCACATTAAATTTAAGGATGCATAACCGGCACCTAACATGTTCTTGTGCGTGAAAAGCAGAGGACTTAGTGCTTGAGGGATGCCTAATCAACGCCTAAGCGTGCACCGGCAGAATGTGCACGCCTGAGCATACTCGAGGGGCGCTCAAACGTGTTGTGGCAGTAAGTCAATGCCTGGACGACGCTTGATTTACGCTCAAGCACTCCTCAGTATAATAGAAATATTTGGCTAATTTTTTGTTATTTTTTCAGCAGATCTAAAAAAGGAGAGGGAAGAAGACGATGAGAAGAGAGAAAAAAAGATAGAGAAACCAAAAGAAGTTCAAATTAAGTGAATCAAAGTAATAATTTTGATAATTTGGAGTTAATATAAGTGCATTCTAAGCCTCTCTTTTTACTATTGCTATTCATTCTCAATTTCTCTGAGCATTTCTTATTCTAAATATTTATGCATAACATGAATTTGAAGTAATGATATTTATGTTTAATATACATGTGATATTTTACTGATTCTTCTACAATTATGTAAAAAATTTATGTCTAAACTCATGTATATAGTAGAGTTCAACGATTTTTTATAAAATACCTTTATACATGTTCTAAAATTATAATATAATATTCTTTCATATTTGAATTTTGTTTATATAAGTTTCAGTATATTAAATTATACTCTATATTTTCTAGAAATTCATGAATATTGCCCTACATGTTTGCTAGAATGCTGGAATTTACTGAGGTTGATTTGAGCTGTTGATTTTCTATACTATTTTGTTTTGCATGTCTGAATTCATAAATTTAATGACTTTTACATATCTTAAATTCATACATAAGGTTCTGTATGTCTTAAATTATTAAGTATAAGTCTTGTATATACTACAAGTCTATCTAAAATTGCTCTGCATGTCTGAAAAACTAGTAAACTTTTATGTATTGTTAAATTCCACACATGTTGAATTTTCCTGCATTACATACTAATTTAGCATTTTATGTGTTTAAAATTCATCACAACTTAATTTTTACAGAAAGTATAAGTTTAATATGATAAAAATTATAAAATTTTAAAAAACAACTCTACTATAAGCCAAGAATTATAATTATTTTCTCCAGGAATGAGAAAATTAAGAAGAATGAAAAAAAGTGTAAAGTTTTCATATGAATATGCATTACACTATGGTTATATTTCAACAGGTAGTATATTATGACACATATTAGTATATTATAGTGATAATCAAGGTTTGAATCTATCATCCATAGGTAAGAATGTCATTTAGTCCCATTTATAGGATTATATGTATGATAACTCACCTACGGGCCTTGAGTAGTAGCGTATAACCTTTGATTATGTAAAAATAAATATAACTTGAGTTTCGATTATCCGCTTCTTTGTCAGTAAGGCCTACTGGCCTTGATCTCTAAGAAAATCTATATTTGAGTATGATTTGATAACATGAATTGAGTAAGAATATGATAAGATAAATTTAAAAATCCTGCATAATCTGATTTTATAAGTTGTTATGAAATTTCATAACATTTTATTAAAATCTAATACATTGATCCTTTTGTTATATTTTTAATGCAAAGTATATATATCTAATTATTAAATTATATACCTTACTAAATTTTTGACTCACTCATTACTTCTATTTTTTAATTCCTTCAGATATGAGGTACGGATAGTTGTTAGATGAATAAGAATGAAAAATGTTTATTTTCAAAGAGTTTAGGATTTGAAATTATGAAATGTCTAGTGCTATGTTTAGTTTTCAGACAGTTTTGAATGTTTCATGTTGTAATTAAGAGTTATGACAGCAGTTTATTATGTTTGTTAATCTGATATGGCTAGTAGTTGAACATTGAATATTGTAATGTGGTTTTTGGACAGTGGTGGATGAATCATGTTATGTTTCAGACAATAATTAGTATATGTTTGATGTTCGGACAGCATAAAATTATAAATTTTTATTTTCACATATTATATCATTCAATTTTGATGACAGGTAAGCCCCTTGTATAAGGTCCGACGTTACAGATCGATCGGTGTCAAAACTACATAAGACATAGCATGAATTGGTTCTTGTGTATAGTATTATTTTATTTTGGTCGGTCGAGGTATCAATATGTAACTCACATCCACAATTAATTGAATGATTAATTAGGTTGCTAATCGAATAATTAATAACAAGATAACTATTAATGACGGAATTGAGACGTGGGAGATGACACTACTGACCACTAAATCACCAAGGAATGCATGTGATTGGTATATGAGGAATTGTTGGTGAAAACTGTTGGATGGGAAATACGGGAAACATAAAAAATGCTACTCAAGTAATCTTCAGGAGTGTGTTGGGATCTAGATCACGACACAACAGAAGCAAAATTCGAATTCCACGTCAAATATTAGCCATTATTTTCTCTCTAACTTAATACAAAATCCCAAATGAATTAATAGGCTCTCATCTCAATACCTCCTCCGTCTCAAGAATGATCTTCCATTAGAACCTTAACCACATTTCAAAATTTCTAAGCCAAGAGTCCACACGCTTCTACTGCACTACTTTGATTAACTATTTACCAAGATACTAAGAATCCTCTTACAACTTATACCCATTGATTCATATCAGACTTCTAGGTTATCTGACAATTATGAACCTAAGAAAAATCCTAAGGATATTGATACAACTAAAACAGGGTCCCAATATCTAGATTACAATCAATCTAGGTAATACAATTGAGCAATCACCCAAAAACCTCGAATTCAAATACTTACCAAACTTATAGTCTTGTAGGCATACCAACGAGCCAACTTATACATTCCGGTCTAATCACCCAAATTTCACAATAAAAGGGCTGTCCTAGTCTGTCAATTTTATAATATCCAAATGGTATCCCTAATTCTTACCGCCCTTAATATCTTCAAAACCGAAATAGTGAGGGCTTCTTATCTCATAATTTCATGACCTTACTATGTAGGAGGAAGCTTTTTCTCCTAAAACCAAACGCAGATCACCCCCTTTACTTAAATATTAAGAGCTACTCAAGATTCATCATACAATAACTCCTATAATGTACCATAACATACCCAATTCGAAGGTTCTCATCTTCCAATTATAGGCAATAATATTTTTCTTGACTAATGATGTGCCTCATAAGTATAACCCTCTAACAATCTTACTAATCTATGCTACCACTTGATCGACCCTTCACGACTGATATCGAAACTCACCATTGCTATCTTCAAGCGAATCTACCCGCTTATATTGTTGCATGGCAATCTCTTCCTGTGAGACCACCTCTCAGTCTATAGAGTTCATTGAATAATAACTATCTCTATAAGCACCTTATAAATCCTCAGAGCAATGACTTTAATGGCTAACCCCAAACTATGGGTAAAGTAATTCTAATCATAGGCTTTACATCCTCTTAACCAATGACAACCACTCATACAAGTCAAGAGATATACAATCCTAGAGCTTCCTCAAAAGCATTGCACTTTACTATACTTACAAGACCCATCGGGGGTCAACCAAAATAATAAAATCAACAGCTAATCCTTAATTCCTCGAAGGATGCCCTCGCATGACCCATTTCGATGGATACTGATTGTTTCTAAGCCTAACACTTCACAGCGCTGAAATCTGGAGAGATGCTTATCGAATTACCCTTCCGGGTTCAGCTAGACCCAAGGAAGCAACATACCTTTGAGACATCAATGAATCTTTCTCCAAATGAGCTATCACTCCAAACTCCAAGGAATCGCATTCCTGCTATCAGAGAAACTACAGACCCAACATAACATGTGACAGAACGGATCCTAATTCTCATGGGACTCTCCGTTAGATAGATACAGAATAGAATCCATATATTTTTATTAGTAATTTCTGCAGAAATTTTGGTAGAGCTTTATTTAAAATTGGACAAAAACCTAAATATATAACCTGTATATTATAACATGTACAGGCACATAACTATTTGAATTTCACATTTTAACCTGCAACACACATACACAGGATTACAAATTTGCCATTTTCATCCATGGCTCAAATATAATCCTATCCACTAAATTAGAGACATATAAGAGATAACATCTAGGATCTGTACAGAATTCAGAAAACATATAGTAGAAGCAATTATGTAAACTTGTGGAAGTATAATTTCTATTCCATCATAATACAAAACATATCATAGTTACTAATACATAATTTTCTTTACAAAATTCTATAGAACATGCAGAACTATCAAATTTTTTCAAAATCTTTCAGATAACTTTGAGGCTCTGATCTTCTTTGCTAGCTCTAACTATGCTTAATCATCCGGTATCATCTCAATAGCCTTATCTGGAGAAAAAAAGTAAATAGTGAGTCGAAACCCAATAAGGTACCAAAACATGCAGAACATAATAATTTTATACAGAACATATATTCATCAAGACAGAAAACCACGATAATATCAGAAGAGCATAATCATTCATGTGAACAGATTCCAATAATCATAACTCAAATCATAATTCATCCTTTCATGTAAAATATAAATATATTAGAGTAGAAATCACGATAATCAGAAGAACAGAAGCGTTCACGAAAAATAGAAAGAAAGCATAATTCTATTTAAACCTGCATCGAAGTTCAGAAAATAGTTTCAAATCTCATTTGTTCTTCAGAAATTCTAATTCGGTATTTTAGGGACACATCTAGTATACTCTACTAGCCGAGGGGCGAATAATTGATGACAGATTGTGTTCAATCAACACAATCAAAGGTTGATAGTTCGATAGTTTGATGGTATACATTTCAATTTGATAGTTCGATGGTTCAATAGTATCGTTGATTACCGTAACCATAACGTTCTAAGACATCTCAGAAAACCTTATCTGACTGTACAACAGTTCTAGGCCCGATTTTTTTACTGATTAACTTAATTCAATGCATTTGTTTGAAATTCCAAAATCAAAATTTTATTATATTTCATGGCCAAGTCCAAGTTTCATTCAATTACCCTTTCAAACGATTTCAAAGGTTTCCATAGTTCGATAATACAGTTCCATGCAGAGTTTTCAGATACAAATCATTCGATAAATGTTACGAGGCAATAATAAATATTTAAATCATCAAAATTCCAAGTTTCCTACCTAATATTTCAAATTTTCATTCTAGGGTTCCATAGAAAACTTCCGGGCTAAAATTGAATACCAAACACATGTTCATTCATGAAATTGATGCCATAATTCCAAATACATATACAAAATCATGCATTTAAACCAAAAACTTCTAATTTTTCCAGCTAGGGTTTGCACTACATTGTCCGGACATGAAACAGAGACAAAATGTGAGACAAATCATGAAATTGGATTTATCAGTTATAATATATATACATAAATAGGGAATCTAATCCAAAAGTCATGAGATTCATACATTATTTATGTCAAATATTGAAGAGCAAGAGATTCAGAGTATAAACGATAACATTGAGATATTTAAAAGCGGTAAAAATGAAAAATGAGGTCTGAGGCATACTTGTCTTCACCCGATTTACCATTTTCCTTACTTGAATTGGAGTGGAGCAGCCAAAATCTCCATTTTCTTCTCTTTTTCTTTCCTTTCCCTTTTCTCTCCCGCTGCTCCCTCTCTAAATGACGCAGAAATCGTGCACAGTGCTTTTTATATACAGTCAGGCGCTCGAGCGGTGATCGAGCGCTACTCGAGCGCATCGCCCTGCCAACGCTGCGCCTCGGGAGCCAGTCGAGTGCACTTCGAGCGGAGGTTCTGTTTTTCATGCCCCATTGGCGCTTGAGGTCTACTCGGGCGTGGGTCACGCCTGCATCAAGCCCGCAGCAAGCCTACTTCGCGTTTTCGCCATCCGGGATCTGTTTTGACCCTTCTAACCCAATTCTTCGCATCCTTCGATCCTAATTTTGATTATATAACCTTAATAGGCCATGATTATCATAATTTAAAGTTTGCAATCTTATTTACGAATTAACGTTTCTCGGTTTACAACTTCAATTCCCGATTTACCAATTTCGGATCTTTGGGCTTTTTGATCTAATTCCTCCCATACTCCTTGACCTTAATTTACCTATTTTAAGCTAATTACTCATCTTTTGTCATATTTTGGAAACTGGTACCCCTACAGAGCCCATCTTTCTCCTAATTATCATGTTTTAGAAGCTCGGGTCATTACATAACATTTCTCCCAAATTTACATCCCATTCATAATTGAGTATATGGCTAACCGTCTTTCGCAATCCATAATACGATCCTCAAATAGGGTTCTCACATCCTATTGACTCTAAGAATTCATTAATGAGACCATTCCAAAAGCACCGAATCACCTTATGGCAAAATACTCAGCCGTTACCTTATTGGTTTAATACAGAGTCCTCAAAATTTGGAGCCAATCTTGGCACAACTCTACAACAATCATTAATTTAACGTTCAGGAGATGATTTGGACTGATCATTTCTTCTAGGAAACATCCTCAAACACTTACACTATCCAAACACTTTAGCGACCACAAAACAGCTCCCAAGTGTGATCTTATATGTTAGCTAAATTTAGCATAAATCCTAATCAAACGATTAGCAGGCGAAACAATACTAATTTTATCACCACTCAAACAACGATGCCTCATATTTAAATCTTTTCACCCGATTACAAGTTGTCATATACTTACCATCATAGCCCACACTAGCATGGCACCTTACTAACTAAATCGTCTTCAAAATTATATTAAATCATAACACCACGGGGTAATTAAATCAGCCCAACCAATCATATCTATAGGCTTGAGAAAATATTATAGGCCTCGATACAACTAGTATAAGACCTACAATCCTCAGATGAATGAATAAGCTTAGGAAATACCAATAAAATATAGATTTTGGATCCCAAAGTAACACATATATCGAAATATCAAGATTCGGGAACCTTATCTCCCGCTACGATGGACGACACTTCTATACTTCATGCCATCATCGCAAAGCCTCGATCCATGGTATTGGGCTCATTTACTGTCCGACCTAGGGAATAAGGACAATCCCTAATCATACAATCGAACTATCCACACTTAAAGTATGCTCCCAAAAATTTCACCGAAATAAGACATTCATCCATAAAGTATCCATAAATATATCCAACAATATCTCTTTATCCTTGAGATCCATGACCCTTTTTCACGTCAACCACCCAAGGTCGACTTCACCTCCTATTAGACTCGGGCGACATTACATTATCTTCTTCTGAGCTTTGGTTAACCACAACATTATCTTAATTTTCAGGATCCACATATCAACCTTATAGGATCTGAGCTATCCAAATGTTTAGATACTTAGGCATCTCCAAATCGATTATAAATCGACATCTTAGGATTCGTTAATCTCATAAATTAACTTCAAGTCATTCTAACCTCAAGCCACCGATTCCACCCTATCAATCATATTTGATACATCAATTAAGAATTCCTTCTAGCAAATTATTACCCTGAGGACCTCAACACAGAGCCAATCACCCAAATATTGAACCAAAATCAATTAACCTAGGTCTCAAATCAATACTGACTAATTCAAGCACCAAATCGGTACCAATCAAATTAAGCCTCAAGGTGCCTCCCTACAGCTCCTCTCATCCTCATGGTCGATCACTACTGCGAGTAATCCATCATCTAAGAGTCAATACTAATACCCTTCTGCAATAGAAATAATACGGATTGGGTCGTTCTTAAGAAACTAATTGGGACGTATAAGCTAGACAACCAAACTTATTCTCTAACTCTAATTTAGTTCAAGTTTATGCTAGTCAACCAGAATAACTATAACTATTCAATCTAACTTAATTTGTCCTATGCCTACATCCATTTATCCAATCAATCTTGATCTACCATAAGTTTTCGCATACGATTTAAATCAAGTCTAAGGCATTTCTTTTTTCTCTAATACCAACTGTGATGGGCCGTATTTTCTATCAAAAATTTGATAGAATTTCATTTGTAATACGGACATCTGTCAATACAAAAACATGTACAATCTCCTGTATAATATAAAATACATCCAAATAATTTCAACATCCGATAACATACAACAACACACAAAATTACATAGGATCTAAACGCCACTACTTAGTTGTGGCTCTATCATTGTATATCTAAATACAATATCGACTAAAGAGAGATGTCATTAGGTACCTGTTACAGATCATAATAACCTGTGAAAGTATAAATAAATTCAAATACGGGGGAAACTAAATTATCTAATCATTAATCATGTGAACAATATACAATAAGATTTTCAAAAGAAATATAATGTATATAATTTTCCCGTGACATATATAAAGCTACAAATTCTAAGTCTTCGATATAATTTTTTAAATTCAGAGCCTAATTTACTTTGAATCTCTACGTTGTCCCAATTGGTATAACAGACCTATGCTAATCTAGAAATAAGGAGAATTAAGGGTGAACCAAAATATCAACAAGTGCAATGTAATTAAGACGATAAATAATATAGATAAAATAAAGTAGAAGAGAGATATACGAGTATAACGAGGATGCGTAAATATAAGACGTGATCGGATATGCTTTTAGAACACAATTAACTTTTCACGTTTTATCTTTCTTCTCTTTGGAATGTAAATTATGTATGATTACTTATATTTGTAAATCAGGGCCAGTAATCCCTACTAGCTAAAGGTGCGAAAAAATAAGAAAATGGTTATGTCATCCACATGGCTTAAGGGTGTAAGCTCCTATTATCAACCCAGAGGTAAGTCATCTATATATCATGCCTGTAGATAGGCCATACACATATGCCCCCATGTCCCTCGGGACCCAGAGACAATTTTCGTCCTTTCACAGTAATATTCTAATGCTTTCTAAGAGTATTATCCGCTATAATACGCGGTTAAGATAATATTTGAGTCTTTACTGTAATACCAATGGCATGCCTATCGATATCACCCTCTGTAACATAATCCGTGGTCTTAGTTTCATAATATTTTATTCTTTTGAGAGAAGGTCTACCATACTTCTTTCATCACAAATTTTCTCCATTTGGGAGAACAATTCAATCATATAATAATTGTAAAATTTTTCTCTAATTATTTGCACGATTTTTATCTTTCTTTCGGATTTAAATCTTCCCATGACTTAATTTGTATATACGAATATCATAATCATAGGAAAGAATAAAAATTCTTACCACTGAGAAGCAATTATAACTTTAGAGGCTTCCGGATAATATTTTCTTCATAATTGCTTAACAATAATATTTTTCAGATTACACAATTAGATATATGCAAATATATATACAGCTTAATTAACAATTAAATAATGTAAAAATTATGCAAAATTTACCAAAGAACTCAGGTGAACAGCACCGGCTACAGTGAATAGTACCCGATTGTGTCTATAGGACGATTCTTAGAAATTCGGTCATCCAATGGGTAATTTACCAAATTCAAGATATGGGTAATCATAATGTTAAAGCAATTTATGCATAACATTTGAAATAAATCTTTAAACAATGTTCGGATGCATCCTAGGGTTCCGATGAATGAAAATACACATAAAACTACTAAATTGGATACCCAATCTATAAATTAACTTATATAGGATATGAGTAATGATATTCTAGTCCCAATTTATGCAAAAACTCTAAAACTCCGAGGCCGAAACCTCCCAGGCATGGGGTTAGGATTTTAGTGTGAAACCGGTCAATTTCTACAAATTTTGGATATGAAATTCATATATACGCATAATCAAACTACGGGCATCACATATGCATTCATGGGTTGGGTATCGGGACACTAATACATGAAAAAATAGAATAAAAATTAAAAAGAATGAAGAAAAAGGGTATGGATGTACTTACGTCGACCCGATCTATAATTACTCTAACTAGCTTGAAATCAAAATCGAACCCGAGAGCCTTCATTTGCTCGTTTCTTTCTCTTCTCCCTCCCTCTCTCTCTCTACCCGAACCCTCTGCTTTTCCTTTCCCAAACCGTGTCCGCAACGGATAAAAAGAAACCCGCACGTGGCTTTTATTCTAACCAATGCTCGACCGTGGTCTATGGCGGGCAACAGGTGCACCTACTCTGGAATTGACACCTACTGTGGGCGCTCGAGTGCCCGACACCGCCGCCCAATTCCGACTTCGAAACATATCTTTCTCACATGCCTTAAGCCTAATTTTAATTATATTAATTTAATATCCTGATATTACCATCATTTAAAACTCGAATTATATTTACGGATTAATATTTCGAGGTTATAACATCGGTTCTCAATTCCACCAATTCTGGGTCTTCAACCCTTCGATCCACTTCCTTTGTATCCTTAGACTTTGATCCACTTATTGTAACTTAATTACTCATATTTACTACATTCTGAAATTCGGTACCTTACATCAGGTGAGTGATAGCTATTGATGTTGTAAAGACCTATGATGAAAATGATTTTTAGGTCACTGCCCCTTAGTAATTTGTGCTAAAAGGGGGGAGATGTGTGCTATTGAGGGACAAATTTATGAGACTAGGTTGATGACATTGACAATCATGTTCTGACATATATTCAAGGGATGTATTGCTATATTTTATAAAATGGAGCATTGTACTATATTCTATTATTGATTTTGCTACGAGTTATTATGTTGTTAGTATTTAGGTGCAACGTATTGTGCTCTGCAGTCTTTATAATGATAGATGTTTGGCACATTATTGATTTTTTTCTAGCAATGTCTTTTTTATAGGGAGATAGGGCTATCAAATGCTACACATCATGAACATCTTGTTCATTTGTCTAGGGTTTGTAAATTTGTTATGTAATAAACTCCAATATAGTGGTAATTAGAGTTTACTTTTTATTTGAGTCTATTAGTAGTTTTGTCACAATATTTTTAAAAGGAAAAATTATTAGGTTTATTTTTTTTACTTATTACTGTAATAAAATTTGATTATAATTAAGTTATACTTAAATTTTTAAATTTGTTATGTATGCTCAATCATGACTTAAGGTTTTCAAAGATAGCAATGATCGGATGTATAAAAGTCAAATGAAATATGCCCATACATGGAGCATGCTTGACAGGTGCTCAATGGTACTTTCTAGTAATTGTATACATAATATATGCATGAAAGGTGTACATGTACACTTACCAATAACTCCATGCAAGGGGCACTCATTAAGGGTGCACATATGCACTTACCAACAATTTCACACATAAGCCATGCATGAGGGCGCACAAACGTAGGTAATAGTAGATCTACTTATGAAGCATGTATGAATAGTACACATGCACATTAACATTCAATAACCAATGCCAATTTTTGTTAGTTTCCCTTTATAAAATCTTAAATTTCAGCCACACTTATATATATATATTCCTAAATCTAGCCGTCATTTTGGTGAAGATTGAAGAGAAGGAGATCTAGAGAAGTGTTGAGAAAAAAAGAGAAAACCTCTTCCATTAAGTGTGATCCAAAAAATTTGGCTATCTCATCATAAAATCTTTCTATGATTATCAAATACTCATTCCAAACTATGACCTTTCAGAGTTTCATCGGTGGGTCGGATCTTAGAGTTCTAGAAGTGTTGCATGTTCTTGTGACAATGAAGTAAAATCTGAGAGAAGATCAAAAGGTATGTAAATCTATTATTAAGGAGCAAATCCGATGAATTTTTCAATAGGAGTAATTTATTAAAAGTAAATTGATCAGGAGTTAGTATATATATACCACGTGATCTGTAAGTTAGATTTTTTTTTATAATAGGTTTACATTAATTGGTTTGAAAAACTTAAAAAAATTTATTCAAAAATTATTTGGTTGTTAGAGATTTTTTTTCATTGCCATATGCTGGATGGATATATTTTTTAACGATTGATTGTGCTAATATTGATGATGTTGAATGAAAAGGTTTGTTATTTTATATTTATAATATCTATAAATAAATATTTTTTATGTATATTAAATATTTATATAACTTATATTTTTACATTGTAAATGGTCTAATTTGTAATCATTTAGAACTATTCAATTTTTTCACCTCCTACAACCAACGTTATAATAGCATAATCAAACTGCCGCATTTGTGCGAAACAGGTTGGCATGAGGCGCTAAATCCACCGCGAATGGTGCACGTTTGCCCTATCAAGCACCAATTAGTTGTAAACGTTATTGGAATGTACGTACGTGTGTCCTTTATGTGTTCATTAGGTGCTGAAATATTATCCATACTGACATATGCACTTATTAACACCACTCTAATAATATCATTGATTGAGCAAATTATCACTTAATATCAAGTGTACCATTACTTTACATGTCATTAGAAGTATGACTTATAAAATGGTAATCCAAAATTTAATATAGCAAGCCTACATAAACTTACAAATTTAATATAACAAACCTACATAAACTTACATGGAAACATATTAATTAATCTACTCTCAAAAATTAGAATGCCAAATTCACTAGTATTTTGATAGGTATAAACTCTGACCAGCAAATTTAGGATCATTTTCCTGGATTATTCAGTGCCTAGTGCACGATGATTTACATCTTTTCAATGATGTACTACAAATGATTAACTCTAAATTCCTATTCGCGGAGGAGTTGTACACTAAAATGTTGGATTTTGGCTTATTGTTCGGTCCATTTTGTAATTATTATAGATGTCATTGTTTTATTTTGGTGCAATCAAGAACATTTTCTCAATATTCGTGTAAGAATTCACTCGAATAAAGGCTTTCCAATGGCATAAGTAAATGGTTCCTAAAGAGCATATGATTGACACCTTTGCTCAATTTGGATAGAGATTGTATTAAAATTGATCTAACAATTCTTATATTATTTTTAAAAATATAAAATAATTTTTTATAATTTTTTAAATATCAAAATTTTCATATTATAAAAAAACCAAAAACAAAACTATCATCATAGATTATTAAGATTTTTGAAATATAAAATGAGGGCCTTCAGATCTTGAATCTAAGATTTATTATCACACCTAGGAGCCTCCCTTGTTCCAGGCCATACCATAAAACTTCTCAAAGGACATATATTTCTGTGGTTGGGCACCTTTCCCTGTTAACAACTACCATCTCATCAAAAATTATGCTAAGAATCATATCAAATAGACTCCTTAAACACAAGCGTGCTAATTCTATATTGGGAGTGAATAGCATGAAGTTAGCAAGAATGGTTGGTTCTTTTGGATAAATATGCCAAAAGCATGTCCTGCATGCCAAATTGACCTGATTAACATCGATTTTCAACTTGATACAAGATAGATTTAGATGAAAAATTAGTGACCACTAAGTTACTTTTGCCAAAAGTCATAACTGTTTTTGGTGCATAAACAAAATTAACTTAATTCAGACCATTCACATGTTCTTCCATTTGGCCAACAAAACGCAAAATAATTATTTCATCTAAGATTAATAAGGTCCCAAATTGTTTCTATCAACGACCAGCGATACAGAGGTTGCCAGTGGTGGGATAGGGGGATTGCCAACTAGATATACTTATTTCTTAATATCTTTCAGTAAATAATATAATATATTTTTTAAAGTATTGTTCTTCTTATTTTGTTAGTAATAATTATTTTTAAAAATAAAAATAAATACATTTTCATCTCAAATTCTTTATAAAAAAGATTGTTTCTTTAGGGTTTTGGGCTATATTTTTTTGAGTTTTACTACCAATAAACAGATTACCCGAAAATTCACCAAGTTCTAGTGCAAGAATTTATCAAAACGAATGATTGAAATGGCATAGGAGATCGGCATCTATGGAAGTGCATGTGCATAGGCAACGGTAATAGACAAGCCCAAAGAGTATCAAATGAGACATCCGGGCACCAATAATAAAATGCATACATAGGCAAAATTTACTTGTGGCGTTCAAATGTCGAGGCTGACATTTGTTTTCATTTGAATGCCAGGCAAGGACATAAAATTATTAGGGCATTTTTTATGTCAAAATCTAGAGTACTTGAAAACAAGAAGTGCTGTACGAATGGAGTGAAGGAAAAAAAAAGAGAAAATAAAAATTTTTACTCTGATTGAATTTTGATTTAAATTTTATTTTTATTAAATTCAGATATATTAGTTTAGCTTTAATTATAGAACATTTTATCAATTTGTTATTCATTTTCTCATTATACTATTTTTTTGTGAGTTATTAGGTATATTAAATATTATATTTGATTAGTTATTCACGTGGGTTGTTGTTTAAAATTGACTATTTATAACTATATACTTTATAATTGATTTATTTAAAATTTATTACATAGTTTTTCTTATTAGAGAATAACTTTTAATATTAAATATTATTATATAACTTATACACTTAACTGTATATTCCTATGCCTTATTGTTCGTAGGAGAAATTAATGATTAACTATTGACAAAAAAGTTTAAAATTTATCTATGGTGCACCTGTTATATGCATGTTCTGAATGCTATCAATTGCCCCCATATGTTTCTGCAGTGGGTAGACAGACTCCTGCTGCTGCATGAAATATAATTCAAAAACGTCAGAATGCCGAGAGACAGAGGCAAAAGGCATGCAGAGATTCCTACTGCAATTAATCGGCAAAGAAACACTAGACATTTGAACAGAGAATACTGCAGATTGTTCCTACGTACTCCTGCAATTATGAGAAATTTCTTATCTTTTTTTTTTTTTTCAGTTTTTTTAATAAGTACAATCAGAAGCATTTACAATTAAAAGAAACTATTTAAATTTAAAATTTCCTCCAATGGGATCAGAATATGAAGTGATTTATAAGAATTATTATAACAAATCAACAATTCTATAGTTGGGTTCTTTAGTAATATAGTAATTTAAAGCAATTATATTATTTTGATTTTAAAATAGTAAAAGACTTAATAATCTTAAATAGAGTCATAATGATTAATAGATAAGTTTAGTAAAATTATTGAAAAAAATTTATTAAAGTTGACAAAAAATTTCAGTTTAATTCTAATGAATTCAAAAGATTATGAACAAATTTTAAATTCTAAAATCACAAATTATGTTCGGTACAAATTCAAATAAGAGGTCAACTGATTGGATTTGTAACTAGGCATCCATTGAACAATTGAACAATTTAATGTTATCTTGGGTAAATAAATATGCAAGAAAGTCTAAAGCATATTCTCCAAAGAACCTTAGGATATAATGTCATAATCAGCACTAATTGAACCATCATAAAATTTCACTAATTCTAATAAGAAAAAAATACATAAGTAATGTGTCTTAATCAACACATAAAATTAATCTTTGACATATAAAGCTTAAAACATATGAAGAAAAAATAAAAATTCTAAATTTGAAGATTATGAGACCAAATCTCTCTCTATTTTTCCTTTCTGTATAACGTAATAAGATCACAAATAGCTAGAAATGACTGACCCATTTACGACTCTTTACATCTACGACTTGCCTAGAAAAAATTTACTTTCTCAAGTGTCGGTAAAGTCATGGTATTACTTTGATTATATAGACAGTAATACTGTGTAAGTTATCGATTTCTTTCACAATTGTCTCCCTTCATTTATTGCGGTTTTTTCTCTTTTGTCGACGTCGCAATTGTCAACGGCTTTTTGAGGTGCAATTGACAACTGTGGCTGTGAGATCATCGTTTACTCTCTCCCTTTCCCTAGCTTGCTCAACGTTCTCTCTTCCTCCTATAGGGGGCCATGCTATCTTTTAGCTTGAACCAACGTAATCTTAGTTTATGATTTTTCCTTCTCTTTTACTTTTTATTATCATTGTTTGGGGATTGATTGACTTTTTTATAAGTTGAATAATCCGACTGTAAATAAACTTGACAATGCTTTCAAATTTTTACTACATTTTAAAAAGGACTTGATATATTTTACCCTAAAATACTAAAATGAAGGCACATAAAATACTGATATATTTTAATTTAATTTCGTTAAACGTCATCTAAATTTATTTTGTTCGATCAATCTATTTAAAGATCTGACTAGAAAAATTTACAGTACGGCTTAATATAAGTTTTAAATTGAAATTAATAATATTTTATTGTGTGGTTATTATTTTTTTTTTAGGAATACTAATCACCCAAATCCATAATGTATTTGTCTTTTCTCACCAATTCCAACAATTGTTGAGGCAACACTAAATGCAGAAAGGTAAGAGTGGTTTTATGTCCATGGAGCAAGGGGACAGCACCTCACCCACGAGACCAAATCCTTTCACCTTATATCTGAGGTCGTGTGATTTAAATTTAATAGTCTATATATTTTTTCACTAAAATGATATGTTTTTATATTTTTAAAATATATATCTTTTAAGATTAATTTTTACCTGCTAGATTTTTTTTTTGAGAGATTACAATTTTATATGGTTAGCTATGATTATTTTGTTAGTATTAGAAATGTTATTTCTTTAACGAGGCTACTTTATGATTACAATGAGAGTATTAGATAATTTAGGAACTTGTCCTCTGAATGTCTTATAAAAGGCATTGGGATAACCCTGACACTACGACATACTCCTTCTTTCCCAATTAAAATCGTAAGGAACAACAAGGATATATACGATTAATTACACAAGCTGTAAAAGTAATTTGATATAATTTTTTTATAATTAAGAAAAAAATACGAGATCTTACCTTTGAAATTATCTCCACTATATTTGATACTTGATTATAAAGAATTCCTTCGAGCCAATTCACTCACTATACAACATAGGTGTCAAATTCATGTATCAGGAACTTAAAGTGCCTTGATTATATAACATAATATAAATACAAACAACTAAGATATAAGTATTAAAATAATAATTGAAACAAAAATAAATAGTAACATGTTCTAATCAAGAGCTTAAAAAGTTGAGGAAGAAAAGATCACAAATCTTATTTCAAAGGAATGTCCAAAGTTTTTTATATTTTTCTCTCATTTTTTCATATTTGTCAGCGTTCTACGTGTTTAAAATGGCTTTCTTACCTTATGAAAAATCAAAATATCATATTTATAACCACGCGTTGCTGGTTGAGCTCTTGTCACATGGATGTCAAACTAGAATGAATCTGGTAGTGCACGGCTCAAGCTCCGGTCATGTGACTCTCTTGCATAACTGTCTTGATGATTTTTGCTTGGGCAAATATTCACACAAATTTTACGTAAAAATTCTACAGGATAGATTGATATATTTTTATTTAAAAAACTTATACAAATATCGAGTAAAAATTTTTGTGACAAACAAAAATAAAAACATGCCTAACAAAGGCTTGTGCTCCATTTGCAATGATTGCTTGTCACGGTTTTTTTTATAATGTCACATTATTTCCATGGAGATTTGTTTAAGCAACTTGGAGACTTCTTGTTAATTTTATGATTCAATCAAAACAATTATAATTGGTATAATGAAATAAAGTTAAATCCTTTATCAAATGTTAACAATCAAACTCTTAAAAAAAACATTTAATGATGTATAATAATTTTTAATGTAAAAAATTTTTCTCAATTAAGAAAAAGTTACGAAATAAATTTCAAACAAATCCATTATAATGATAGTATTACTTATAATAATAATCCTCTATTAAATTCTTTTACTACAATTCGAGTGAATAATTAATTAAAGATAATTGTTAACATACCTAGTAACCATAAAAGAAAAATATATCAAGAGAAATAAGCAAGTAAATGGTAATACGTCCTAAAAAATAATATTAGAGTAATATACCTGATCTTAATAAAGAATGAAATTCAAATCGGATCTTATATGAACGTCAAACGTCTTCTCATTCTCTTTTTCTCTCTTCTTTCTCTCTGTATGGTGCTCTATGTTGTAAAATGATTTTGGATATTTTAAAATTACGTTAAATGTGACTTTATATCAGAAATGACGCATGAACGCTTCTTAGATGTGTATTCAGTGTGACCACTTTAGATAAATGGTGCACAAACGCTCTTAAGGTGGGTGGCAAGCAAGACTTTTCTAGACAAATTACGCACATGCACTCTTCGAATGCCCATCACGCATCACTCAACTAAACTTTGACCAATCAATTGTCAACCTTCGTACAAATATCACACGACTATTCAACATCTTTTATCGTTTAACGACTTTTAACCAACCCTCAATCAACCTCGCATGAGATCGTATGACTTTTATTTGATATCTTTGCTAAAGTGTGCCATTTGTGAATATTGCGCATCCTCTTGATGATCGTATGTTTGTTGTAGTAATCATAAAAGAGTAACCCAAAATTTAAAGGTTAACCCATGAAAGCAACTAACATCATTCATTCATTCTTCTTGACCGAGTTGGCATGAATCTTACATGTTTTCTATAGTATTATTTGAATACTTTTACAAAAGTTAGCATTTCTTATTGTTGAATTTTGAATTATTTTCTTATAAGTTTTGATACATTAAACATGTATTTTTCATTTTAGATGCTTATAGGGCTCTTCATTTGATATTCGTGTGTGAGGCTTCACTTAGACAAAATGCTTCTAGAAAATCCCACAAGATAGCCATGAGTTAGTGGCTATAGGTTTAGGAATAATTTTAGTGGCTGGCCGTAGGTGAGCCAAAAGCGATGGCTACTCAAGCAGTCACACATGCTATAAAATGACTTTTTAATTTTTAAGTCAATTTGAATGAAAATTTCAAACCCCAGGAGCACAATTGGAAGTTCAAATGATTTGTTAATCATTTGGAAGTTCAAATCGTTGTTCATTCTTCGTTAATCTTAAATATATTGTTTTAGTTTATGTTATAGAATATATTACCTTTTTTTGTTCCTCTTGCTATCGTATTTATTTATCTCTCAGGTTATCCAATTGGAAGTATTGTACAAGTAAGATGTATATTTAAAGTCAGCGATAATCAAATCTTTAGATTGTATAACCGTAATACTGATTGGATATCACACTTGTATGGGATGTGAACATGTCAACTTGGGAGGCATTTATTAGAAATTGATTCTTATACATGTAAAGGAGATTTATAATCAAGTTATTTGGAAGGTTATTCATAACCAGATTCCATATATAGTATAGATATTTTTCTAACAAGAAGTTTTGTGAATTTTTCCTATAGTTGAAATAAGTTTCTATATAAAAATCACTTGTAATTGTGCTTATATATATGATTGTATACTATTATTATTTTTTCACGAATTCAAAAATAATGGACAGTAAATTTAATCCAAATTAACGAGCTTTTCTCTATTTCATATCTATGGAATTTAGCCCACCACCTGACACCCTTTTGGCTGTTCAACCTGGCCTTGCCTATTTCCTCCTGCCAAATCCCAAGAGACTCGTTCACCATGAGATTCTATAGATCTATGTAGCAGTGATGGAGATTGTTGGGCCACTCTCGGACATTCTTTTGGTTTTTCATCTGTTGGCAAAGTGTAGGTTTGCTGCCATTACAATGTAAAATATATTCATAGAAGTGCTGGACCTGGACCGTGGACTCCCAAAAGAGAATTCTAGGCGTTGTTAGGACAATTTGAGAAATCAAAACTTATCGATGCGCTAAAGACCCTAACCATAGCATTCTCGTCGCATTATATGCCACTAAGGCCGTAAGAAATTGATTAATTCTGAATGTACATAGATTGAAGGCCCGAAGAATGGATGTTATTGCAACTAGATCTCCTATCAAATTGCATTTTTGTAACAGGATTGCATTTACAGCAGTCTAAATGACTATATTTCTTTTTAATCAGAAAGTTTTAATGGGCTTATTGTTCCAAAGCTTAGTATTGATACTCCATTAACCATGCCTCTTTCTTCAGCGCATAATGTCATTGTCTGCTGAGAGACATAGAGCTTGTACGACAGGCAGATGGTCCTCGTAACTAGAGGATATCCACATATATATCATATTTAAATAAAGATATATATATATAGGGAAGGGTACTGACTAGGTAGTTCTAAAAAAATCTAAAATAGCATAGAAAATTATAGAAAATAAGTGAATTGAATGAGGCATATATTTTATTCTATAATGTTCTCGAGTTCAGAATAATAGTAGCTGTAAGGTATTATTAAGTAAGATATTTTTTGAGAATATTTTCAAAAATAAATCCTAGATATTCATAATAGATGACAAAAAAAATATTAACCGTTAGTTGAAATTTGTGGCAGCACTATATAAGGAGTTGATCTTTTCTCATTGGGATAAGAATAGAAAAGCTTGGAGAAGTCCAAAGGTGAGCCAAAGAATAGTGTAACAAAAGAGTAATTAGTCTTGAGAGCTCTAGGGATAAGCTTACTAGGCACATATGCACTAATAGCAGCATATGTACACTTGAAGTATGTCCGAGGGACATTGATACGCCAATATCAATAGTCTTTTCACAAACCTAATACGTATCTGTCTAGTGCTCATGCATCTATCGTTGTATAAAAGCCCTATACAATTTCTATGGCAATTATTGTAATATTTTTTAACACTTCGGCCAGACGATTAGGGAGAGAAAAAGATAGAAGAAGAAAGAGAATATCTTTACCAACTGTTTTAGTCTCAAGTCTTGTTCAGACTTTCACCATCCTTATTATGTTGCTCCATTTGCTGTTGTTTGATATTTTGTTGATAGTTCTCTTATATTTTTATTTTTTTTATTGTACTTACCTTAATTTATTAATATTATGGTAAAATCAAAAAAAGTGTTAAAAATTTATATAACCAATCTCATAATCATAGCAAATATTATACAGATTAAAGATCCCGTAATTTTATCCTTCATTACAAGGGGTTCCTATAAGAAATTGTTTACCTCTCACTAATATCCATTATCGCGGTTTTTTTGCGATCGTATGTGAATTGTTGTTACATCTCTTCATGAGTTCAACTAATAGGCTCGATTTTTAATATATGTAGAGATTTACTTTTGTTTTGGTTATAAAATTTGATATCCCGGGCCCAACACACACAAGGTGTGCGAGGCAAGTGCCAAGGGGTAACATGGAGAAACAGTCGTCAGTAACACTAAGGTAATTCTTGTTGCTTGGTTTTGTAAGAGCTACTGTTGTTGAACACTGAAATTGGCCTTCAATTGAATTGGAATTGAAGAGTATGAATTTTTCACTTTGTCTTTTGACTAGCAAAAAGAGTTCCCCGCCCCTCTGCCCTGCTGCCGTGAAGTTGAAGAACAAGCTGTCTTTGAACAGTACAGGAAAGAAAATACGCCAAAGACTAACGAAGTCTTCAAAATCCATTTTAAATTCTGCAATAAACAGTCTTATATTCCAAAGCAGAAGAAATAAAGCGCAGGCAAAGTGCAAAGGCAATGATCCTGAAAAAAACAATGAAAAAAGAAAAACTTCGTCTCTTTTCAACTAAACGGTCCAACGCCCCCACATCATGGCAGCTGGCTCTTCTTAACTCGGCCACAGCCCGTTATCATCCTCAGAAGCATGGTTTAAGAAAAACATAAGGTTTTCCCGGTACATTGTGTTCTAAGAGACGAGCGTGCATCCTCCATGACATGTAGGTTCGAAAAGGGATAACTTCAGATCTGAATATTCTAACTGGCATTGTCTTAATGGGTTGAATCAGAAACCGTTCTGTTAAGGGTTGTCCCATGTGGAAACCTTATTGTTAAGAATATCCAATTGGGTGACCTTCCAACCGAGGGCTACTTCTGCGGCGACCACCGTATCAAACCATTCTATCAGAGATTGTCTGATGGTAACCACACCACCAAGGTGCATCCCAGGAGAAAAAGGCAAAAAGGCGCTGGAAGACCAATCCACCCAAATGACCAATCTATACACAGCGCATACTATATAAAGAATTGGTTGAGTTTGGCCAAAGGAAATCCACCGCACCAGTCAAACTACATCAACTATGTCTAGAAGTTAACCAACGAAAGAGTGAGTAGTTGAAAGTGTAGCCGTTCAACAGAATCAATTGAGCCCACATTCATAAATATAGCGGCTACTTTTGTAGACAGTAACTTCTCATTAAAGAAACAGTTACCGAGTACTCTCCCATTAAGATAATGGCTGGAAGATATAAAACCGTAACTCTTAGTAATGAAAATGGTAAAAATGAATCAAAGAGTAAGTTTAGAGGAGCACAAAGCTTCTATAAATAAGAAACATCCTTAACGCATCAAAGGCAATTTCAGCCATAGGTTTGGAGCATGTTGTCCTAGGGAGAGAAAATTTTATTGAACTTTAGAAATCACAAAGGGTCTCACCATGTCTTCTAGAACATCTTTTTCCATGGCAATTCAAAGGCTTGACTCCCCTTTTCCGTTGCAAATCCCAATGCTTCTATGGTGACTAGAAGATCATTGAGAAGGATTGACATTGTTTATCTATGACAAGATAATTTCCTCTGTTGTCTTGATATTCCTAAATATCATAGCATGGGATTCAGCTCAATAGCGATGGAAGTATACTTTGTGCGTTCAATGCAGGTGAAAAACCTGATAGAGATGAAGAAAAGCATGAAAAGGCGAACATACTGCTTCCAAATATACTTTCAGATTCATTCTGAGAATCATCAACGACGCCATGCATCTTCACAACATCTCAGAAGAAGGTCGTCTATCTTACTGTTCCGAACATCTAGCCATATGGCATCCATCGTCATCCTCATTCCGGTCTTAGATAGAACCCTAAAGAAGGAGATGTTCGTTAATGAGCAATACTAGCCAAGCAAACGTTGGAGAAATCATAATATTTCTTCAATGTGAGTCCATCTTATTTATCGCAGCCCCCCCAACAGGTTGTCTTAACAATTGAGATCATTTTGAAAATAATGCATAGTAAAAAATTAAAATAACATTTTAATGTATTATCTCAATCTTTCAATTCATAAAAATAAATCGCAACCATTGAAATTTCATTTCCTCATGATAGAGTTGGTGATTGACAATCAACCGTAATATTCCTCATGATCATCATGACTGCAATATATGTTTTGATAGCTAACATTATCAATCAGATCTTTTGTTGCGTATGGTGAAGACAATTGTAGACGTGTAGCAGTTACTCAATACTTGCAGGCACATTGATGTCCAGCCAGCCTTATCCTGGACGATGGGGGAGAGCAGAGTAGGTAATAAATGCAGTGGGATATGTTTTAGTGACACCATTGAGTGATTATTTAATAATGTGACATCTGTTTATATATTTTTTATGTATATCTAATAGTATAGTTGGATGGATGAATATTACGTCAGTTAAAGATATCTCAATAGTATTATAATACAAATATAAGGAAAATTATAGCATGATGATCATATATTATTAGTTAAAGAAATATTTAATTTTATGTGTATTAATTGTAAAATTAATTCTTATTTAAATTATAAAAAAAATGAATAATCTCACCCTTAACACTATATCAAAAAATTTGTACACACTTAAATTTGCATGTATCTTTCAAATATGTAGTATTCAATCATGACATAAGAGCTCTCAAATGAACTATATATTCGGTCAGTTCCTTTCAATTTAGTCCCTGATCATATTGAAAATTTTCTAACCCTACACCAGCTTAAAATGTTAGTTCAATTTGACTTGTAGATAATTACTTTCTCTAATATTTTTTCTTGTGTCACTTTAGGTGTACGATAACTTTATAACTTTCACAAATATAATCTTTTTTTACATTTTTTTATAAATAGTCCATTTCTAATAATTAACTAATTTAATTTTTAAAAATTATCATACACTACTAAAATGTTTTCCCGGGAGTGGCTAGAATTAAAAGGAGAAGCAATAGTGGCATTTGAGGTAAATTGAGATTCTAATATTTTGGAACCACTTTCAATATGCAGTACAGTCGATATGAGAGTATTAAAATAATTTTATTATATTTCTTTATTGTCGAAATTTTAAAAAAATTATATGCCATAATTAATAATTAAATTAAAAAGATAATATTAATATATAAATTATAAATAAAAGTTTAAAAAAATAATATAAATATATGAATAATTATTATACTATTACTTGTTATGCTGTGAGAGAGTAGAAATTAGAAAGTATAAAAGCAGAGAGAGTAAGAGAGGAGAATAGATATTTCTAATTATTTATTTATTTTTTTAAAAAAAATTAGTGGTTATGGTCCCGCTATTGCGCTCCCTCATCCAACTCCAACACAACAATCGTGTGACCGTCAAAAAATTAATCAAGCCATGCCATGGGTCAGTACCGTCCAATCATGCCACAGGCTAGTATGGCACAAGGGCGAGCTAATCCATGGTCTAATACAGATTAAAGGATTAAATTGTACTAAATACAGTCTAACATTATTTATTAAAAGCCATAATAAGCATGGCCCAGTTAGCACCACAAAGGTTTACTAAATATCCACATTTTACTAAACGTTTATTCCTACATCTTTAACTGCAACAACATACCATTATCGCAAGGGCCGAGACCTATGACTATGTGAGTAAATCGGTTACCTTTTCAACCATTCGTCACACAAACAGCAACTGACATTTTAGATATCATGCATTAATTTCTAAGACTTGTTTAGATTTTCCCTTTCTGGGTTCAGCCCTCCACCTAACATTAGTGCTTGCTTTAGTTCCTTAAAAATTAGTATATGACTGTGGAAAATGGAGTAAATATGATAAATGGATCATGTCGCCTATGATTCGATATGATACAGCCCATTATAAATAGTATATGGCCATGTTAAATACAATCCAATACCTCATAGTGTGCCAAGCCGAAAAAGGGCCAGCCCGCATATCTTGTCATCCAGATAGTGACCCATATATATAATATTTAACTAATAATTATTATTATTTTTTTTGTGGATTTTTATTTGTAATTTTAGTTGTTAGTAATTAATTTTTCAGAATTCATTTTGGTAGTGGAGAAATTTGATATTGTCTTGATAGTTTGACATGAATTAGTCAACATAATAATAATTTTTAAATATCAGAATCATAACCTAACTCAATATTATTACTTGAAAAATTTGTCACCCACAAATCGACCTGGATATCAAGACTTACGGTGAAAAGGCTGTCAAAAAGTTCCAACCCAAGAAGAGGGCTTGCAAGCAGAAGGAGCAGGCTCAGGATCCAAACGGTGCCTGAGCCGACCCAGTTGACCCAATTGAGACGGTCCATGACCCTCTTTCCACGCGTTGAAGCAACTTACCATAATCAATTAAAACTGCTTGGAAGATATTATAGGAATATTCGCCCATGTACGCGTGATCGTTCCTAGAATGACAACTATCATAATTGTGGCCAGATAATTGCCGAGAAGAAGAAAGGGATATCTGCCGAAATCCAGGGTTGCCTTCTCAGGCACCCGCAAGCCTTGGCATCCAAGCAACCTCCACCCTCTATGTATCTACTCCCCTTTCACAAAAGGGGGAGACACATTCGGGAGCCTGAACATACAGGGAAGAAACCCTAAGAAAACAACAAAGATGAGAGGCTAAGGGAGTAACCACTATGACCCCCAATTACGCAGAAAGGCCAAGTGTTTTCCATCCCCCTCAAGGCCACTGACTCCTAGTGCGATATTTCTTCTTCTCTCTCTTAAGCCGCTCCCCGTTAAGGGCACTTGCTGGAACCAAGTCTTCCGCCAACCCTCAGCAACCAATGCCATTCACGGCCTAAACGATGACCAGCAAAGCTCAGAAACTAGAAGGGAGAAAAGAAAACCCCCGTGGGAAGCGAACCAAGGCAAAGACCCAGAAGGCATGCCGACTCTCACATTCTCGAGATATCCCATTCTCCTGCTCTTACTCCAACCGACATTTGTGAGTGCCTCACCCTGTATCAAATCCTCCACCACAAGATCAGTGGAATCGATTCGAGAAGCGAGGCGTAAAAGGCCACTCCGCCCGGAGACGAAAGGGAGACACTACAAAGTCCTTGCCTTCATCGTCACCGCCAAGAAGTCATTCCCGCTTGTAATCAGTCACTCCCCTTGTGGGTCCGCTATGCCCTTCCTTACAGTAGTCAATCTCAAGTGGAAGTACTCCAAGCCGCCCTCACACGAGTGGACTTCATGAGCCGCCCCCTGCCGGGAGCGACTGCAAGCCGTCCTTCAGTCGGGCACACTTCCAAGTCGCCCCTCAAACCTACGTACCTCTAAACCACCCCTCAATCAGGCACACCCAAACACTCAATCCCCATAACATGCATTCACACATTTAACTTACATCCTCCTATCTTTCTGTATTGCTAAGAAAAATTTCTGATTTAAGCGTTGAAGGATATACAGGGGAGCGAATCCCACCAATCATCTGGCCTCATATTTTTAGTTGTATTATGTAGGTGGGTTAAAGGTACGGAGATCGAACTGGTTCCAATTCAACCTGTCAAATGAAGATTGAGCAGCTTCCTAACCAGTCGAACAACCTAGATCCAAGGATGCATCATTGGCACCATTTGTAAAAACAACTGAAAAGTCTTCCTCCTCAACTACAAGAACAAACACAGTCAACATTCCAAGTGCGAGCTGATGCACCAGTCGGACGCATAGTTACCCATGGCGATGACCCCTCATCAGGTAATTATGCGAATAGACGATCAAACCCAACGTGCAAACACTCACTGTTCAACTAGGTGTCAAGGCCACTACGCCCCACTTCTTAGAGGCAGCAAATTGGCAGCAAGTAGATGTGATGAGCTCGAAATAGGACTGACAGGCTAACAATCCACTCCGGTACCAAACCTGCCTGACTGATTTGGATCCAGTCCAATATCCAACCGGTTTTACATGTCGGCAATCTAGTCCGACATTCAGCCGGCTTGACTAGCTAAGGATCCACTCCAGTGTCCAACAGGCTTGACCAATTTGGATCCAATCCAACATCCAACCAATTTTACATGTCGACAATCCACTCCAGCATCCAGCCGGCCAAACTGGCCAAGGATCCACTCCGGTGTACAGTCTGCTTAACTGATCTGGATCCAATCCGACATCCAGTCAGTTTGACTGGTCAGTGACCGATTTCGGTCCAGCCTGTCTGACTGGTCTACAATCCAATCTGATTTTTGAGCAAACTAATAGCAGTCCAGTCGCCCTTTGGATTCAGTAGTCCAGTCACCCTAATTCGGCAATCCGATCACCCTTCGGATTTAGCAGTCCAATCGTTATTCGAACTAAGCAATCCAATCACCTCAATTCGGCAATCCTGTCACCCTTCGTCAATAGTCCGATTGTCCTCGGTCTCGGCACCTTGGTTGCTCATCGGCTCTGCTCTTCTTGATCATCCCTCGGACTCAACTCCCAGTAGACCTTCAAAATGGTTGCCTAGTAGCTCGCCACGTGCACGAAAACCACAATACTCCATCTCGGCATTGAACCCACTTTACCATGCCATCAATCGGGTATGGGCCCGTACATGAGTGACCCATAACCAAACATCAATATTATGTCAGCTCTAAACCATTCTCACCCATCCAAAGGTGTAATGCTAGGGGCTATACCCTCCAACATCCAAGTGAATGGATATAGCTAATATCCCTAAACTAGAGACCTGATGATCTCGAGGCCCAGGTGACTCCGAGCTACAGGGCCCAACCATAGCCAGACAACCGACCGAGTTGTTAGAGGCAGGTAGAAGACCAGGATGCCCTCAGGTGCAGAGAGCTATGCCCGCTGCGGACGGCCTCCCATGCTGAAAGATGCCGCCCACTCGTCAACCAAGATCCTCTTCCTCCTGGCACCAAGAGGCTACGCATTAGTTAATAAGTACAATCAGCAGTCGTGCTCCAGCCAGCACATCAGCCAAAGACATCACCTTGATGGCGACGACCTTACGGGTAGCCATGATGATATTCGGTCTTGCCTTTGACAGCACGCTTAAGCGGCTATGGGTTGCATGCGCTCGCCTTGACGACCGGCGATTGGGGGCTCTCTCTTCCCAGGTACAAACCTCAACACTCCCAAAAGGAGAAGCCAGAGAAAGAGGCCGCTCGCCAAGGAAAATCTTATCTGCCTAACAACCTCAACAATTGGGAAGATCTGAGCGATAGGGCCTACTCCCGGATTACAAGACAAAAACCCAAAGCAGTTACACCTTCACTATCTCAAGATAACCGGCAACATTACGCCAAGAAAGAAGGCTCATGCAGCGCCAATAGGCATCCAACCGTCCCCTCACGAGGGCTAGATGATCAACCAAAGAGGCCTTCAGAGTGTTCGGCCTTCTACTGATGAGTGCCCTCGCTGGAGCAAGAGGCCTAACCCGGGGGCTTGGCAATGTTGATCCCACGAGGATGCCCCGCATTGGCCCCATGCGGAGTATCAGATCATGTAGAAGCTATCAATATACTCACAATGGGGTTTCGACGTGTTCAACTAATTACCCGCCGAACCAGTCAAAAGCGTCCCCATGGAGACGACCCCTCATTGGGTTGCTATGCTAACAACTGGCCCTAAGGCGTGCAGACACTCGAAGTATGGATCAGCATCCTTTTCTGGACCACATGCGTCCATTCGAAGACACTACGCTAGGGGCTCTCCCCTCTGGCACCCTGCCAAATCAGTGCGGACCAGCATCTGCAAAGGAGACAATGGCTTGACGACCTTATGGCTTGGGCAGCTACAGGTGATAGGGCCTAGAGCCAACCAGAAGACCAACAAAGTCATAAGTTATAAAATGAAAGCCCAGGGCCGCATGGCCCACGTTATTCCCGTAATGGTAGGGGACCCCCTGCTCGAGAAGGAACTCCACAACCTCAAAAGACACTTTGCTAACCTAGCTAGGTAACCGTTAAGGACAAGGACTCAGTCATCACCATCTCCTTGCAGTATCCAGGAATAACACCTGGAGTCCCCCAATCGAAGTTCCGATCCGGCATTTTGCTTGGATCACTTATACACTTCACTGGGTTGTAAGTCTTGCATATATTATGCTGAGTACTTGATCATGCTCTAATCAATGAAATAGCTATTTGTTTATTATTTATCTGCTCATATAAATACTTGCATAATATTGTATAAAATCATACAACCTAAATGGTCCTTAAGTCGGGTAAATTTCTATTTACCTATTACCAAACCTCAATTCCAAACCGAGTGGCCCACTGATATCTCATATATAATATTTATAGGATTATAAGTATCTCTCCAAATGATTTCAACGCTCTGGGACATAAAATCAATATCAAATAACTATAAACTATACCACGATACCGTAAGTTTTATATTCTTTGACGCTATGGTATCTTAACATAATCCATTTTACTTTAACTATAAATAGTCAAGAAAATTACACACACGGACCAAGACAACACAAAGAAATGATTATTGAAATTATCAAAAAAAAATTAAAAATAATTAATCATCTGACCAAATCTTAAACTTTTTCACAATTGCTACTAGTCTATTCTACTATATCGATCCTATTTCTAAGATCATAGAAACCTCTTATTTTATTAGCACAGGACAAAACTTACAATTACAATCTTGTCTGATTTTCCCGACTAATCACAAGAGGATCCAACCGAAATGATATCAAAGTGCTCTTAATTTCCAACTTACTTCAAATTATAAACTAATATAAGTACACACGTATATATATATACACGCTGCAATATTCTTATATACATACATATATCTGCAACCCACATCCTCTCCCCACATGTATGCACATACACGTCATATACGTACTGTCAAACCCACACATACGCAGGTACATCATCCGTAAAAATAAACCCACATACATCACGTGCGGTTGATTTTAACACCAGATTTTAACATCAACAAGAACGAATTGCGGTTGATTACGAGAGAGGGAACAGATTACTTCTAAAATAATAAAGGATTTACTTGCCTGATTCCAGCGATGAACAGTGGCGCCGGCGGACAGCAGCGATTCTCCCTCCGGCACAGGACAGTGGCGGCGATTTCTTCACGGCGACTGTGGTCGTCTTACTCCTTCCCATTTATCTCTCGCGGCAGAGAAAGAGAGGCCGGTTAGATGAATGAAGAGGAAGAGGGACGGCCGACGCCCACGGCCCAATAAATTGCACGGTGGAGAGGGGTTTGAGGGCTGCATTTGCCCGAAGAAAAGGAAAAAGGAGACGAAGACAAGAACGAAGGAGAACAGACGGTAGGAGAAAGAACGGCAGGAAGAAGAATGGAGAGGAAGAGGTAAAAGGAAACAAGGAAACGAAAGAGGGGAAGGAAAGAAACAGGGCGGGAATGGGGGACAGAAAGGTTCGACTGACGGGGAGAGAGAGAAAGTACGAATTGTTATCGCTATCATCATCAACATCATTTATTATTATCACTTATTATTATTTTAATTTTTATATTATTAACTAAGCACGTACTGTTATAATAAATTTTGATTATTATTTTATAATATTAAAAATTGTTATCTATCTAATAATTTTTTTGATATTCATATAAATTTAATATGTTCAATTTCAATACGAAAATATTATAAATTCACACATTATTAATAACTTATTAATTAATCTCACTTATAATTATATTGGGTTAAAATTTTAATAAATTTGAATTAAAATACCGAAGTATTACACGAGATCTCTTTGTATCACATGAAAATATTGTGTCATTTGAATATACTTTCAGTGCTAGGCTCCAAATAATAGACAAAAACTAAGCTAAAATAGCATCAAACATAATAAAAATATTTATCATTTTATTTAATTGAATAAATGTAAAAGATCATATAAAAATTCAATAACTTTAAGTAGAAGCGATAAAGATTAATCCAAAAGCGGAAACAACAGCAACCAAATAAGAAGTGTGAAAGTAAAAATTGAGGAACAAGTGAGTTGTTAATTATAATTTTTTTTTTAATTTTTTGAATTGTAGTATCCAATAAAATAGGGCATGTACTCATAATAATTTATATATTCTTTTCTTATTGTTTGCCTTTCTCTCCTGCTCGACTGAACTACTAAACCATAAATTAACGGGATCATTTTAAAGCGGATAGTTGAGATATAAACAAAAATAATTTTCATCTTTTAAAGAGATTGAGCCAGCCCAATCCAACACGGCCAACTTAGGAAGGCCACATTTTATGATTGGCCGAGGATTTAAGCCTTTGTGAAGTGCCTCGTATGCCATGACTTAGGGCGGCTCATAAAATTGGATGGTGGTTTTTTTAATCCTATTTTTTATTTTATATTAAGTTTATCTTGTGTAAAAAATTATTCCAAATTCACCATATTTTAAATTATACACGAATGCATCCTCTGTCCCAAAATTAAGGTATCTTTTAAATTCCCAAACATGTCAGAAAAATATAGCAAATTTGATGGGAAAATTGTTGTACATGCCAACCATGCATTTCACGTGTACGGAGGCAGAGATACTCCTTCGCTCTTTCTTCCTGTTAAGCCTGTACTATGAAGGCTTCCTCTAAATAAATATTAAGCACGTTAAGCCTTCCTGTAACAGTCAGCCACGTTACGAAGGCATGAGCAAGAAAGGAGTCCAAACCCAAATCAAAACTTATTGTAATTCTGGATATTTTATCTTATTTTTTTGATGGAGCTGATATTTAACAAGATGAAACCACGATATAGACATATATAACCCTCGAAGGCATAAGGACTCGTTAATACAAAGGTCAAGCTGATAAGAATGAATCAAAATAATTCCAACGGTAAGATTTTGACAAACTAGATTCCTTTGAAGTTGCAGTAAATTTGTACATTCTTTTTAACTTATCTATAGAATGCCAGTAGCAATATATTATCATTGATGTCATCAAAGATGATAAGAATATAATGTATCGATAAAAGAATTTATGTAATAAGTATATAATCAGTCAAGTATAGTTTAACTCATCAAATTCTTAATAACAATCATTAGGGTGATTCAGGAGAGCTCTATCTCTCATATAAAAATAGAAATGTTCATTCTTTATATATAAACCGTTTATTTTTAAATAGATTATTATAATTTAACTATTTTGATACAAAAAATTTTAAAAAAAAGAAATAGTTAAAATTAACTATTCTAAAATAGATGACTAAAATTGAGAGAATAAACAGCTTCATCTCTTTGAATGATTGAGCCCCCTTCTATTCATCGCCTGGGCCCTAAGATAACACTTTCAGGATCCAATCTAAAATCGAAGATAAATACTACTTTCTACCAATTTAGTGTTCAAATGCAACAGTTCATGACTCTGGCATTCAAACATGCTCAAGCCCCAACCACTTAGTCTTAATTTAATTTATAATAATCATGCATATAAACATTTAAAGTTTAGTCTTAATTTAACTGATAATAATCATACATATAAACATTTAAAAGGCATACTCTTAGCATTAAATAATGATTCAAAACACAATAAAGTCTAACTTATTCTGATATTCAACTCAACATTTAAACGATATGTAAATGTTATTCATCCCATATACACAGCGATCAATTGTCATTCAAATACTGCATTCCAAGGATGCCCAAAATCACAATGAAAGCATGGATTTGACATTATTAATGATCTAACATGTACAAAAGCTAATTATGAACATATTTCAGTCAAAAATTATACGGAAAAGAACATGAATTTAAGGGTAATTCAATTGACTTCATTGCATACTAGCAGAATATATTCAACCTGACTGTAATCTCAAAATTTTCTACTTTGCAACAATGGTTAACTAAAATATAATTAAAATCAAATCCAAACCAAATATGTGTCGAGTTTATATAAAAATTTATAATTAGTGAATCAAGTTTGGTCAAATAAAACTTAGTCACTCAAACCAAATGCCTTAACTGTGACCACCCATGAGTTGAATTACGCCAATTCAAACTGATCAATTTATATTTTTTATTTTTAGTATATTTATTTAAAATTTTATATTTGTATAGAAATTGTGATACCTCAAACCCGAGTCATCCGACCTAGTCCGAACCAACCATGTAGAGATTCAAATCATAAATAACCTCTTAAATGTGTCATTAAAATAATATGATAAATATAACATAATAAATTCTCATAATAAATGTTTTCGAAAAAATGTCAACAATATTAATATTTTGGGAATATGATCCTGACAATAGATCTGAACAAAACTATAGACAATGGAACAAATTCTAAAGATTCTCATCACAAACTTCTATCTCTAAAATCATCTTTATCTTGAATCTCCTCAATAATTATACGATATTTTCTAACCCCTTATAAACTCTCTGTCCTAGGGCCAATAAAATATATGGGTGAACTAAATATATATTAAGTAAATAATCAATAAAATATCAGAATGCAACAGTGTCTCAGATAATAATATCAGCATAAATAAATAATCATATAAGATAAATTAATAATTATTCAAAATTTAATAACTTGTCGCATCCACGATTCAAAAATTACATGACAATAACACATGAAAGATACAAGTTGGATTCTACCAAATTCAAGTAACAATAGTAGTATATGTTCTCTTGAATCTATCTCAATAGAGATTCCAACTATATGAAATGTTATAAAATTAATCGGATCTTATATGCCACTGTAAGCCAATATCCATATGCTTGCCTCTATTGGCTAGAGAAATTCTCTTGGTACCGGTGCTTGTAAGTTTAACAAGCAATCAATTCTATGGCCTTATGATACTTGCCACACGTAATGTACAAGTATTGAACTCAATCGATACAAATAATATTCCCCTTGTACCATTAGGTAACCCAAAATATAATTCACTTATATTTCTATTATCTATTGCGATATATACCCCATCGGATACAAAATACTCATATCCATAATAAGTCAAACCCAACACCTACTTAGTATGATATCCATCAATGTTCAAACCTATCATCCATAGGTGATAGCGATATTCAATCCCGTCTACAATGTTATACATATGAAAGCCAACCTACTAGTCTTGAATAATAGTACAAGATATTTGGTTATATAAAAATAAATATAATTCATATTTTGATTATTCACTCTTTTAGTCGGTGAAACCCTATTGGCCCTTAATTCTTAAGAATGTGTATAATTGAGTATAAATTTTATGGCACAATTTTAATAAGAATATAAAAAAAAATTTGTTAAGTTGTGTATATTTGTCATGAAAATTCATAATATTTCACTGAATTTGATTCATTACTCCTTTTGACATATTTTTATGTAAATTGTATATTTAATTATGAAATTTATATACTTTACTGAGTTTTCAATTCACACTTACTTTTATTTTTCGCTAACCTCTTCAAATTAGCGGTTTGAGTATTTGTAGGATGAGTAAGATTGAAAGAAGAGATATCCGTAAAAGATTAAGATTAGAAATATTAGTTATCTGACGTTATATTTAGTTTTCGAATAGCAGTTTAATATTGATGATTTTTCTGACAATGGTTTTATATAAATGATAATATATTGTCGCAAATATGTTAACTCTTATTTATATTATTTAAACTTATCTGCTTATACATATATAGTTGGTATTTAGGAGCCCCTTTTAGGTGTGGCATCATTCAAATCCTATAGTTTGAATTAATATATATTCTTTTGGGTCGGTTATAATATCGACCTGAAATTCATATCCTTTGTTAATTTGGACTTATTATTTATTAATAGAATGATCGTATTAATTACTATAAGATAATTGGGTATTGAGATGTGACAATTATTATAATATTATTACTATTATAATATTATTTATTATTATATTATTATATGTTGTTTATTTCATGTATTATTAATATGCTATTATTATTTCTTTTACTATTATATTAATTATTATTTATCAATATTATTATTATTAGTTGTAATATTTTATTATTATTATCATTTATCACTATAAATTATTAATTTTATAACCATATTTATAACCACATTAAATTGATAATTAAATAATGCTGAGTCAAAATATTAGGGTATTATAATATGTGTTATTAAGATGATGAATATATTGTTAAAAATATTGAAACTATAATGAACTTTTAATAATTTTAAGGTTTAAAATTTTTCACGTAAGCGGTTCAAACTATATTTTATAGTTAGAGTTTGGATCGTCACAAAAATACTTAACATATCTAATATTTTAAAAATTATAATATTTAAAATAAAATATTATGTAATTGTATATTTTAATCAAGAATATTGGTATAAAAATTATTAATTTTATAAAAAAATAATCAATTAAAATAATTCCTTAACCCAATATTTATTTACAATAAAAACTTATATTTACAAAAAATTGTAATCTAGGTTGAACTGAGTTGAATTGTTATTTTTATTTGTGACATTACCCCGCCTAAAAAAAATTAATCGGGCCTAATTTTGTGACCATATTCATCCATAATATTTTTATATTTTAAACAAGCCTTGTTAAATTTCAAATCAATTAAACTAAATTGGCCAAATGACTCAATTTTAATCAAGTCTAGTTTTAACTTAATTCAATAAATGCATGATACTCATGATATCATATTATACAAGAAATTCATGTTTTGTAATTAAATAAGACTTTAGAAAACCATAGGTCAACTTACAAAAATTATAAGCTCCTCTTTGTTTTTCTCTCTTCGAGCCAATCCAAAACCTAATGCGCTGGAAGAAAAGCAAGTCCAAATAACAACAGCCTAATAAAAGACCTTCTAGACTCAAGATCCAAAAGGCGCGACAGTTGACCCAAACAATTTAATTCAAAACTGTCTAATAATAAATGTGTATTTATGGATAATCAACGGACTATTATCGGCGGTTACCACACCAAATCAATGGTCAAAAATGTGATGGCCTAGCCAATAAATGCATGCGGCTGCGAGTGGCGGTTACACATGTAATACCCATCATAATTACTGGGACGTAATTTCAATGGACAACCAAACCGACACCCACGCTATAAATACACCCTTTCCTCCATAGGAAAAAGGGATCCAAAATCCAGTTAAGAGAGCATTTAGATAGACAACTATTCATATAAGAAAAGTAGCTCTTATGACGAGTGCATCTCACTTTCAAAGCCACTCTCCTAAACGAGTATAAATTTTTAAAGTCGCTTACTCTTTTGAACGCATCCATCAAAGTCTAACCCTCTACCAAACACTCAATCCCTAACCACTTGTATCCACATATTCATTCTCATCCTCCTATCTTTCTCTTCGATATAAAAAGAATATTGATTTAAGTATTTGATGGTATATCAAGAAACGAGTCCCATATTCCTATAACCTCTTATTCGTTTGTTGTGGTTTGTAAAATTCATGTTCAAAATAATGAAGACAGGATTTGCTTTTAGTCAAATTCTCAAATAAGACAGCTCTCTAATCTGTTCTGTAATTTGAATCCAAAGACATATCAATAATATTATATGTTAACTAGTCCAATAAAAATAGCACCACTCACCGCATGGGTATCCTACTGATGCCCATCAGGAAAATTAACACTGCCTAAAATATGCACATTTTCCCGTCATGTGTGAGTCAAGTGCTATTTCTACTTCTCATTGAAGAACTCTTTCACTTGAGCCTGCCACAATTGAAGCTCCTTTGAACTTCCATGTATCCAGCCAAAAAATTAAATATTAGATGTATACAAAGGATATGAGATTTATAATAGAGTAAGCCATCTATATGAACTTTCCTTCACAACTTTGAGGGGGTCGACACCATTATGGTTATCTTTCAACATATCTTAAGCTTTCCTTTGTATACCGCATTAGTTAACATATCCCACACATTGTCATACATCTTGACATTAGCTAGAATCAATAACTCCTAATCAAGTATATTTTTTACCCAATGGTATCTCACATCAATAAGCTTAGATTGAGAATAAAATGATGAGTTTTTATACAAATGAATTGTGTGTTAGTTATCGTAAAATAATACATATTGCTTTTACTTGAAATTGATCTCAATGATAAACTTTTTCATCCATAATATCTCCTTATTCACTTCAATGATAGAGAGTACAATACCTTTTTACAACCTTGATTACTAAGATAGTCCTCCTCCTTGGAACTCAAGTGCACACCCTAAAGTAGACTTCCTATAGTTAACATGACTTGCTTTGTTAGCATCCATAAAGTCGGTACAATAGACTTGTCATTATCAATGCATAAGTATACCTTATAAGTACCAAGTAAATATTTGAGAATCTATTTTATAGTAGACTAGTGTTCCTTCCCAAGATTCAAAAGAAAATGACTAACCGCACTCACCATGTGATTGATACTTAGCCTCATACAAACAATTGCATATATATTAAACTACCAATCACCAAAGCATAAGAAGCCTTTTCATCTTGGCCTTCTTTTCCTTTATTAAAGGACTTTGCTGAGTACATAAGTTGAAGCAATAGGGGAGAGTAGTTATAAGCAATTTGGACATCTCCATGTTGAAGTATTGAAGCAAATTTTGATGTAGTTTGCTAATGATATCCAAAGGTTCTTCTCTTTTCAATCATGAAAAATTCTTATATCAAGAATTTACTTTTTCAATCTCTAGTCTTTCATAATAAAAGACTTGTTCATTAACTTCTTTAGCAAGCCAAATTAGGACATATACTTCCTAATAATGAGTCTATCATTGACATAGAGTAAGAAAATCACAAAATCTCCTTTCAAGAACCCTTGCATAAAAATGCTATGGTCTAAATTCATCTCCTGGTAGCCTTACGTCACCATGAAAAATTCAAACTTCTTATATAATTGCCTAAAGGTTTTTTTGAGGCCATAGAGGTTATTCTTCAATTGGCACACAATGTGCTCATCCCCTCAATCTTGAATCCCTCTCATTGCTCCCTATGGATGTCCTCCTCCAAGTCACATTGGAAGTCGTCATCCTAACATCAAATTGTTCCACCTTAAGATGAAGAGATGCCACTAAACCGAGGACAACTCTAATATAGAACATCTTCACCATGGGACAAAGATCTCCTCAAAGTCAATATACTTGCGTTGATTGAAATCCATCACAACAAACCTTGTCTTATACCTTAGTTGCAAATTGTCCTCTTCAAACATCAATTGGTACACCCACTTATTCATAAGTGCACGTTTGCTCATAAGAAAATTCACTACTTTAAATGTATGATTTTGATGCAAAGACGTCATCTTGGCTTGCATACTATCCATGCCCTTCTTATGCTCGTTCTCCATGGCTTCATCAAATTATTGTGGTTCTCCACTATCAATAAATAGCACATACTCATCAATTAGTAGATGAATGGATGGATATCAATCTAACTCAAATCATTGGAATAGAATGATTGGTGTAGGCTTGAAAACCTCACCATGAGTGTCATCATTAGCATCAACAAGCTCATCATCTACATCCTCATTGGAAGGGCCATCATCCGCATCTCCACCATCCTCAACATTAATGGGTGATGATGTCATTGGTGTTGGATCGATATCACAAAGGCAAGCATCATAGTGAGGAACCGTCATCTTAGCCTCACCAATATTTTCAGTGGTCTCATCTTCTATAAATATATTATGTGATCTCATGAGGTTCTTCTCTAATGGGTCATAGGGCAAGTAACCAAACCTATCTTCCTTATAGCCAAGGAAGATGCACTCTAGTGTCTTCATGTTAAGCTTGATTCTCTTGTATTTTGAACATGAACGTATGCCTTACAACCAAACACATTCAAATGATCGTAGGAGATATCCTTTTCTAACCACACCTTATTAGGAACTTCCATGTTCAATAGAACACTTGGCAAAAGATTGATAACAAGAGTTACAACATTCAAAACTTCTCCTAAAATGTACAAGGTAGCTTTGTCTTCGATAGCATTCATCGGACTCTTTCAATCAACATTCTATCCATCCTTTTGATGGCTCCATTAAATTGAGGTGTCTTGAGCAGAGTTTTTTTTGGTATCGAATGCCTTGTAAACAATAATATGCATCAAAAGGCACGAGGTACTTTCTTTCATTATTGCTATGATTACATTCTTTCACATTTATCTTTCAACCAAGATATAAAATTACTTGGAAGCCTTAAAAGTTTAATCATTTGACTTCAAGAAATATACTTATGATTTGTCAAAACAATCATCAATAAAGATAATAAAGTAAAATGCCAAGAATTTTTACTTTCAAGGAACAATATATGTCCGTGTCTACTTGATCAAGGAGACCCACCTTGTTTGAGGACAAATTTTTATGGAAGGAATCTCTCCTTTTCCTTCTGATTATGTAGTGAGGATGTATTTTCAATTTGGCCTCTATCAAACCCAAAAGAAGGCCCCTTCTTGCAACACAATTTAAGTCCTCCATCATGTGGCTAGGTCACCATTGTCAACTCGAAAAACTCTCCTCCTTTGACCATATTTATAACATTGTTGGAGACCGAGGCTTGCAACACATATAAAATTGATAACTTTTTCCACTTCCAATCACTATAAAGCCACTAGTGCGCTTTAACAAGCCATTGTGAAAAGTATTACAATAGCTTTTACCGTCAAATTTATCGATTAATATTGTTATAACCCCGAAACAAATAGATAATAATAATTATGTTAAAAATAAAATCTAGCCATAATTAGGGTCTAAACTAAGAATCGGGTTGGATGTTTTGAACCAAAATATAAGCATGATAACCAAATATAATTGTCGCGGTTCTAAAAATGGTTAAACTATTCCTATTAGGCCTAAACCAACACTTAACCTGTTCTATCAATAATATGTTGCAAGAAAAAATATCTATCCATGATCCAATATATGAATAGTAAAAAATATACATCAATTGACACTGACCTAAAACCAAACTGTGGAAACTAAAATTTAATTATTAAACATTGATCAAATCTAGTATAATATCCAAATTATATATGCAAAACATAAATAAAATCTCCTAACTATCTCCTCGAATAGTTCTCTATTTGATCCTACAAAAATCTAAACCCATTAATCTATAAGGGGTTTTAAAATACGATAAAATGAATATGACGTTTAGCAAAGTATATATAAATATAAGATTGTATATGAGTAAAACATGTGAAAAAAGATATTAAATTTTAATTAAATAAAAAAATATGAAAATTTTCAATCATCGATAAACATATTGGAAAACACGATAGCATATGAAATGTTTGACAAGTACAAATGTATGAAAGCATGCGAATGCTAAAGAAAATGTATAAAAACGTATCTAAAAGTATGAAAAATTTATGAAATATCTCAAAAAATGTGTAAAAATCTAAGAATGAAGGATTACTAATTTACACATTGACTAATATTGAAGAACAAACCTAGAGAAGGCTTATACATATTTTCGGTAGTCCCAAACTGATACACTACAATTAGGACACAAATGAAGTTGTCTACATTTAGACACTATAAATAAGGTCAAATACTACTTTTGATCATTCATAGATGATAGGTCCAATCTCTAAGTTTTGTATATTATATTAGAATATATCCAAATATAATCTCTTAATTTTTTTTACGATGGTTCTTATTGAATCAAATCACAAGACTCTACATCACATAAAAATATCCAAAATGTTTACAAATTAAAGTAACTATAAACCTTTAAAATGTCTCAATGTTCACTAGAAATAGACATGTATACAATAAATATTTAAAAGTGACAAAAGATGGTGACCTGTACATATATTTAAATTATAATCGAATAAAAAATTAAAATATTTTAACAATACACCTAATAATAGACTTAAATACACTTACTTTAAATCAAATATTAACATGATCTAATACAAAATAGCTCCGAAATCAACTTTCTTCAATTTCTCTCTACTTCTCCCTCTTCTTTCTATCTCTTCTCACCTCTCTATACCCAAAATGGCCCTAAAAAATTTATGATAGATATTAAATACCAAAATTGGCACACAAGTGCCGATCATACTTCATCAGGCATAGAGATCAAACATATGCACACACAAGTACATCCAAGCCATACATAAGCATCATTCACAATGCTGCCCACGCTTGAGCATGCCTCTTCCATACACCAATGCAATCCATATTGCTAATCCACATATGAGCCCGCCTTTCCCGCACACAAGTGTAACCCATACTTCCAACTCATGCACAAGCATGCGTCTCTCATGCACAAGCGCTACCCATTCTATAAGAACCACTAAATCGCGCATGAGTATTGCACGAGCACACATCAAGCATAGGCTCTCATATTGCAAGTACTTGATTTATATTCCAAAATGTAATTATTAACAATATTTATCCAAAGCATAATAATTCTAATGTTATGAAAATAAATTGGGAGATCAAACATTATAGATATGAGGTTGAAGCAAATGTTCAAGACATGTTGCACATCCCTTAAAGTCAATAGAGAACCTGTGCGTGTGGTCAAAGATATGTCATTGTACCCCACGATCCGTGACAAACTGTGGTTACACACCTTCAATACCTGAAGTCACAAGGCATATAGGATGTGAAGAATTTCTTTCTCAATGTTATATGGAATCATGCATCACTACTTATCAGCCAAGTCATGGATTGATATCACATTGATTACTTCTTTGCATACAATTAGAATATTAAATTTGGCAACAATAAAGGCCCTCTTATCATCACAAGTCTTCTTAACCTTCCTCTCACTACCATCTCCATTCTAGTGCTTCATGTGTAGTAATGAATCATAATGTAACTCTTCTTATCACAATGATGACTTTCGAGATTTTTATATGTCGATCTTAACTTGCTTCAGCTCTACTTGCTAAACTTAGGGCCCTTCCCCATACTTATTCCCCATGACTCCAATACTAATGCTTTGGGATGTGAGAACAAAGAACCTTGTGATATTATTCTCATTACTTCATTAAGAACAACACTCATTGTAATCTCCAAAGTCCATCATAGTTAGAAAAGAAATTAATAATGAAAATCCGAAGCATTTCCTACAAATTTATTAAAGTGGTTAATAACCACAAACTACATAATTTATCATCAAATTTAATACCCATACCAAACAATTAATCAATGCCACCTTGGAACTCATTAAGATGGCTGACAATAGAACTCCCATTTTAATACTTTAGTTGTATTAATTTTATCAAATGATATAATTTATTATTGGTCTTCAAAGCATAAAGGACATCAATCTTATCCCACAATGCTCTTGCATGCTTTTTGTTACAAATATAATTGTAAATATTATCATTAATAAATTATTAAATAATGTCAAAAACTTGCTCATATTCGAAATTCCACTCCTCATTAGATTTAGACTCTAGCTTTTAAGTAGGAAATAGCGAGAGTTGCATTACTTTAACAAACAAAAGATTATTCATTTTAATCCTTCAAATATCAAAGTTTGAATCATTTAGATAAATTATTTTGTTCATGCCTTTCATCAATTCAACCGACAACAAATACAGACAAGATAATTCCGCAATACTACTTATTGGGCCCAAGACAACACAAGCTTCCTCAACAAAGTCAAGAATAGCCTCTAATCAAATCAAAATACCAAGCCATTGATTGACTATGTAAGGAGATAAAATGACAATCCATAAACAATAATAAAAACAATAATAACAAGCAAAAACCAAGACAAGCAAATTATATGTGGAAACCCATTGTGTATGGAAGGTAAATTATTTAACATTAACGGTACATTTGGTTGTTGGAATGGAATAATGTGGAAATAGAATAATTATTTTAGGGAATATAATAGGATGAGAATATAGTTAAAATTGTTATTCCCATATTTTATTATTAGAATAGAATAATATGAAAATTAATATTCTTTTATTTGGTTTGTAGAATAGTATAAGGAATAAGATGGGAATAGTGATAATAATAACAATGATAATAGTAATAGTAATAATAATAATAATAATAATAATAATAATAATAATAATTAAATATAATAACATAAAATAATAATAATATAAAATAATAATAATTATTATTATTACAAAATATAATAATAATTATTATAAAATGTAATAATAATAATAATAATAATAATAATAATAATAATAATAATAATAATAGTGGGAATAGTTATTTTCACCTTTCATGTGGGAATAGATATTCCTCATGAATGTTTATTCCCAATCAAATTTGTAATCAAATGGATGAATATCTATTCCCTGATAATAGAAATTCTATTCCCACCTTATTCCCACATTTTTTCAGTAAACAAATATGGCCTGAGTCTGTATAAAATCTATTATAAATGTGAGTATAATTACACAAACCTCTAATTCCTCCTTTAGGTTCAACACAATATTTGCAAACTATGGAAAACATGACAAGAAATGAAAACTAGTGAAGAATACCACAAGTAAAATGTCCAAAATAATGAATGGAACAAGATAGCTAAGAATGGTGAATGTTAGAGTAATATTTAAGCCCAAATGTTTGGCAAAAACTATCATGTCCTAATCCTGAAATATTGTTATTACTTTAATAATCCTTAACTAATTTAAAGTAGATTAGTGTCCTTTAATTGACTAACAATTCTTTTGTTTAATCTATCAGCCATATCCAACCATTACAGGATGTGATCCTAAACAAAATCAAATGCCGATAAAGACTCAAAATAAAAGTAATATCAAATCACAGGATTTGAAAATATTACACCTGAAGTGGCTCCAAATACCAACCATACTGTTGGCCGGAAATGGAGCGGCCAACCGACACAGGCACAATGAAATCAAAGAGAACGAATGGAAGTCAGAATAACGACAACCGATATTTACATGAAAAATTCTTATGAATCAAGAAAAAAATTACGGGACATTAAGTCCACAAAATTACACTATGTATGAGATAAGTGATTATAAAAACAGGAGGTAAAAATACACACACACAGTTGGGCCTTCTTCCTCTCCTTTGTTTTCTTTCCTTGCTCTCACACACTCTCGTACTCCCTCTCTTATCTCCTTACATACACACACATATATATATATATGTAAGAATGTACATAAGACTAGCAGCAGCTGAATCACCATGCCTTACTCCATGGTTGGTACACAGTTTCCAAGAAGCATGCATCAGTGCAGCAACAGACGACGCATGCCTGTAGCAGCAGCAGACAGATCTGCTGTCTTGAAGTTCCAAGGTTACTTAAACAGGCAGGTTAACCTACCCCTTTTCAGACATAGCAGGTATTCTGTGATGTTTTAATAAGCCAATCAACCTTATTGACTGTTCTTCCATACAGACTGATCAATGTCCTGTTGACCGTCAACATTGTTGTTCTGAGAACCCACAACTAAACCGATCAACTTGGACCTTCAGCCGGTCAACCATATTGACCGGCTGTTGACCGAAACTTCTTCCAGTTTTGATTGAGTTATACAATAAGAAGAATTTCTTCACGAGAGTGATTCCCAACAAACTTCCCCTCACGACCGTGAGGAAGTTAAATCTGTTAGTCCGGCCATCTTGTAGCATGCCTCATTCTTCCTTTTCGATAGAATCTTAGTCATCATGTCTGCCCTGTTCTCTTCCATGCTAACCTTGTCCAGTGACAGTAGACCTTCCTCCAACACTTCTCGCACCCAATGATATCGTACATTAATGTGCTTTGATCTGGAATGGAGTGAAGAGTTCTTACATAGATGAATGACACTTTGACTTTCACAAAGTACCACATATCTCTCTTGTTTAATGCCTAACTCTTAAACGAACTCCTTCATCCACAACATCTCCTTACAGGCCTCTATAACTGCGATATATTCAGCTTCAGTAGTGGATAGGGCTGCGCACTTTTGTAACTTGGACTGCCAAGAAATTGTACCTCCCGCAAATTTTACTAAGTAACCCGATGTAGATTTACGTGTGTCAATATCTTCGGCCATATCTGCGTCCAAGTAACCCACCAACTGAGGCTTGTCAACTCCAAGACACAGGCACCTCTTGGAGGTTCCCCGAATATATCACATGGTCCACTTCACCGCAAACCAATGCTCCTTTCCCGGATTGGACAGAAACCGGCTAATTGTCCTGACGGCATGAGCTATGTCCGGTCTGGTGCACACCATGGCATACATCAGGCTTCCCACAGCTGATGAGTAGGGAATGCCTTTCATGTATTTCTTTTCGTCATCCGAGGTCGAGCATTGACGAGTGCTCAGCCTGTAGTGGTTCGCCAGTGGTGTGTTTACGGGTTTTGACTTATCCATGTTAAATCGTTAGAGTACTTTTTCAAGGTAGTTCTCTTGAGACAACCACAATTTCTTTGCCTTTTGACCACGTAAGATTCTGATTCCCAGAATCTGCTTAGCCGATCCAAGGTCCTTCATGGCAAATAACCGCCCAAGTTGCTCCTTCAGCTCCTTTATCCAGTCACTGTTGCGTCCAACGATCAGTATGTCGTCCACGTATAGGAAAAGGATAACAAAGTCATCATCCGAGAACTTCTGTATAAATACGCAGTGATCACGAGTTGTCTGTCGGTAACCCTGACTGGTCATGACTGACTCAAATTTCTTATACCACTGCCTAGGAGCTTGCTTTAATCCATACAGACTTTTCCTTAGACGACAAACAAGTTTCTCCTTCCCTTTGGCTTTGAACCCTTCCGGTTGTTCTATGTAGATCTCCTCCTCAAGCTCTCTATAGAGGAATGTAGTCCGGACATCCATCTGTTTCACCTCAAGATCCTAGGCGGCAGCCAGGCTCAGTACAACCCGAAGATCTCTTCAAAGATCTTCACAACTGGGACAAAGATCTCTTCAAAATCAACCCCCTTTTATTGACTGAAGCCCTTTACTACGAACCATGCCTTATACTTTGGCTTCTTGGCATTCTCGTTCGGCTTCAAACGAAAGACCCATTTGTTCTTCAGGGCCTTCTTTCCCTTAGGAAGTTTAACTAAGTCGAATGTGTGATTCTCATGAAGAGAACTCATTTCTTCTTTCATGGCTTCCAGCCAATCCTCTTTGCTGTCGTCCTTCATCTCCTCTTCATAGTCCTTAGGCTCTCCGGCATCAGTAAGCATGATATATTCATTTGGCGACAGATGAACGGACGGCCATCTGTTGCGTGAGGACCGTCTAACAGAGACATTCCCTGCCGGTTGAGGAATGACTCCATCAATGGTGTCATCCGGAGCCATGACCTCCTCTTCATTATCCCCAACCGTCTCTTGACCGTGATCCTCTCCTTCCAATGATGCCAGACTGACAGCTTCAACGCTTACTTGGTCTGTTTGCTTATTGTCACACTTTGCCTTCCTGCCAATGTCTTCGATCATCTCATTTTCAATGAAAGTTACATCCCTTGACCGGACGAGCCTTCTGGTAGCTGGATCATAGAACCGGTAGCCCAGTTCGTCTTTCTCGTAGCCCAGATAGACGCACTGTATCGTCTTTGGCTCCAACTTTATCCTTTCGTCTCTTGGGATATGTACGAATACTTTGTACCCAAACACTCGTAAATGAACACAGGACGGCTCCTTACCCGTCCTTATCTTCTCCGGTACTTCACCCACCAGAGGTTTACTGGGCGACCTATTTATAATGTAGGCGGCCGTCCTGAGTGCTTCTGCCTAGAACGATGCATGAAGTTTTACTTCAAAGAGCATGCAACGTACTCTCTCCAAGAGCGTACGATTCATCCGTTCTGTCACTCCATTCAATTGTGGTGCCTTCGGTGGTGTCTTTTAGTGACTAATACCATGTAATCGGCAGTAAGCATCAAAAGGTTCCAAGTATTCGCCGCCGTTGTCATTTCGGACGGCCTTCAACTTCTTCCCCGTCTTACGCTCTACGAGAGCATAGAATTACTCAAAGATATCAAGAACCTGATCCTTGGTCTTCAGTGGGTAGACCCACAGCCTTCTAGAACAGTCGTCAATGAAAGAAACAAAGTATTGGGTTCCACCAAATGATTTTTCTCTTAATGGTCCACACACATCTGTGTGAACAAGTTCTAGGAGCTCTGCCTTTGGAGAGGACAAGTCTCCATGAAATGAGACTCTCTACTGTTTGCCGGCCAAGCAATGATGACACATCTTTGGTTCTTTCTCATTTACTCCAGTGATTAGGCCTTTTCTGGCCAAGTAAAACAGCCGACGATCACTCATGTAGCCCACGATCACTCATGTGGCCTAACCGTCTGTGCCACAGATCCATTGTCCCATTGTAGATTGTAACGTTCACGTCTCCGGTCACTGCACAAGCCTTCATCACATATAGGCCGGAAGCCTTCTTTCCTCTTGCTATAACAAGAGACCCCTTAGTCAGCTTTCATTCACCTTCATAGAAGGTATTACAGTAACTTTCATCATCCAACCGGCCGGCTGAGATGACATTCAGTCGAATATCAGGGACATGACGCACGTCCTTCAACATCAGTTTCGTCCCATTGTTTGTGACCAAGACAACATCTCCCCTGCCTACGATCGGCGGTGTTCCTTCATTTCCCATCCTTATTACTCCAAAGTCTCCTGGAGTGTAGGATGTGAACAGTTGCCTCCTGGACGTGACATGTAGGGTGGCACCGGAATCGATTACCAACTGGACTCCTTGTCCGTCACATTCGCCACATCTCCTTTACTTGTCAGTAAGAGACCGTCTGCTGTGACTACTGAGACAGAGGACATTTCCTCTACCCGTCCTTTATCACCTTTTTCTTTTTTCGCATTTTTTTGCTTCCACTTGAAGCAATACTTCTTAATGTGGCCCTTCTTGTCACAGTAGTGGCATTCAAGGTTCTGATACCTTGACCTTGACTTGTTGCGGACTTTCTCTCCTTACTTTTGACCACGACCTCTACTTCTTTCCCTCAATTCAGTCATAAGTACCTCAGACGTCGAGGTCTCTTATGACCTCCTTCACTCATTCATGGGTAAGGAAGCAATAACCTCATCCAACCTTAGTGTAACCTTTTCAAATAATAAGGTTGTGACAATGTGATCATAGGAGGTCGGCAGAGAAGCCAGCAGGACCAACGCCTTGTCCTCCTCCTTGATTACTTCGTCAAAGACGGACATCTGTGTCAGTATCCGGTTGAACTCGTCCAAATGCCTCTCAAAACTTCCTCATTCCGACAACCGTAAGCCATAAAATTATTTCTTAATATGTAGTCTGGTTGTCAAAGATTTAGACTTATACTGACTCTCCAACTTTTCTCAGACCTCCGCCGGGTCAGTCAAGCCAAGCACTTCCTGGAGAGTGTTGTCCGCCAAATACAGTTTGATGGTGCAATTTGCAAGATCTTTTTTGTCTTATCATTCATCATCGGTCAAGTTTGCAGGCTTCTCATCCTTATTCTTCAGCGCCTTTATCGTCCCTTCTTTGGTGAGAACATTTTTCACCCTTTCTTGCCAGATAATGAAATTATCCTGCCCGTTGAACTGCTCAACGTTGAATGGTAGATTCTTTGATGATGCTAACGCCATTAGAATAAAGTTTTCTACCTTGCTCTCTGATACTACTTGTTGGTCGAAAATGAGGCGGCCGATCGACACAGGCGCAATAGAATCGAAGAGAAGGAATGGAAGTAAGAATAACGACAACCGATATTTACGTGAAAAATCCTTATGAATCAAGGAAAAAATTACGGGACATTAAGTCCACAAAATTACACTATGTATGAGATGAGTGATTACAAAAACAGGAGACGAAAATACACACACACAGTTGGGCCTTCTTCCTCTCCTCTATTTTCTTTCCTTGCTCTCACACACTCTTGTACTCCCTCTCTTATCTCCTTACATACACACACACTCATATATATATATGTAAGAATATACATAAGACTAGCAGCAGCTGGATCACCACGCCTTACTCCACGGTTGGTGCATAGTTTCCAAGAAGCATGCATTAATGCAGCAGCAGACGGTGCATGCCTGTAGCAACAACAGACAGATCTGCTGCCTTAAAGTTCCAAGGTTACCTAAACAGGCAAGTCAACCTACTCCCTTTCAGACATAACAGGTGTTCTGTGATATTTTAACAAGCTAGTCAACCTTGTTGATTGTTCTTCCATACAGACCGGTCAACGTTCTGTTGACCGTCAACATTGTTGTTCTGAGAACCCTCTGCTAAACTGATCAACTTGGACCTTCAGCCGGTCAACCATATTGACCGACTGTTGATCGTCCATCCGGTCAACGATATTGACCAAAACTTCTTTCAGTTATGATTGAGTTATACAATAAGAAGAACTTCTTCACGGGAGTGATTTCCAACACATACAAGACTTTGAAATATTGTAAGAAGGAATATCTAAACTAAAAATCAAATTAATCCAATCAAACTTCTTAAAATAAATCAAAGCTTGAGTTATATATTTTCACATAACCAAATATCATACACTATATGCAAAACTTGAAGGTAAACCATCATACATAAAATCCTTTAAATGGTAGTCAACATCACTGTTAACTCACAAATGATAGGTTTAAATTTTAATTTTTACTATTATATGTTACAACATGTTATTATACATTTCATCAATTTTCTACAATGGCCCATATATAATTAAATGAAAAACTCTGCTCAAATACGAATATATTCCTTATATTTTTATACAAAAAAAAATTAATATTAATAATTTTATTTAGAGTTTTTCTTTATCTTTTCTTCAATTTGATAACATGTAGGAGCACATGAATATGTAGGAATATTTATAAACATTTTTAAAACATGCCGAAATAGCAACACATTATTTATAAACATACTGGAATATTCATTATTGACAATTTACAAAAAAAAAAAAGATTAATATATTTAATGTAATTTTATTACATCATATCAGTTATAGAGTACGCATGTATAGTTTTCTAAAATTTCAAAACATGCAATAACATGTATATAAAACTTAGGAACATACACGAGCATTTAAACATAATTTTAAAATATATATAAATATCATCAAAGGTCAATTTGTAAGCACAATATTCATAAATAAAGGCATATATTTTATGAAAGTTTTATTAAATTGAAAGTAACATCATATGTATATAAAGTATAAATTTTTTAGTTATAAAATCATCACATATATAAGAATTTAAAATAATAATTACTCAAAAATATTAGGAAAAAAAAAGCAATAAGAGAAAAAGGAGTTTGGATACATTTATCTTATACTTGAAATTATCAAAAATCTCCTAAAACTTCACTTGTTTTATTCTTCTCTGACCTTCTCTCTCATTTCTCTTCCTTTTTTCCCTTCCTCTATCTTATCTCTAAAATTCGCATCAAATGACTAAAAATCGACCAATGTGATCTTTTATTAAAAAAAAAAAAATTGGCACATATACATTTGTTAAGTACTCATTAGGTACCAAAGTATAAATCATACTGTTCAAAAGTTTCTCTCAAGCACACATCAGATGCCTATATTCTACTTCAAACATGCACGTGCGTTCCTCAAGCATATATCGAGTATGACTAATCTAATTAAAATACTCATGAGTGCCTCAAACGGGTTTTCTAGGCAGAACTTTATTGCTTAAAATACGTATGTGCGTACGTTAGGTATTAATCAGACGTAACTCTGTTTGATATAACCTTGTGAGAAAATTGATCTTGACCAAAACCTCATTTCATCAAAAATAATCATTCTCTATCTTTCTCATTAAAGATTTGATTTGATATCCATTCCTTATAAAAATATTCTCATTCTTCTTCTCTATCTTTCTCCCGAGAGTTGCCATCAAAGTGTGTTCAAAATAATCAAAAATAAATTCCCTAAAAATTGTGTAAGCTTTTATACCAGGCGCTGGAGTTTGAATACCAAGGCAAAATTTTTCCCAAGCATACACGCATGGGACAGGTGCCCATCAGGAGCAGCGATCACCCAAAAACTATTAGAAATAGTGCATGAATGTCTTTTACGATCCAATCAGGCGTGCCAACAGTGTCACAAATGCATACATATGCCAGTCATGCGTGATTCGAGCATTATTCCTATTACTCATTAAAGAACTCTTTGCTCAAGTGTGCCTGATTTGAACCTCCTATGAACCTTCATACATTTGGCCAAAGAATCAAAAAATGTATATATATAATGAACATAAAACTCACATAAAAGTAAGTCATCCCAACACATATTATACATGTTTTGTTATTAATGTATCTAACAAGCAGTATTAATATTCGATTTATTGACATTATTATTAATCAAATTAATGGGGACATTAGAAATAGGCCAGCCTAAAAGGCAGCCGGCTCAGAAGTCGGCCGGCCCACTGGCTCAGAGGACGGTCAACGCTTCTATTGACCAAGAGCAATGTATCAGTTGGTCGGTAACGGCCCACTCCAAATAGCCCACATCATCGTTCCTGCACACTGAAAATCGCTTGCCTTAACTAGACAGAATCATGTTTTGTTATTAATGTATCTAACAAGCAGTATTAATATTCAATTTATTGACATTATTATTAATCAAATTAATGGGGACGTTAGAAATGGGCCAGCCTCAAAGACAGCCAGCTCAAAAGGCAGCCGGCCTACTGGGTAAGCGGACAGTCAACACTTCTATTGACCAAAAGCAATATATCAGTTGGTCGGTGACAGCCCACTCCAAATGGCCCACATCATCGTTCCTGCGCACTGAAAATCGCTTGCCTTAACTAGACAGAATCATGAATATTGTCCCAGATCACAATCTTTCTAAGAATGGCAGCTCCCAACTCAGCGTATCAGCCCAATATTCACTACGATATCTGCCGCGTGTAGGATCTCCCCTAGAAAGGAAAGAATCCCCTTCATTTGATCGTGGTTGCCTAAATAAGCACTTGTAATCTCCGCGCCAACCCACCATAACTTTATGGGACAGCTGGCGGTCAGCCTTGCCGCCCAAGCAAGGCTGAGAAAGCCTAGAGGATATAAAAATCCATGGGGACAAACTCCAAACATAGGCATATATTAATACTCACTTACACAATCAACCAAGTCCTCGAACACCGCTCTCTAGAGCTCTCTCTCTATCTACTAGGACCCCTGAGAATTTCCTCATATTTCTTGCCTCCATGACGCTAAAGCCGCTCTCCACGAGCGCACTATCACAAAATCGCTCCACGATGAGCGCAATCTCCCCATACAAGACTCAAGAAACTCCCTTTCTTGCGTCGTTTATCATATATTTCTACCTTACATATTTCATCTTCTAAAAAAGATAACTGACTTGAATAACGAAAGATATATCGAGGAGTGAGTCCCGCCAATCCTCTAACCTCTTGTTTTTTCATTGTAGTGTGCAGGATCCGAACTAAGGCGTACTAAAACAGACACCCACATCAATTTGACCCGAAGATCCAGCGATATCCTAATCCGTCGACAATTCGAATCCAGGACACATCATTGACACTGTCGTGGGAAGGCGAACAAAAGGTCTAACCAGCATCTACATAGAAGTAGACATGGTTAACACCAGAGTACATACCAGTGCTCCGACTAAAGACGTCATCCCCCATGGTGACGATCCTACTACGGATAGCCATGTGGAGAAGAGACCAATGCCCTTCATGCAGGTGCTCACCAACTAGGTAGACAACAGATCACAGATGCTCCAGGCACTTTTTGAATGCCGACACGAGTTGGGGGCTCCTTCCACCACCACCTGTACTTCGGCATCAAGGTATAGAATCTAGAGGAAGAAACAACTAGTTTGAAAGGCAGGACGCTCGGATGACCTCATTGCCAGAACGACTTCGAGCGACGAGGTCCGATCCTGTTTGGAGGGCCGATTTTGCCACAAGACATCAGAGGAAAACCTAGAGCGGCGAAACCCTCATCACTCACATGACTAGCAGAGGCCACCGGCTCGAGAAGGGGCCTCGTGTAATGTCCAGCCAATCGTCGACAGTAGTCAGCTGGCCTCACGCCACTCTCCAAATCACTTAGAATTGATGTCCTACCTCAACACAAAAAGAGCTACGATCTCCCCCGGAGTAGAAGAGCAAGTGGAAAGGATATGGTAAATATTGTTCAAGGAAGACACTATTGGACACTCCGTAGATCTGAGACGATCGCCATTCACAACAGAAATCTAAATGTAGCCACTCCCTCAGAAGTTAAAGATGCCGACCCTAGAGCCCTATGACGAAAGTACTGATTCGATGGATCACCTAGATCATTTCCGTACCCTATTGGGTTTTTAGGGCCTGGGTGAGGTAGCTACATGCCTGTACTTTCTACTGACCCTAAAAGGGACGCTCAGATTTGGTTTTACCGCCTGCAACCAAATTCAATCCTGACATTCCAAGAGCTCGCTAATAGCTTCTTGACGCAATTCTCTTCTAGCCGAAGTGAGAAAATGCAGCCTTGGCACCTAGCCCGCATCAAATAAGGGCCCCATGAAAGCCTAAGGAGCTTCATGGCTTGATTCATCGTAAAAACCTGCCGGATACCTTGGTTGACTGATGATGTGAAGCTGAGAACCTTATCTCCACCTTGGAGTTGGGTGAGTTCTTCAAACATTTTGCCCACAAGATCCCCAGATTTTCTACGAAGTCGAGGCCATCACCCGAGTTTACATGGCTACCAAAGAAGCCAACAAGGTTAAGCACCCGGGACGCGGGGACCCGCCCCACCAGGGACCACCAAGAGGAAAAAAAGAAATGGGGACCGCTTTAGCACCCAAGACTCGAGGAAGCAACCCAAGATGGAACTTGGGGTTAGAAGGGAATTCGGAACACCAAACCTGATTTTCCTGAATAACTCCCGGACTAACATTCTCATGCAAATCCGTGAGGAGGAATTTCTAAAATGGCCGAAGTTGGTCAAGAACCCAGAGGGATGAGATCAGATGAAATATTGTCACTATCATTGATCTCTGGGTCACAACACAATGTCTTGCCGAACCTCACAAAAGAAAATTGAAGAATTCATCCGAAGATGATACTTGATCAAGTTTTTGTGAAACCCAGAGCAAGGGCCAAGTGGGGCAAGCGAGGAAAGCACCGAGGAGTAGCAGCTGAGAAACTGAGTCACAGTCGGAGTGGTCAATATGGTGACAACCCAGTCGGACCGCCCAACGAAACCCGAGACCGCTTCAAAGAAACCAAGGTTAGAAGTTAGGGATGATGTCATTATTTTTAACAAAGAGGATATGTCGCATGTAATAACTCTCCACTCTGACCCTCTGGTTGTATCCGCCCTCATTTCAAATGATACCATTGACTACCAATTGAAACGAGTCTTTATTGATAATGAAAGTTTACGGATTTGTTTTACATGGATACTTATTTAAACTAAGACTAAAAAAGAGTCGCTGCGACCGCCAAAAGGCCCCTCTACGGGTTAGATAATGAGCTGATACCGGTCCATGGAACGATCCAGTTGGAAATTACCTTAGGGACGAACCCCAAGACTTCATCCTACTTGCTAACATTCCTAATAATTGACTTACCTTCAGTATATAACGCCATCCTAGGCCGACCAAACCTTACTGCCTTTAGAGCCGTAACGTCGATCACATACTTGAAGGTAAAGTTTCCTACGGCCTACGACATCGGAGAGGTGCTATGCGACTAGGTAACCAGTCAGACCTGCTATCTCTCTCAAGTCACTCAAGCCACTTCGGACCAGCCGGCGAATGATATGGATCATAGAGATGAAGCAACTCTGCAGCAAGCCAGAGCTGGATAACCAACCGACAACATCCCTCTGGATCCTAAAAATCCAGAGAAATGTGTGCAGATAGGAGACTCACTTGTCGAACCCCTACAAGACTAGCTTGTCAACTTCTTCAAACAGGACTCTCATATTTTTGCACGGACTCCGACTGACATGTCTGGAGTTTTGATTGAGGTAATGGTCCACTAGTTGGGTCTCGATCCAAACCACAAACCTGTCTAGTAGAAATAAAGAAACCACTCCATTGAAAAACTTATCACCATCAGAGAGGAAATGAATAAATTGCTCAACGCCAGCTTCATTAGAGAGGTCCAGTACCCAAACTAGCTTTCCAATGTTGTTCTTGTCAAGAAGAGTAGTGAAAAGTGGTGAATGTGCTTCGAGTTTATCGATATAAATAAGGCATACCCAAAAGATAGCTTCCCACTGCCCAAGTCCGACCTACTCGTTAATACCACCTCTGAGCACGAACTGCTCAGTTTTATAGATGCATGCTCTAACTACAACCAAATTCAGATGAGTCCTGAAGACGAGGAGCACACCTCCTTCATGACGGACCAATGGGACGTGCTGCTACAAGGTTAAACCATTCGGGCTGAAAAACACAAATGCCACATACCAACTGCTCGTGAATAAAATGTTCAAAACCCAAATCGAATTGAATATGGAGGTGCACGTGTATGACATACTCATCAAAAGTAAGATCACCGATGACCACGTCTATGACCTGAATGAGACCTTTAAGGTACTCCAAGCGCACCAAATAAAATTAAACCCAGCCAAATACATCTTTGGGGTGTTGTCAGGAAAATTCCTAGGCTTCATTGTTTCTTGACGGAGAATCAAAGTCAATCCTAAGAAGATAAAGGTTATCATGGACATGACCCCGCTGCAAAACGTAAAAGACGTCTAGAGGTTAACTAGGAATCTTGTAGCGCTCTCCCATTTCCTCGCTAAATCCATAGACAAATTTCTTCCCTTCTTCAAAACCTTGAGGGGAACAAAAACGAACGGTTTCCAATGGACGGCCGACTACCAGGATGCCTTCGACAAACAAAAGGAGTACATGGCAATCTCCCACTCCTGACATCTCCAAAAGAAGGTGAGGAGCTGTACCTGTGCTTGATGGGTTTAGAGGCGGCGTTGAGCTCTGTTCTGATCCAACAGGAATCCAACATGCAGAAGCCTATTTACTACATCAGCAAGACGTTAGCAGGCACCGATACCCACATGCCGAGAAAGTCACGCTAGAACTCATTTTTTGGCCAAAAAATTGTGGCCCTGCTTCCTAGCACACAAAATAGTTGTCATGACCAACTAGCCATTAAAGGAATTCTATATAAACCCGGAGTGTTTGGGCAATTAGTTAAATGGGCCATCGAATTGGGTGAGTTTAACATAGAGTTCAGGCAAAATCCGGCCGTCAAATGGTAGGCCTTGGCCAACTTCATTGTCGAGACTACAATCCCGATTTTGGACACTAATCACATCGGTGACGCCAATCACCGGATTGACACGTCGGGCTAGACTCTCCATGTGGACAACTCATCAACCCATTCCAGCAGTGGGGCTGGAGTGATCTTAAGGACACACGACGAATGAGAAGTGAGATACTCCTTAAAACTTGGATCCCAGCCACCAATAACGTGGCTGAGTACGAGCCCAACTCACCGGGTTGAGCTTGCCAATCAATATTCAGCAAGACACGTAACCGTCTATAGTGACTTAGAGCTGATTGTCAACCAAATAGGCTGAAGTTTTGAGACGTCCAACCCATTGCTCGTAAAATACCATGCTAAAGCGAGGAATATGGTCCAGAAATTCGACAAGATTGAGATGGTGCATATCCCGAGGGCAAACAATTGGAAGGTCGACCATCTTGCAAAAGCAGCAGAAGCTTAAAGCCCAAAACAGTATTCTAGAGACATGCAAGAAATCTTGACCTCTCCGAGTATAGAAGAGCTAGAGGCGCTATAGGTCTTCAACGGCGAAAACTGAATGTCGCCTTACTAGAGGCATATCATAAGCAGTTCCATACTGAAGAACCAGGATGATGCCAAACGTATAAAGAAAACAGCCGGCTAGTATACCATCATAGACGGAAGGTTGTACCACCGAGGGTAGCCCACACCGTACTTACGATGTCTAACACTGGAAGAGGCCGAATATGCATTAAGTGAGGTGCACCTCGGTATCTGCAGATCACACATTGGGGACAAAAACCTTGCCTCCAAGATAATGTACCAAGGCTACTATTGGCCAACGATGAACCGAGATACCATGGATTTCATGAGAAAGTGCAAAAACTGCCAAATTTATAGCAACATACCCCATCATCAACCCACAGAGCTGAGGACCATTCATGCTCCCTTGCCATTCACACAATGGGGGCTTGACATTCTCAATCCCTTTCATGTCGCATCCGGGTAAAGGAAATTCATCATAATGGGCACTGACTATTTCACAAAATCTGTCGAAACCTCCCCACTAGCCTGAATTACCAAACAAAATGTCAGGGAGTTCATTCAGCAGAATCTCATCTGCAAGTTCTGGATTCCCAAGGTCATCATGACCAATAACGAAATCCAATTCACTAGCGAGCACTTCACCAAGTATTACAATAGTTTAGGCATTGGTTGATCCACAGCTCAGTATCCTATCTACAAGTAAATGGGCAGATGGAGGTTATCAACTGAACCCTACTACATGAGCTGAAAACCAAGCTGGAAGATACCGGGGGTTCCCGGGCGGATGAACTGCTCTCCATGTTATGGTCCTACCGGATGACACCAAAAGAGATGACGCGTGAGATGCCTTTTAGTTTGTGCTACAGGACCGAGACTGTCATCCCTGTTAAGATCGGACTACCCAGCCTCCAAATCAAAGGATTCGACCCGCTCTATATCTCCCAAGACTTAGGGAGCACCTTCACCTTCTTGAAGAGGCACAGGATGTGGCCAGGATGCGCACAACCACCTACCAACAGCGGATCGCTTGGTATTACAACAAGAGAGTGAAACTTTGATAATTCGATGTAGGAGACCTAGTCCTATGAAGCATAGATGCCACTGGCAATAATATGAACATGAACAAACTCTCCTCGAACTGGGAGGGCCCTTTCCTCGTTTTGGCCATATTGCATAATGGGGCATATAAGTTTCGATACTAGAATGACAAATTGGTCCCAAGGACCTGGAATGCCATCCATCTAAAAAAATATTATCAATAAATGTCTCACTAAACCCAAGTAGGTCTAGCATACATTGTTGAGCATGCTTATAAGATTGTATTACGTTTAATAAACTAGCTTGTTTACTTCCTTATCACTGTCATTCTTGTTTGCCTGTCCATATGAATGCTTGCGTGATATCGCATGAGTTCGACTGACCTAGGCTACCCCTAAGTCAAACAAATTCTCATTCGCCCGTTACTAAACCTCCGTCCCACACCAAGCGGCCCAAACGAGGTCGGATTTAAACCTCGGTGCCACACCGAGTGGCCCAAACATGGTCGGCTTTGAACCTTAATGCCATACTGAGCGGCCCAAACATGGTCGGATTTGAACCTCGGTGCCACACCGAGCGGCCCAAACAAGGTCAAACTTAAACCTTGATCCCGTACCAAACGGCCCAAGTATGGTCAAATACCGAAACCTTAGGAAGCTTTTCGGCACATGTGCGACAACTTCCCAAATAGAGATGACACCGTTAGTCTATGACGATTAAGGGGTAGCGATCCGATGCAGTTGTACTCGGGCGACGGCAATAACTCTCCCTAGGATCCTGCTACAACAGTAGCTATACTTAGCCTGCAAACAATTGTATGTAAGTAGGGCTGTACAAAAATAAAAAGATCATCATTACCCTTAGAAAAATCCTCTTTTATTCATTAAGAAATTGAGCTGTACAAATGGCTGTGTGTACACAAAAAAAAATGAGGAAGAACAAGGAGTGATGGGGGCCCTATGACTGGGGGCTAGTCGAAGGGCGTGAAGAGGGCCCCTCCCCATCAATGAAGAAAGACAAGTCGGACCAACATCTAGCTGCCCTATTTCTCTTATCAAAGATGTCAATGGGGAAGTCAGGGTTGAAGATGGAAGCGATCCACCAGCACAGCTAAACATCGTTCAAGACCTGACCCAACTCCTCCGGACTAATTCAAGTTGTTAGCCCCTCTCCTCATCTGACATTCTCGCTCCGGAGAGAAGCAAGTCATGCTCAACTGTCTACAGGGCATTCCTAGACCTCTGCAACTCCTTCATGGCCTCAAAAAGTTGGAGCTCAAGGCTTGAGGCACGGTCCCAATGCTGCTAGGCCTAAGAGGTAGTGGCATCCAACCAGCCCTGCAACTCCTCCACCACCCATGAGTCAAGCCTTGTCTAGGTCAGACGATGGACCTCTCCTTCGAGCATTGGGATTCGGGATGACTGCTGCTACAAGCAAGTCTGCAAGACATTCACCATCTTATCATCCTGATAGAAGAATGGAAAGAGGTCAAATTCACCCATTCCTAAAGGAGTCGAAAGAGTTCCCAGCAACTTACCTGAATATAGGGTGCAGAGGCTACCAGAACTTTCAAAGACACCAAGGAAAGAGAGGCCAAAGTGGACGCCTACTCCAGTTGGGGCCGATCCGGTGTAGAAGCTTCCCAACGAGCCACCTCTGTGGTTACAGCCACCTCAACATCACCCGCCGGTCAGACCTCCACCAAATGGCCCACGCCGAACCCCTCTCTAGCCGGCTCACCTGGAGGGCATGCCACCACCTGCACCAACAGGGAAGAAATAGGAACCTCCTATGGGGACCCCGCTAAGATTCAAGTTGGGCCTCCTCCAGAGCTTCATGGTGGGCCTTCGTCCTAACTATCAGATGGGCCTCCTCCTATCGGACATCTCCTCCTATCGGACATCTCTTGAGCTAACAAGTTAGGCCTTCTGTTGAACCTCTTGCCCGTACACCAAATGAACCTCCTGATAAGCCTAGGCCAAGTCGGTCCAACCGGCCCCTCGACTGCTTGTCCAAGCGGCACGCTAGCAGTAAGAAAAGGGAGAAGTTCGGCTACAGCCACTCATGCACTAGCCACCGTGGTGCCGAAATCCGAAGGAGTGGCGAGTGCAAGCACCCCTGATGACTCACCAATGCCCCTCATATGCTCCACCATAGGAAGACCCTTGGTGGCGGAAGACAAGGAGGACGCCGGAGATGATATGGACGGCCATTGAGATGGACTATCAGATAGGACCCTAATAAACAGGGTCGCAGCCTTCTTCTCAGACTGAGCAGGAGGGGGAGCAATGGCCTTGGCCCTCCTGCTCTCTAAGGGGGGCCCACCGGGCCCATGTGAGTGCATCAGAAGACAAAAGGTAATTGTCACGACCCAGGAACACAATATTCGCAGGTCAAAATAAAATCATTTAATATATTTCCATCAACCGTAATAACCCAACCCGAGCGTGACAATCATACACATGCAAGACCCAACATAATTAAAACCCGCACAAGATCTTATCGGATAAGAATCCGGACAAACATAATACACGACCTGCTAACCATGATCGCAAGTGAGGTATCCAAATTTACAACTCATCCACATAATGCAATAACTCCAATATTTCGCATACAATGATCAAGGCCACCATCCGGCCATAAATAATAACCACAACACATCCTCGAGATCAGAAATATACCAAATGTAACATCTCCACTCGCCAGAAGGAATATCCGAGCCCGATCACGTCCGAGCTCCTGCGCAAGCGTATCCATGCCACTAGTCCGGAGGGATAAAATATGAAAACGTGAGCCTAGAGCTCAACAAAGCATCATCGTATAAAAGTACTCATAAATCAGGAACAGGGATATCGCAAAGCAATCACGTAAAATAAAACACCATATCCGTGAAATCCCTGAAAATCGAGGAAATGTCTCGTACTAAATCATCGTCCGCATTAACTCGTCCCTCCGGGACAAAATCATATAAATCACGATCCGGTAAAATCTCGTAGACGATATCATATCATATGATCCGAGGTCACATTACATAATTGCGACCGTCACCACATCCGCGTGGGACACATACCGTCGTCCGGATCTAAAACTCATAATGCAGAAATCAAGAGAAAACCGCCGGAACTAAAACATAAATCAAAACACGTTCCGGGTTTATCACATCAGCACGTACGAGACATTCCTATCGCCCATCCGTGGGCCAAACCACGTATCTCAAATCACAGTACACCCAAATACGTGCAGAAATACAAAGCATGCGAAATCAGAGAACCAAAGATCAATGATACCAACTTGAGGAAGGGTTACCTCATCCCGTAACCACGGCTATATATCGGCTACGAATTAGGCGGTAGCTCAAGGCCATCCATGTACTCTCTCCCATAGATTAGGAACTTGCTCACTATGTTTTACCACCCGCGGCTTTGGGTGCAACCTCAAGTTTTAGTTATATATTAGGACGTCCGAATATATTAGTTTTCCGTCAATTCCTTACGATGGTTCTCAATTAAATACACAGTGGGGAAGGTCGGCTACAAATATCTTCCTTACGGCGGAAGTAGCCTCAATCTTCCTTACGGCGGAAGTAGCCAATCAAATACGTCCCCGTCGGGACAGCCTCCCCATCGGGAGTGGCGCCACAAATAGCCAATGCCTCGGATCACAAATCGACCCCTAGGGTCTCGGACCACCATGGTCCCGTAGTGATCCCACCCCCGGCAGCATGCATGGTTAGTGCAAGGCCTGGTTCATGGTCCCACAATATACGGATACACAAACATACATATATATCGTCCGGGTATCCAAAATCCCTCCAAATCATAAATACCAGTATAAAACCACCGCACAACCAATAAAACATACATCCATGTATGCAATTGATAAATTGAGGGTATTTAAAAATACATGCATGTTAGTAAAATCTTCCACAGTAGTTAAAATACATCGAAAATTAAATCAGACCAAGAATAGGGCTAGAGGATACTTGCCTTAATATTATACTCTACAGATCTGAAGAAAGGATGTCCCGAAACACTCGAATCTGGCATTTCTCTATCCTGCCACCGCGTGCCTCTCTCTCTCCTCCGCGCGCCCCTTCTTCTCCTCCGCGCACGGCCTCAGCCGCCTCGCTACCGCAGCCTGCCGCCTCGAACGGCCGTCGCCGGCCTTCCCGGTGACCCCCGTCACCATCGCTGCCCCCGTCCGGCCGCCGTCCTCTCTCGTGGCTCCTCTCCTCGCACATCTCCTCTCCTCGTGCAGCTCACGCTGCCACTGTCGTTGCTGCCGCCGCTCCGCTGCCGTGCCGCTCGCCTGGCCGTCGTCGGCCTCCTCGGCACCACCCAGCCGGCACCAACGCCGTCACACGGCCACCACTACACCTCCCGCAACCTCGCCGTCGCTCTCCTCGTCCAAACCACACCACGCCCACAATCGCCTCAGCTCACGCCGCCGCAACCTACACCGCACCACCGCTGACCACCGTCGCCACCGATTTCCTGCGCCGCCGCCGCCGATTCTTCCCTTCTCCTCCATCTTCTTCGCGCGGCAACCCTAAATCCCCTTCTCCCCTCTCTCTTCTCTCTCCCCGACACTTTCTCCGCTTTTCTTTCTTATTTCCATTTTCTTTTTACTTAATATTATTATTATTATTATTACTTCTATTATATATATATATATATAACTTTCTATTATTTTTAAATCCAACTTGGCCTCCGAACAACATTACGGGTGCACCCCGGGCACCACTCCGCACCTCCGATCATTCCCAAAAATTTTACGATATTTTAAATTATTTTCACCAAATCTGAAATATTCAAAAATTACAATTAATATTAAAATAATCTAAATGAGATCCGGAATATTATACTCTCCCCTCCTTTTAAAAATTTCGTCCTTGAAATTTACGCACATCAATTCTTGAACAAATAAGAGCAATTCTTTCAAACTTTACCTCGATCAAAAGATTCCTCCAAAAATCCGATCATCAGCACCTGATCTTTCTATCCCAATATCAGAATCAAAATCTCAACATAAAATAGCTTCTCGAAATCAACAACGATTCACACTCGATCACATGCCGATAATCGACCCATATTTCTGTCAACATACATACACAAAACACATCATCACGATCTGCGAAATTCGGGACAATGCCAATCTCTTGGCCACCTCTCCAGTTCGCTGCGAAACCTCAAAAGCCCATCGAACCTCAACCCCAATCTATCACCTGCCCTCGAAACTTGAAACTCTTCTCGATCATCCACTCAGGCTACAAATCTGATCTCATGCTTGAATTCTCGAATCAATTCTTGTAACCGATAGCTATGAATCCACAAGCTTCCACTGCGCAACTCTGATCAATCATCTACTTTCAATCGCAAGAATATATCTTCCAATTGCAATCAAGGGCTTCAAAATTAGAATACTGTGCAATTTTCCTCATCTCGATAATGTGTCAACGACCAAATTGAAGAATAACTTTCTGATCAGCAAGCAAAGAGCCAACTTCATCAGCTTATCCATCATCATCTAAGAAGCCACCAAATTCCTCGCTGTCCAACGCAAGCCCAAACAAAATCTCGAAGGCTTCTTCTTGATTTCTTCCTTCAAGCACGAGACGCATGATCAACTCGCCACTCCGCCAGTGAAGAGTCTTCAACGTTCTTAACAAACTTAGATCACTTCAGCTCCATAACAGCTGCTGACAACCTCAACTGCTCCCTGAGCTTCCATCCGACAATCGAGGCTCTGCTTGATTGCATCCAGCTTTATGACCGCTCGAACAAAAGGATCTTCACTTCTAATCTTCACAAAAACATCTTCCACAGATAGGAGCTTGCTTCGGAGCCCAATCCTGACAGGATTTACTCACCGATAACTCTACAACTTCTCCGCTCAAAATGAAGACAGAAGACATTGCAGCACAAACTCTTAACGTAACTCTGATCCTAAACAACATACGCATAGACAGAGAATGGATCCACCTACCTACTCAATCGTCGACAAAATCTCCTTCTACTCCGTGAGATTTCAGACCGATCAAATCAAAGCCGCTACTTCTCCAACATCACAGGACTCAACAAAAACCACCACCAAATCAAAGTCCTCAAATCGACATTCAAATCAAATTCTCTATCTAAAGATCCAAATCGAATCTCACAACCAAAGGCTACGGACCCACATGCTTCTACTGCACTATTCGGATTGATCACCTGACTGCGAATTATCGCTATAATAAATTTCGACTAGGAGTTCAATTTCTCATACGAGCCTACCTCGAAATTCGGCACGACATCTGATCACAATCGAAACCTCAAAACTAAAATATTCTACATCCTCATTATCTCACTAGCATACCGATGAGCCAACTTTCCATCCAAATACATCACTCAAATTGGCAATAAATTGGCCAACCTCAACAGCCAATCTGCAATTACCCAACTGCGTCCATATTTCTAACCTTGGCAATCTCAAAGCAAAAATTCATGGAGGCTACTCATGCTCCGCTTTCTCTTATGAACATATGGCACATCAAATCTGAAGGTTTTCGACCCGAAACATCACCAATAATAGCCCTTAAGCGATCCACCCACTTACGTTGCCAGATGATTAACTCTTTTTCTGAAATAATTTCCTCAAACCTCTATGATCAAATTGAACCACAACTATCTCCATACAAATAACATTTCTAAATCCTCAAAATAAAGACCTCAACTGTTAACTCCAATCCATAAGTGGAATAACCTTGATCATAGACTTTCAACCGCCGTAACCCATAGGCCACTACTACTCAAATAAGTTGCATCAGAATACAACATCCAATCTTCCTCAGAAGCATCACAACTTACGATATATTTAACTTAATCCATCGGTGATCAACCAAATCAACTTTGCAGACAATACGCCCTTTATTTCTAGAAAGCTCCCCTTATACTCATCATTCCAACAAACACTGATAGCTACTAAGCCCAATGTCCCACGGATGCTACGATTCTCAAGGAATCCTCGACAAATCGCTTAACAGATTTAAGCAGACTCAAGAAATCACACACCTTCGCAACAAACGATGGTCCTTCCCCAACCGGCCACCGCTTCAAACTTCTGTAAATATACAAACATGCCATCGAAGGAACAACACGCCCAAATAACACTACTTACAACCAACCCGCGTCTCCTCAATTGGGCAAACCACAAACTACCCTTTACAACTATGACAGTCCTCAAACGGACCTCATACCCGACATAAAATTCTCGAACAAATCAAAATATCATTAACGAAGCCATCATAAATAGATCAAAATACAGCCAAAAGATCATAAGATTCATATGACCTACAAAAGATGCCAACAAAATTACTAACCCAAAAACATCACCGAAGCTCACAACAGCCACACCTTCACCTTGAAGGCAACCTCAGGTATATTCTCCCGATATCCTTAATTGACAATATTCCAAGTACAGATCGATTTAGAAAACATCGAGTACTAACCATCGATCAAACAAATCACCTACCAATTCCTAACATTTGCTTATCAAATAATTCATTTCCCAAACGAATTAAATTTCAGTAATTCATAGATAACCTCATAGATTCATCATGCTTATCCCAAAAGCATTTAACACCCATGGCAAGGCACTCGACCAATGTCTCATTGATTCTATGCAAGGTCCTCGAAATTGATGTCACTCCAGACACAACCTTAGCAATAACCTCAACTACCGACTAAAAGACAATTCAGGCTAATCTTCTCATCTAAGAAACAGCCTCGAATTACCATACAATTAGAAAACTTTTTATGACCACATAACGACTCCAAGATGTGGGCACATAAGCCAAATAAACTCGGCACACATTTTCATCAATTAACTTACAGGCACAATGATATCAATTTCATCACCTCTCGATCAGCTCTTCCTCATATTCAAAATTCACAGCCCAAATTATAAATCAGAATATTCTTATCGAAATTGTTTACACTAATGTGGTGACTTGCCAACCAAATCATGCCCAATATCACATTAAAGTCCGATTCATCAAATAAAATTAGATCAACCAATCATTGATATTTACAAACCCCAACCGAACATCGGAGTCTACAACTTAACAGATCAAAGGTTTACCCATCAGGGATAAACTTTATCAAAGCTCGCTCTAAAAATTAAGAAAACATACAGCATTTACATACAATCTCAATAGCCACAGACTCAATTCCGTGCCTTCACCAACTAAATTCACCTCCCTTACTATCCAAAATGCCAAACAGAGAATGACTCCCAAAATTGCCTCTACAAAAACATCTCAAGAAGTGGAATACGGCACTGAGAAGCCTACCACTAGCTTGCCTCACTCTCTAACTTATGGGTAATAGACCAAACTTCATTTGAACTGCCAGAAACCTCGAACACCTCATCCACTTTCTGAAATTCAATTTAAACCTTAATTGAGATTAAACATCCCAAAATTTTTCAAATCGGCTCACATTCAATCATTCGAAGGACTCTCCATCTTGCCTACAACAAACCATCCTTCACAAAGCAACCAAATTTTCACCTAACTGCTGAACAGGAATACCCAAAACATCGCTCGCGTGACTCAACATAGCCTATTAATCGACTTCCCGAGTCATATTCAAACATTTACGACCCAAACTTCCAATTTTTACCGAAGGCTACACTTATCACGCCAGATATTCAATCAATTTCTTATCCAAGATGACCCAAAATCACCTCTCCATGCGATCTTTTCTCTGATACCACCACTGTCACGACCCAGGAACACAATATTCGCAGGTCAAAATAAAATCATTTAATATATTTCCATCAACCGTAATAACCCAACCCGGGTGTGACAATCATACACATGCAAGACCCAATATAAATAAAACCCGCACAAGATCTCATCGGATAAGAATCCGGACAAACATAATACACGACCTGCTAACCATGATCGCAAGTGAGGTATCCAAATTTACAACTCATCCACATAATGCAATAACTCCAATATTTCGCATACAATGATCAAGGCCACCATCCGGTCATAAATAATAACCACAACACATCCTCGAGATCAGAAATATACCAAATGTAACATCTCCACTCGCCAGAAGGAATATCCGAGCCCGATCACGTCCGAGCTCCTGCAAGCGTATCCATGCCACTAGTCTGGAGGGATAAAATATAAAAACGTGAGCCTAGAGCTCAGCAAGCATCATCGTATAAAAAAGTACTCATAAATCAGGAACAGGGATATCGCAAAGCAATCACGTAAAACAAAACACCATATCCGTGAAATCCCTAAAAATCAAGGAGATGTCTCGTACTAAATCGTCGTCCGCATTAACTCGTCCCTCCGGGACAAAATCATATAAATCACGATCCGGTAAAATCTCGTAGACGATATCATATCATATGATCCGAGGTCACATTACATAATCGCGACCGTCACCACATACGCGTAGGACACATACCGTCGTCCGGATCTAAAACTCATAATGCAGAAATCAAGAGAAAATCGCCGGAACTAAAACGTAAATCAAAACACGTTCCGGGTTTATCACATCAGCACGTACGAGACATTCCTATCGCCCATCCGTGGGCCAAACCACGTATCTCAAATCACAGTACACCCAAATACGTGCAGAAATACAAAGCATGCACGAAATCGGAGAACCAAAGATCAATGATACCAACTTGAGGAAGGCTTACCCTCGTCCGGTAACCACGGCTATATATCGGCTACGAATTAGGCCAGTAGCTCAAGGCCATCTATGTACTCTGTCTCCCATAGATTAGGAACTTTCTCACTATGTTTTACCACCCGCGGCTTTGGGTGCAACCTTAAGTTTTAGTTATATATTAGGACGTCCGAATATATTAGTTTTCCGTCAATTCCTTACGATGGTTCTCAATTAAATACATAGTAGGGCAGGTCAGCTAAAAATATCTTCCTTACGGCGGAAGTAGCCTCAATCTTCCTTACGACGGAAGTAGCCAATCAAATACGTCCCCGTCGGGACAGCCTCCCCGTCAGGAGCGGCGCCACAAATAGCCAATGCCTCGGATCACAAATCAACCCCTAGGGTCTCGGACCACCATGGTCCCGTAGTGATCCCACCCCCGGCAGCATACATGGTTAGTGCAAGGCCTGGTTCATGGTCCCACAATATACGGATACACAAACATACATATATATCGTCCGAGTATCCAAAATCCCTCCAAATCATAAATACCAGTACAAAACCACCGCACAACCGATAAAACATACATCCATGTATACAATTGATAAATTTAGGGTATTTAAAAATACATGCATGTTAGTAAAATCTCCCACAGTAGTCAAAATGCATTAGAAATTAAATCAGACCAAGAATAGGGCTAGAGGATACTTGCCTTAATATTATACTCTGCAGATCTGAAGAAAGGATGTCCCGAAGCACTCGAATCTGGCATTTCTCTCTGCTACCACCGCGTGCCTCTCTCTCTCCTCCGCGCGCCCCTTCTTCTCCTCCGCGCACGGCCTCATTCGCCTCGCTACCGCACTTTCTTTGCCGAACGGCCATCGCGGCCTTCGGTGACCCCGTCCGTCGCTGTCCCCGTCCGCCGCCGTCCTCTCTCGTGGCTCCTCTCCTTGCACATCTCCTCTCCTCGTGCAGCTCACGCTGCCATCGTTGCTGCCGCCCGCTCGCGTGCCGTGCCGCGGCTTTGGCCGTCGTCGGCCTCCTCGGCACCACCCAGCCGGCTGGACGCCGTCCACACGGCCACCACCGCACCTCCCGCAACCTCGCCGCCGCTCTCCTCGTCCAAACCACACCACGCCCACAATCGCCTCAGCCCACGCCGCGCAACCTACACCGCACCACCGCTGACCACCGCCGCCACCGATTTCTGCCGCCGCCGCCGATTCTTCCCTTCTCCTCCATCTTCTTTCGCGGCAACCCTAAATCCCCTTCTCCCCTCTCTCTTCTCTCTCCCGACACTTTCTCCTCTTTTCTTTCTTATTTCCATTTTCTTTTTACTTAATAATATTATTATTATTATTACTTTTATTATATATATATATATATATATATATATATAACTTTCTATTATTTTTAAATCCAACTTGGCCTCCGAACAACATTACGGGTGCACCCCGGGCACCACTCCGCACCTCCCATCATTCCCAAAAATTTTACAATATTTTAAATTATTTTCACCAAGTCTGAAATACCCAAAAATTATAATTAATATTAAAATAATCCAAATGAGATCCAGGAATATTACAGTAATCTTTCTTGAACTCGTCCGAATGAGTTTGAATGAGCTTTGTCAGCGACCTAATGGACTCCTCTTCTTCACGCGAGGCCTTACTAGTATAGGACACCGACACGTTGCCCCAATCTCTAGACAGAGACCAATCACAAGAAATCTTAACGAATAAGAACCGGTCCTTCCAGTTCTTAACGAAATCAGCAATGACCTAGCTTATGTGTAACTCTCGAGGATTTAGCGAGATCCAATTCCCACTCTGGCTGAACTGAAAAATCACCTTCACTACCGCTAGAGTCAGTGCCCTCCCCTAGAGACAAAAAAATACTCACAGAGAACATAGACACCTGATGGCGTTCGCATGAAATCTTGCCATCAGAACTCCAAGGGCCACCAGAACATCGAACAAATCCCCTAGGAGGGAAAGGCAAAGGCCACTTCGTAAATAAACCTCATAAATAGTAATGAACCCCTCCAGAGAAGAGCATGCCTTGTCGTGCTCTCTTGGCACCGAGTATAAATTGGAAGCGGGAATATCGTACTGAACGTATAATGCCCCAATGTTAGCAGCGGTGAGGACGGAACAGATTGTGCTATCTTCAGAAACCATAAAAATAGAAAATAGTAAATTGCATAGAGGCAAAAGAGGCAGCAAGTCAAGAGGAAGAAGAAAAAAGGCGGAGTAGAACGTTCAAGTGGCATCCCTTTTTATAACAAATTCCACCCGAATTCTGAAATGGCACGTCGAAAAGGCGCAGTCATGATGGCTTGCCACGCGTCAACACCGGAAGAAATGTAGGCATGTCAAATCATCCGACCTCATTAATGACAATCAACAGCCATTTTGGCAGTGGATGCATGGCGAGAAGGGACAGGCAAGAATCCAGAGCAGCACAACCTCCCAGGCCATTGTGCTTCACTTCTCGAGGAAGGCCCAGTCGGCAGCGATAGACGTCATGAACTTAAAGATGAAGTGACAAGCCAATGGCCACTCCAAATTCTAGCAAATTTCGATAGCAAAGCCGATCAACTATCCACTCTGGCTTGCATGACGGGCGAGCAACCACCCCAGGTCTCAGCTGATTTGACCTATGCATCCAGTGAATTGTCCACCCCGACTGTGACAACCCGAGTCAGATGTCCAATCTGGATTCCGAATTCTAGCTTGCTTGATGGTCAACTATTCATTTTGATTTTCGACTGGTTTGACTGGTCCACAATCCATATCAGCCGATCTTAAAAGAGAGAGAGAGAGAGAGAGAGAAAAGAAACATGACGGCGTAGACAGTATGGGCAAAGGCAGTGGTTAGTTCTATTTATTAATCTCTCTTTACAAATTACAAAGCCCCCAGGGGCCAACGTACAACCAATAAAAGAGAGAAAAGAGAGAGAAAACAAGGGAAGACATATGGACGACAGTCCAGCCGCGAATGCCCAACTCCGCTGCAACGAACTCTCAGATAGGCGAGTGATAAAATGAGCCCCGACAACAGACTAGCCTTCATCGGGCAAGCAACGAAGTAGGGCCCCAGGAATGACAATACAAGAGCCCAAGCAGCAATTCACCATGAAGAGGGAGTGAAAGGGTAAGGGGAACTTTACCCCGTGATAGGAAGAAAACAGCCTCGAGCCAGAGAATCCGCCACCAACCGTACCGGCAGCAAGATGAGACTGCAGAGACATCTATTCTCGTGGCGACCCGTTTCCCAGGGCGGAGGCACAACGACAAGAAGTCCTCACCCAAATCAGAAATAGCAACAGGCATGGCTTCAAAACTGGCAAGAAAATGGGTAACAAAAGTAGCATTTACGCAAAAATGGGTGACCAACACAGACGGTAGATGCGTCCCAAGATAACAACACCCGATGACAAGAACAAGTGCCTCCCTAAGTCAGCAACCAGAAACCAAAGCCTCCTGACGACTCTGGATCCCGACCAACTCGCTGGTAAAGGCGGAATGTGGTGCAAAGGAGTGTAGTGAGTCCTCAATTTATAGCACAAAAAGGAATCAACGAGCCGCTAAATGCCAAGGAATCTCTGTCCCAACAAATCTGCAGAAAATCATAGATGCAGAGAAATCATGCCAGAAATAGTAGAGGAGGAAATCTGACTGCTTGGGGAAGGAATAGACAGGGAAGATGACACAGCATGTCATATCCCATCATGAACATGCCAGGTGTTGAAAATTCGAACCCCTAGCAAAGGGGGGTAGTGATGGGGATGTTAGAAATGGGCCAGCTAAAAAGGCAGTCGGCCTAGAAGGCGTCCGGCCCATTGGCCTAGAGGATGGTCACGCTTCTGTTGACAGAAGGCGTCCGGCCCATTGGCCTAGAGGGCGTCCGGCCCATTGGCCTAGCGGGCGTCCGGCCCATTGGCCTAGAGGATGGTCACGCTTCTGTTGACAGAGAGCAATGCATTAGCCGATTGGCAATGGCCCACTCCGGACAACCCACATCACTGTTCCCGCACATTGAAAATCACCTGTCTTAACTAGCTAGAGCCACGAATATTGTCCCAGATTGTGATCTCTCTGGGAATGACAACTCTCAACTCGGTATATCATCCCAATATTCGCCGCGATATTTGCCATTTGCAGGATATCCCCTAGGAAAGAAGGAATCCCCTTCCTCTGATCGTGATTGCCAAAATAAGCACCTGTAATCTTCGCACCAGCCCACCAGATCTGTGTGGGACTGGTGGTGGCCAGCTTTGCTGCCCAAGCAAGGCTGAGAAAACTCGGAGGTTATAAGAAGCCTTGGGGACAAACTCTAAATATAGGCACACATCAATGCTCGCATGCACAATCAACCAAGTCCTCGAATGCCGCTCTTCAGAGCTCTCTCTCTCTCTCTATCTGCCAGGCTTGCAAAGAATTTTCTCATATTTCTCACCTCCACAACACTAAAGCTGCTCTCCATGAGGCACCACCACAAAGCCGCTCCACAACAAGCGCAACCTCCCCATATCAAGACTCAAGCAACTCCCTTTCGTACATCGTTTCTCATATATTCCTACCCTACATCTTTCATATTCTAAGAAAAATTATTGACTTGAGTGTCAAATGATATATCGGGGAGCGAGCCCCGTCAATCGTCAGAGCACTCATTTTTCATTGTGGTGTGTAGGATCCAAGTTAAGAAGTACGAAAACAAGGACCCACATCAATTCGATCCAAAAATCCAGCGGTACCCTATTTCGTCGATGACTCAAATCTTGGATGCATCACAAACCTATTTTGTATATTATGTATACCATTGCATGGGGAGAACACAAATAGAACATTTGAGTTTGAATAATATAAACATCTTCTTCACAATGAACCCATTAAATTTAAAAAAAAAAAAATACACATGTTTCACAAACGCTGAGAAGTTAGTAATAGTAAATTAAATGTTGAAAATATGTGTTAATTATACGTAAATATGATTCACAATAGTAATAGAATAACGCTATAAATTGCTTAAACAATAATTTGAACCGACCATAAGTAGTTGTAATTAATAAGTAGTTGTAATATTAATTCATCATAAATGATCCTAGCTTAACGGCTGCCCTTGTTGGTAGTAGCTGGGGTTTGATAATGATTGCCCAAAAAAAAAAAAACAACACAAAGAAGGAGTATGGCCCCATTATAAAATTATAATACAATATCGTTCCTTATCATCAATTAATAATTAAAATATTTTTATTTTTTATATATTTAAGCAATTAATTAAATTTAAGATGCTTGAAAAATGATTGTGTATATTTTAATAAGTTATGATATTTCGGTGTGATATTATATTTTTTATATTATATATATTTTTGGTTAGCCGTCACTGGTCAGCTACAGTTTGATTTCTGTGGTGGCCCGTAGTATGGTGCACGATTTCAGGAGCAATAGGGATATATTTAATATATTTCCAATTTATTTATTAAATAAAAATTTAATGATTAGGATTAAAGATATAAAAAATTATATATAATTTTTTTTATATTTATTTTTATAAAATTAATATTAATTGAATATTTAACTCAATAATAAAAATAAAAAATATAAATAATTATTTAAATAATTTTAAAATTTTTAATTTTATTTATTGAATTTTGTATACAACGAATAATATAAAAATATACTAAATATATATTTCTAAAGAGATAAATCCACCTAAAATTTAATATGTCTGATATGTCCCCAAATTTGGGTTGATGTACGGATTAAAAAATTACAGATCGGATCTTCTTGTTTGGATGATCAAAAGTAGGTCTGGTCTCCATATTGTTGAACCTGGATCCTGCACAGTACAGCGAACAAATAAGCGGTTAAAGAATTGTCGAGACTCACTCCACAATATATCCTCTGACACTCAAATTAAAAATTTTTATATAAAAAAATAAAGATGGAAGATGTAGAATAAGAGCACGAATGCATGGATGAGGCGGTTGAGTGTTAGATTTGCAGAGTAGAGCTCCAGAATATACACTCGATAAGGAGCGTCTTAGAGAGAGAGATGTGCTCAGAAAGGAGCGTCTTTGCCGGTTGTACAATAGTGAGAGTGCAATTGATATGCTCGACGATGGTGGTAGAGTCTCAGTCAAGGCCCACTCATTCGGAAAGAATTTTCAGTTGTATTTCTCTGTGGTGTATTCTCTTTTATCCCCTTCTCCACTGTAGTGAAGAGATATTTATAGCATTGGCGGGTAATTTGTCTTTCCCTAACTGGTGACAACTGCCCGTTGAGCTGTTTGAATGAATAAGAAAATCTCGGTATGACAATTACATTTTGGAGAAGATTCACCAAACTACCATTATCATTTTGAGAACAATCATGTGAATGTAGGCGAATATTTTTAGAATATTAGCCAGATTGTTTTGACCGGTTATGATAAATTTCTTCAGCATGTAGAATGAAAATTATGGGACATCCTGACTAAGCTAATAATGTCATTTTGGCCAATTGAGTCGGTTGAGACGTTATTCGGATCCTGAACTTATCCCTTCTACTTGCGGGTCCTTTTCTTGAACTGGGATTTCTAGACAGTATCTTTACTGTAGGCCTTGACATTCGGATGGGTCCATCGGTAATGAACCCATCAATGCCCAAACAATAATTTTAGTTATAATTCAAATAAAACTTGTGGGAGTTCGAATCTATTGATTAACAAACTTCTTAATTTCAAAATACTTGGAAATTATTTCACATTATGATTTGGTTTTCCCAAAAATATAATTTTGAAAGCACCTGATTAGATCACATGAAAACATATGAGAATTTAACTAATACAATTATTATTATATGATTTGAAAATTACAAGTTTAACTTGTCAAATTATAAAATAATATATGATAAGACTAATCGTATTATGGAAAAAGTTTTTAATATTGTAATTGTCTAAAAGAAAAACAAAAATTAAATTTTCATTATAAATATTTCTTTTTTAAATCATTCCTAGAGTTAGATACATCATTTAAAAACTATTTTTTATTCAATCTTTAGGAATCAATAGAAAAGAAACTTTCCTTATGACACACCATATCCAGCTTGATTATTGATAGAATCAATAGGTTTGCCATTTTTTAAAATCTCTTTTCGGAATCAAAATCATGATGTAATGTATTTCCCCCTATTCTGGTAATGAAATAAATCCAAAAATGGATTTTTATTCAAGAATGGAATCTTATTGGAATTGTCCATATCTAATTCATGTTTCGGAATCTTATCACATCCTGAATATGATAAAATAGAATAAATCAAGACGGTATTTTTATTAATACGTAATTATCTTGAATATATTAATCATTTTTTTATTTTTAGATCGCCTGGAAGGGATAAAAGAAATATCTTGCTGTTTCTTCAATAATTTCTAATCTCGAGTAGACCTCTCAGTGCACTCGTAGGCAAAAAGCTCACCGCGATTATATTCTACATCTATATTTAAACTCCGAATGGCGCAACGACTTGCAAAAAAATACATTAGATCGAGCTACTATTGGTCCCTAGCATCTACCATTATACATATAATGATTACCCATACTATAACTATCCATAATGTAAGGGATTATTTGCCTACTTATATATCAGGTTGTATGGACAAACGATAGAATTCCTAAACCCAAGAATTAATAAAAATAAGTCCTTCATCACTCAAAATAAAATACCCAATTAGAATAATGACGTCTAACCAACACAAATAGACCGATATAAAAGGACTTACCAATGGAACATTTTTTAATAAACTTAAAGTAATTTGACCTTTAGAATCTCATATGTGGTGGGGGTTTTATAAATTTGATTATCACTTTTATAATTTGTTTAGGGTAAGTGTGGTAGATTGAAATGTAATAAAATATAATTTTGATATTTTTGTTTGAATTTTATAATGGAACTTGATATGGTCCTCACATAAATAAAATTTGATTTTCATCCAAATGTTCAAGACTGAATGACAAAAGATTAAAAAAAAAAGTTACACTTTATTTTATATTTTAATGATAAGTTTTAATTTCTAGCTTTTATTTTTTGTCATTTATTTTTTACTTTTATGATGAGACAGAAATTTTACTTGCAAGGACACATAATAATTTTAGCTATGGTGTAGTGAAGAAGTTAGGTGAATTGGAATGAAATAAAATATAAATATTTTAATTTTCTTTTTTTTATTTACATTAAGTGAAGAAAAGTGAGAAAAGATATAGAAAAGTGAGAAGTTAAACGAAGGAAAATGAAGAATTATAGGTTTAGATCATATATTTGTCATTTATTCTTAATAAATTATTAAAAGAAATATAACCAACAAAATCAAAACTAGTAAAAATAAAAGTATTACCCATAACTTCTCTTTGCATTCCTCTATATTTGAATAATATACAAAAAGTAAAATTTTAATTTTATATTTATATCTAATAGATATATAAGATATAATTTTAGATCTAATAATTTCTATAACTGGTCTGATTGTTGATATATACTTTGTGATTACGGGTCTTAGTGACCCGTTTCAAATCATGTGATCAATGAGATCATAACTATCTTGCTTACTAATAAGTCAGTATCATAGGAACCTAAAAAATTAATTAAGTATAGAGAGTAAGCTATTTAACTTAATAGCTTATTCTTCACTCGCTTGCCTTTTAAATCTATTTTTTGTCAATCTATCTATGATACAGCCGTACTTTAACTATTTTAGTTCTTCAACAGTTAAACCATCTGGCTACTCGGTCGCTCAGTCATCTGGGTTATCACTGAAGTATTGAAACCTTCGAGTCTAGCCCAATTAATGGCCAAATGGCTCACAACTTAATCCCTAATAATTTTAACACATTATTTTGATCTCAACCCAATGCGTACGGGTTTGAATTATCTTAAATTTTAGTCAGACCCACCAATACCTTTTTATTCACTTTATTCAAACTATTTTTTATAATTTAGCTTGCCAAAAATAATATAAATATCTCTTAGTATCAAGCCAGGCAATCCTTTCTCAACCTCAATCTGTCATTAACTCCATTTTTCTTTTGTTTTTTTTTTTCTCTGTATTCAAACTGCCCTAACTTGTTTTCTACTCATGCTGTCACTTTTTTTGTCTGGGTACAAAAATTGTTATTTATATTAATGACTCTATTTATATGATCTAAAAATTAAATTAAAAATATTATAGTAATAGATTATTTTAATTTTCATCATTTATTACTTTTAAGGTGGTCCTATCCGTACATTTTGAATGTTTAAGTTAAAATTTTTTTTAAAAAAATGGAAGTCTAATCTGCCAAATTTCATTGCTCTTACTTTTTTATTTTTCCTCTAAAGAATTTTTCCATGGATTTTAATGAAGTCAGAAAGTGTCAAGGTCAAGTTTGTATTCTGAATTCTCACCTTCTAGATGAGCAAAACCAAATATACTATAAATTCTGACTTTCTAGATTGCGAAATTTCAAATAGAAGATTCATGAATGACATCCTGAATGGTTTTTTGTCTCATAAAATTAGCAAACAATTTTTCTTCATTTGTCTTAAATTTTTTAGAATTACAAAGATTTTAAGAAGAAGAAGCAGATGAATTTTTATGAAGGGTTTTAAGTTTTTTTACGTAGGAACAAAATGGAAGCTGAGAAACTCCCTATATGTTTGAATCGAAAACTTAAAAAAAGAAAAAAAAAAAAAAACCGTCTGCCACATTATACAAAAGGTCATCTCACTATCTGGTTAATAGAATGAATAATTATATCATTTATAAGATAAAGAGGCTCGGTTCCTCAATAATAGTGCCACCAGATTTTCAACACAAAAATTATCGCTACTAACTTTAAGTTGTACGTAGAATAATTGATTTCATTTGTCTTGATCTATACACAATCGCTTTATCATGCCACATTAAAGCACACCCCAAGCCATGCTTTGAGGCATTATAGTAAACCACAAATCTATCTGATCCTTCTGGATCGCAAAAATTAGCACGGTTGTTACGTGCTTTGAGGCATCGTAATAAACTATAAATCTATTTGATCATTCTGGAATTGCTAAGATTAGGTGGTCCTTTAACTCCTAGAAGCTCCTTACATATTTATCAGTGCAAACAAACTCCACTGTTTTCTGAGTCAATGGTATAATAATCCTTGAGAGATTTTCCACAAAACTTCTATAATAGCTCATCATCCAAAGAAAACTCTAAACTTCTACCACAGCATTTGGTCAGATTCAATTTGAAATAACTTTATGTTCAACCAAAATATATCCTTTCAAAATTAAGAGGCCCAAAAGTATCACAACTAAAATTCATATTTTTTCAATTTTGCATATAACATCCTTTCCCGAAGAGTACGTAAAGCAATTCTCATGTGTATTTTATACTTCTCATAACTTTTTAAATAAATCAGAATATCATTAATAAATATCACCACAAACTTGTAAAAGTAAGATTAGAATACCTGATTTATTAAATCTATAAATATCATAGCAAAATTAGTTAATCCAAAAGGTATAATGAAAAACTTATAAAGCCCATGCCTCATTTGAAAAGCCGTTTTCGTCGCATCTTTCTCCTTAATTCTTAATTAATAATGACCTAAACGGAGATCTATCTTTGAAAATATATGTATCCCTTACAATTAGCTAGAAAAGCTATCAATCCTCGGTAATGGGTATTTAATCTTTATGGTTATTTTATTAAACTCTCAATAATCTATGTACAATTGTATAAACTCATCCTTCTTCATAAATAGTACCGGTATACCCTAAGATGATACATTTGGTTTAGTGAAATCTTTGTCCAATAATTCTTATAATTGCTTATTCAATTTCTTCAATTCTAATCTATTCTATATAGGGCCCTCGACACAACTGTCCCCTATCTTGAACTCAATCTCCCAATTCAACAGCAAACTCAAAACATCTTTCAAAAAAATCTCTTCAAAATCACACACCATTGGAATTTCATCTGTCGAAGCATTATGGCTCCCAGTGGTAGTCACATAAGATAAATATATTTGACACCAATTTTTCATTAAATGATATGTATGTAGGGCCAAAATCATTTAAGTTGATTGCTTTTCTTTTATTCATTAAAAATAAAATAGTTCACAACCAAAATTTCAAAACTATATTATTTTCTAGAATTAATCTACACTAGTATGATAACTAACTAACTAATTTGTATCTAAAATTACATTAAAATCACGCATGTTTAAAAAGATCAAATTTACAACCAACTTAAACATATTTGTCCAAATAATACATGTCAGTATATAATATCGGTCACTAAAGATGATCCTGTAGGTATTGATACAACTAACAAAAAATCCATAATTCTAGGAGATAATGTTAAACAAACTTTAGATATACAAATAAGAGTGTTGATTTCAAATCCAACAAAAATGTTCGAAGATCTCAAAAATTATAAGTTTACCTTTAATCACTGACAGAGACGCATTCACACCTTGAACCGTCACTACAAAAACTCTTCTCAAAGGGATTGACTTTCTCGCTATTTGTCTCAAAGGACGAGGGCAATTTCTTATCACATGGGGACTGGTCACAATTAAAACATGCCCCTAATCTCCTATAGCAGGGCCTCCCTCCATACATCTGTCCATAATATGGACACATAGACTTTAATTGTTGTAGGCCTAGTACACCATGGATTTCAACTCATTTCTTCCCTTTATCCATCTGCTTCGTTCAATTGTCCCAACCCCGAACCCTAGCCTCCTCGGCTTGTGGTCTTCCTTCTGAAGAATTTTGCCCTCTCCAACTCTTGTTTAAACAGTAGAACTCGATCTAATATCTCTCCATACATCCTTAATCTCAATATCACCAATTACTTACAAATGGTGTCATTTAACCTTAACAAAACCTTTTTTTCTCTTCTAGCCTTGTATGACGTGGGGACAATAATGAGACAACTTCATAAATTTGGTATTATACCCTGCCATGGTCTTGCTTCCTTATCATAGATGATTAAATTTATCTTTCTTTTACTCCTTTAAACTTATCAAGAAGTACTTCTCTATAAATACTTCTACGAATACATCCCATCAGATCTATTCATTTTTTAGTCCTAAAATTCTCTTCTTCATCAACTATTGATGATCTCCCTCTTCTTCCAACTTATAGGAGACATAAAACAATTCCTCCTCATTCAGGCAGTGAATTATTTTGAAAACTTTATCGATTCGTCCGATTTAAATCTCTGCCTTTGTGTAATATGAATTTTCCATGAATTTATGAACCCCACTCATTTATAAAATAATCATATGCCGTTCATGGCCACCCTTGGATTTGCAATCACCACCTCAAGATTATACAGCCCCGTGAGCCAAAGATTTCATCACGTCCACCATTCTTGCATGATAGTGAGATACTCCTCTTTTACGGTCTAACCAAGAACTCGATCCTCCTTAATCGACTAACATTTTTAAAATTATCATGAGGCAATCAACTAATTCAAATCCTCAAATCAAAAAAGGTACACTTCTCATGACTTTTTCTAATATCATTTTTGTCACATTACTATTCCTAAAGTTGAATTTCTAATTTCTTGATCCATAATTAAATTATCTTATATTTTAATCTATAAAACTCAAAATTTAATTATTTATTTTACAAACTAAAAAAACCTAAAACTAATATCAGAATACGAGTCTACAAATCAAATATTGTTAAACAACTTAAAATAAAATAATGATTTAAACTATAGGATCTCAATATTTCACCCAAAAATGTACTCAAATACTATAATTATAAGGCATTGAATCATACGTATGAAAAGTATACTTACTAATATTACAGTAATTGAAACTAGAACTCAATTAAACTACTATAAAGAGAATCAAAATCGAATTTAAATGTCATCATCATAATATTATCGAATAAATATAATAAAATCCAAATTAACAAAAATTTAAGAATTTAAACTATAGCCCTATTCCAAACAATACATTAATATATCTAACATTCTCATACTCTAAAATATTTACCGAATGGCCGTCCTTTAAAAACAATCACCTGTAAGTTTGTTCAAGTCACCTAATCTAAAAGGCTAATAAAATAAATATAAGAGTAAATCGATTATGTAATAAAGTATATATATATCTTTCATTTGTGAACACGTACTGAAGAAATATATTGGATAGTAATATAATCTAAAATTCAAAAAGCCTATAACATCTTCTCAATAGCATATTATGTATAATTCAAAACTGATATTCAATTAAATCGAACTATAAATGTATATAATCATGCTCGATTCTACATTTTTAATGTCAAACATGCCAAATTGTGTAAATATATAAGCAATACTTAATTAATACTAATGCACAAAAAAGGATCAATGATCGTTAATAATCTTACCAATAAAGAACGAATATCGAAATTCAAATTATGATTATTTTTATATAACTAAAGGCATATATTATTATTCAATACCCGTAAATAAACCATCTATATATAATTTTATACCACTATTCTGACCCGCAAATGATAGATTTGACCTTCAATTTGCTAATCATATACTAGAACATATTCAAATATTTTCTACTAATTCTTTACAAGGATCCATACTTAATCAACCTAAAAACCTACTCTAATATTATTTTTAAATTTTTTTCACAGCCAAAAAAATACTATTATTATCAAATCTTATATAGAGCTTTCATTTATATTTTATCAAATATAGGACATGCAATAAAATATAAATCATGCAAAAATTTTTGTGCGTATTTTAAAAATATGTAATGGCTATATTGTATAATTTACAATATGTAAGTATTATTTATTGCAAAAATTATAAAAAACATCAATATGATTAATATAATTTTATGAATTTAATTAAAATATAAAATATATATGAACAATTATATGAGAAATTAAGACATGTGAAAGCATATATGTAAAATTTGAACACATGTAAGGGTAATAAAATAGAAATTTAATACATATGTGAGCATCATTGTAGAAATGCAATATTTAACACGATGTGCATGAATTATGAAATTTATCTTATAAAAGTTTCAAGAAATAATAATGGAATCATATTAGTTACAAAAACAGTATATATATAAGTATTTAAAATAATAAATATTTATAAAAATAAATCTACAAAAGAAATAGGGGTTGAATGCACTTATATTAACTTAATTTACTCAAAGATTTCTTTAATTTCTCTTAGTTTCTCATTCTCCTTTTTTTCTCTCTCCTTCTCTCTCTTTTTATTTTCTCTTTTTCTTTCTTTTCTCATAAATCAGTTAAAAATGACCAAAAATTGATAAAGGAAGCTATTTATAGAAAGTTGGCACAGATGTATCGGTCAGGCATTGAGGCACAATTTATAATACCTGAATTTTTATTTGATTTATTTTGAATATAGTTATTATTTTGAATTGATTGAATGTATTAAAAAGTAATGGTAGCTTGTAGAATTTTAAAAGAAATTGATTCATTGATCGACGCCTAAAACGCATTCAAAGGGTGCTGGAGGTGCCAAATGTCAGGAAAAGTGCCCGAGGGCTACCCAAGTAATGCCTGAGGTACTGAGTTTCGAGAAGGTGGCGTCTAAGACCGTCCAGAGGGGCGCTCAAGTGCCGAGACCCCTGAGGTACTGTGTGGCCATTCACATGAAAGAAGGCAGAGAGGAGAGAAGGAGAAGAGATATGGTAGATCGTAGTATATTTGTGAGGTTTCGGGTTAATAATATAATAATTAGAAGATAATTAAGTTAACATAGGTGAATTGTGGTCAAAATGGACGAGAGGAATTGGATTGAAAAGCTCAAAGAGCCGAAATTCGTAAATCGGGAACGGAAATTGCAAGTCGTGAAATATTAAATCGTAAATAAGATTTTGGGTTTTAAATTATGATAATCATGACTTATTAAGGTTATATAATCAACAGTAAGGTCCAAGGATATGAAAGATTGCGTTAAAATGGTCAAAACGGGTCCCGAATGGAAAAAATGTGAAGTAGGCTTGCTACGGGCCTAACCCGTGCCCTCCTTGGACCCGTGCCCTCCATGAGCTCAAGCCCACGGAGAGTATAGAATCCAGATTGCCTGTACTTGCCGCATGTTCGAGCCGACCTGGGCAATAAGGCTGCGCTCGCCACGTGCTCGCTGCATGCTCGAGCGCCAGCCCATTTTAAAGTCGCGTGCTACTTCGCAATTTTCATTTTCTCCACGAACCAAACCCTTCTAGAGAGAGAGCGTCGATTCTAGAGAGAGGAAGGAGGAAATCTGTGACAGACCGGGTCATTCTCCTTAAATAACCTCCATCAATGGTAACATAAATTTATGCCCATAATATATCATTATGGATTTTATAGAAATTTCGGTAGAGTTTCCTCTGTAATTGGACGAAAAATCAAAAATACAACTTGTTTCAAATAACCTGTACAAGCACACAACTATCCGATTATGATATTTTAGCCTACAACACAATACATAGGACCACATTGCCATACCATCCATGGCTCCAATACAATATTCTTAACTACAGTATTGGATCTAAAGAAATGCCATCTAGGACTAAATAAAATTCAAAACATCAACATTAATGAGGAAGCACAACTAAATCTAGAAACCTGCGAAAGTATAACAATAACCATAAAATAATAACAAATCACATTAATCCAACTAGACTGTTTACATTCTATTACAATAACATATCAAAAACTTCAAGCCTTCGACATCCAACTAATCACCTCAAACAAGTCTCTCTCCTTACTCTAAATAATCGGGCGTCGGCTTAGTGTTCTCATCTAGAAGGAGAAATAATAAGAGTAAGCGTATAGCTCAACAAAAGTAATCATACATCACTAACGACAGCAATTAATAGGAAAAACAATAATTGAGTAGGGGAAACATATAACTTGAATAAAAGGAAGTATGCGAGGAGGGGGGACATCTGGGATCATCTGGTTCGCATATTTGTTTCGATTATGTCCATTCATTTTCATTACTTTCATTAACTTTACACATCCGAGTTAGTAGGTCGTACTAACCAACGATGTGAGAGAACGAGAAAAGGAATGTGTCTGCCACACATTCTAAAGTCGGCTACATTTTAGGTCTGCAACACTCGACCATCAGCTACATTTTAAGTCAACAACACTTGACCATCGACTACATTTTAGGCCTACAGCACTGGGCATCTCAACTCGTCCCATATCCCCCAAGGACTAGGACAATCCTCGTTCTTTTACAATAGTATCCTAAAGAGTACCACGAACATCACCCGCTTCCACGAGCGGGCAGAATACGTGGCCAAGTATTCCTTGGGTTCACACCGTAATAGACATAAAAAATCAGAAATACTACCCCTATGAACCATAGTCCTAGTTTTAGGATTAATCCTTCCTTGAGGGAAGATTCACCACAAGTACATCACATTTTCCAATCGAAAAATCACATTCCCACCCTTATCTCCGTCCAAGAGATCAAATCCATCACATATCATACTTTGGTGGATTCCCTCTATTTACTTTCTCGGTTCTCATCCTTCTGTGGGACTTAATCCCTTTATAAATCCAATTCAAGTTCACTAGAGAGTTTAGAATTTCTTACCTCTGATGGTCAAATATCATCTAGAAGCCTCCGGGACGCATTCTCTTACTTTCGGTGTACAAATACACATTTTTAGGGCTTACAATTTAATATGAACATTTAATCATACGTTTCATCAAAATTAAATAAAGGTAGAGCATGCAAATTTACACTTTAGGGTCCTCCAGAACGCATTTCCTTGTGAATGGAGTACAAATATATATTTCGAAGCTCACATTTACATTTAAACAATTAGACGTAATTTTCATAACCATTAAATGGGGCAAAGTATGTAAATGTTCCATTCAAACTCGGATGAACAGTATCAAGGGGCATTTTAGAGCATTTGGACGCCGCGAACGGGTCGATACTTGTGAGATCGGACGTTCGGTTAATACTTATGCATAATTGGGACGTGGTGATTCATATTTTGAGGTCGATTCAACATAATACGATGGTAGAAACACACAATTTTTTCATTTTATCTCGGATGAATAGTAACGGTGGCATTTTAGAGGGCTCGGACGCCGTGAACAGGTCAAAACGTGTTAGATTGATTGTGCGACCGACATATATATACACATTTGGGACGTGGTGATTTACATTTTGGGGTCAATTTTACAAGATACGGTGCGAAAATGAAAAACCCCCCAATTCCCATTAGTTAGGGTTTGGTGGGACTCCACCGACTGAATCGGTGAGTAAATCTGACAATAAACTACGAAATCCTTGGTCTCAAGTCATGGGTATTGGATGGGTATTGACACACTTGCCTCGGTGCGTACTACCACTTTTATAACTAACTCTCGGACGTATTTGGACTCTATGGGTTCAATCTCCTCCTTCCTCTTTCTAGAATCGACGCTGTCTCTCTCTCTCTAGAAGGGTTTGGTTCATGGGAAATGAGAAAACACGAAGCAGGTCGGGCGTTTACTGGAACTTCACAATGATTACCTCGTATTTATTATGTTTTTAGGCCCAGAAACTCACAATTCTCCCTCACTTATAGAAATTTCATCCCCGAAATTTAACGAACCTCAAATTTCCATAATCAGAGGTGATCTTCCTAGTTTTCCCAACCATCTCCTTAGACAACGATTATTCTAAAAGACCTTAAGCATTAGAATCGTTCTGACTTTTATCACAAGATGAATTCCTAGTCTCCAACCTACCCTAAATAATTACTAATTTCCTCAGTTATCAACACAAGGAAAACTTTATAACGATCCCCAGAATTTCAAAAGCGACCTAAAGTAATATTTGTCATTCCTCTGACTTAATTTGATACTTCAGACGATCCCGTGAGCTTCCACTTCAGCTCATTCCAAGCTTTGAAAAGGATTCGATCATATAGAATTGCAACCTCATTCTGAAATCTCTGGGCCATGGGCCCACAACACTTACGCTGCGCTACTCTAATTAATTATCTAAATACAAATCACATTTAAAACTACAATCATAACGATCACCCAAAGATTCGACATAGCTTTCAATCATCCTCCCCTTAACCTCAGAATCCAATTACTGAGCAACCTCAAAATCCCGTTGGCATACCAATGAGCCAACTAATCCAATCTAAACACATCTTCTATGATTAAGATATGTGGGTCGCTCTAATTGTCCTGAAATAAAACCATAAGGACTTCATATTTTATAAATTCATAACTCCAAAACATCGGATACAATTCTGTCTCCCAATTTAAGAATATGATATCCTATCACCCAAGTATTAGACCTACTCATGATTTACCTTTCACGTCTCCTATGAGACTTCGAAAACATACTATGTCTAAAGACTCGCAGCATCAATTGTCAGCATCGATGTCCGCTTTCCTTAAGAGGCACGGACGTTCACCTTCCCAATCTTTAAACAGATAAATCCACATGAAACCCCATATGATCATCTTTCCCTTAGTGATACAACTACTCTGGCTCTCAAAATTTTACTATTGGCTATCTTCAAAGACAACATCCATAAGTTCTCGAAACGAAGACTTCAATCGCTAATTCCAACCTACATGTGGAGTAACTCTAATTATGAACTTCTCTCCACTTTATCCGAGGGTAGCCACCAATCATGATGTGAGAGTAACATAATCCTATCATTTCTCAAAAGTATTACATTCTACGATAATTTACTAGACCTATCAGGGGTCAACCAAAACAACATGGACGTCAATTAACCTTTTTAGTTCCCCAGAAACTACCTTTTCATCTTTCATTCTTACAATTACAAATCTCTTCTAAGTCAAACCTCTCATTGACACTGTAATCCTCGAGGAATACTTGTCAGGTTACTTAATAATTTCGGTTAGACTCAAGATGATCATACGCTTCTACGGCACTATCGGTCTTCCTAATTAGCCATCACTCAAAGTCTTATGGATTTTAAAATCATGCTACCAAAGAACCACATGCTTAACAAGGTATTTCCTCAGACTAAACTCGCATTCCCTTCTTAATGGGGCATACGGATTAACAGCCGTTTACAATTTATAATATAATCCTCAAACAAATTGCATATACCCTATGTCCTTTTGAATTCATCAATGAAGTCACCTCAACACGGGCCCGAATATAGCAAAAAGATCCATCCCATAAAATTTCATGAGACACTCGCGAACCTACTAAATTCATATGGTGTTTCTGGACTTCGTAGTAGCCATATCCTTATCCTGAATACCGGCAGGTCTCCAACCCTCACTAACCACAATTAACACGCTATGGATCCAAATCGATCTCAGCAATCATCAAGCCTTTATAACAGCCCACAGAATTTACATATCTATTCACAAAGTTCGCTTATCAAATCATTAATCTCCTAGGAAACCCCATTTTTGAAATTCATGAACAACCTTGTCCGCTTGTCTTATTATCTCGAAGGTTCTAGAGTATTCCACTATGATGTAAAACTGATATCTCCTCGGCTTTACATGGAATCCTCAACGATCGGCGTCAATTTTGACACAACTTTGAATTACCGATCAAAGATAGATCACCTTACTCTTCATTCTAATAACATCCTCAAATATTCACATAATCAAAACCTCTCAATGACCACAAAATGACCTTTAGGCGTGGTCGCGTATACAAATTGGATTTAGTGCAAATCCTTATTAATTGATTTGCAGGGAAGACAACACTAATCTATTGACACCTCGATCAATTTCAGACTTATTCTTTAGATCCCACAACCCCGATTATAGGATGCTATCTCCTTACCAGTCCAACCTAAGCTAGCACAGCGGTTCGCCCACCAAACTACTACTAAGATCAAATTAAAACTCGATACCTTAGCTAGCTCAAACTCATGCCCAAAATCACACAATTCAATTGCAAGATATAATATGCTTACCAATCCAATTCAGATTGACTCGACGACTTACTGACCAAATCATCCATAATGTCACATCAAGATTGGCACCACAAAATGGTTCAGATTAACCCAGTCAATCATATCTACGATCCCAAGAGAACGTCACAACCCTAGATACCACTTGTATCAAGCTTAGATCCTTAAATAAGAAAATAAATTTAGGAATCACAGAATTACATGTTTGAAATCCGAAATGATACAGGTCTTGTGACATCAAAATTGAGAAATCTCGTCTTCCATCACGGCAATCAACACATTTTCCTTATGCGCCATAACCACCAAAACTGCGATCCAAAGCACTGGATTTCTTCACTATTAGGCCAGAGGATACGAACTATCCCAAATCTAGTAATCAAGCTATCTACGACTTAGATCATAATCCCAAAATCTCTTCGGGAAGACATTTATCCAAGATTCATCCATGTACATCCACCTTAATATATCTTCTATCCTCCCGAATACTGGGTCACCTTTGTTGCTATTGCAAAGCCTAGGTCTTCGAATTACACAAACTTGAAAACACAACGCAATATGGGCTCAGAATCCTCAAAATGACACCAGGCTACAATATTAAACCCAAAAAGCCTTACCCCTTATCACAATAGACGACACTTAACACCCTGAGTTAATACCTTAGAATCCCGATTCAGACACTGGACTTTTTCACTATCCGTCCCTAAATAAGGACATTCATTAATCTTGGGATCGAACTAAATTACTATTGAAACATGCTCCTGAGAGTCTCACCGAAACAAAATATTTATCCATAAAGCTTCCATAAACATATAGGACAATATCTCTTAATCCTCAAGGCCCATGATCTTTTCCACGTCAACTAATCGAGGTTGACTTCACGACAAGTCTAACATGGGGCAACACGCCTTATCTTCTATCAGATATGGGATCATCGCAATATCATCTTAAGTCTCAGAATCCACATCTCAACCTCAATAGGATCTAAGGTATCCAAAAGTCCATACACTTAAACACCTCCAAATCAATTATGAATTGTCATCCTGGGACTTGGTATGCCCGAAATTAACTCCAATTATACTAACCTTGAGCCGTTGACTTCACCCTATTCATCATACTTGCTAGGTTGATCAAACAATCCTTCTTAGCAAATTACTAGCCAAAGGACTTCAATCCAGAGTCAATCAAACCTAAACCTCAAACCGAGATTAACTAATTAATATAGGCCTCGAATTAGCACTGACCAATTCAAGAACCCAATTGATACCAATCAAATTCCAATAGTAAGGTGTCTCTATACACCATCTTCCTCTCGACCCTGTAGTCAGCCACTAATACTAGTAGTCCCCATCTAGGAGCCACTGCTAACACTTCCTCAAAACAGAAACAATTCGGATTAGGCCACTCCTAGAATACTAGTTGGGATGTATAAGCTAACCGATCGAACTAAATCATCATTCCTAATTTAGTGCTAACCTAAGTTATTGAGATTGGAATAACCAAAACTATCCAGACTAGCTCAATCATCATATGCCTTCATCTACTTATTCAATCAATCTTAATCTAATCTAAACTTTCGCATACGATTCAAATCAAACCTAAGGCATCTATTTTTCTCTGATACCAATTGTGACGGATCGGGTCATTCTCCTTAAATAACCTCCGTCAATGGTAACATAAACTTATGCCCATAATTTATCATTATGGATTCTGTAGAAATTTCGGCAGAGTTTCCTTTGTAATTGGACGAAAAACTAAAAATACAACCTGTTTAAAATAACCTGTACAAGTACACAACTATCCAATTATGATATTTTGGCCTACAACACAATACACAGGACCACATCGCCATTCCATCCATGGCTCCAACACAGTATTCCTAACTACCGTATTGAATCTAAAGAGATACCATCTAGGACTAAATAAAATCCAAAATATCAACATAAATGAGGAAGTATAGCTAAATTCAGAAACCTGCGAAAGTATAACAATAACCATAAAATAATAACCAATCACATTAATCCAACTAGACTGTTTACATTATATTACAATAACGTATCCAAAACTTCAAGTTTTTGACATCCAACTAATCTCCTCAAGCAAGTCTCTCTCCTTACTCTAAATAATCGGGCGCCGGCTTAATATTCTTATCTGAAAGGAGAAACAGTAAGATTGAGTGTACAGCTCAGCAAATATAATCATACATTGCTAACTATAGCAATTAACAGGGAAAACAGTAATTGGGCAGGGAAATATATAACTTGAATAAAAGGAAGCATGCGAGGAGGGGACATCTGGGATCATCTGGTCCGCATGTCTATTCCGGTTACGTCCATTCATTTTCATTACTTTTATTAGTCTTTGCAAACCCGAGCTAATAGGTCGTACTAACCAACGATGTGAGAGAACGATGAAAGGAATGCGTCTGCCACACATTCTAAAGCCGGCAACATTTTAGGTCTGCAGCACTTGACCATTGGTTACAATTTAGGTCTGCAGCACTTGACCATTGGTTACACTTGATCATCTCAACTCGTCCCATATCCCCTAAGGACCAGGTCAATCCTTGTTCTTCCACAGCAGTATCCTAAAGCGTACCATGAACATCACTCGTTTTCACGAGCGACTAGAATATGTGGCCAAGTATTCCTTGGGTTCACACCATGATGGACATGGCAAACCAGAGAATACTACCGCTATAAACTATGGTTCTAGTTTTAGGATTATTCATTGAGGGAAGATCCACTATAAGTACATCACATTTTCCAATCGGAAAATCACATTTCCATCCTTATCTCCATCCGGGAAAACAAATCCATCACATATCGTACTTCCGTGGATTCCCTTCATTTACTTGCTCGGTTCTCATCTTTCTATGAGATTTAATTCCTTTTAGCAATTCAATCCAAGTTCACAAGAGAGTTTAAAATTTCTTACCTCTGATAGTCAAATATCATCTAGAAGCCTCCGGAACACATTCCCTTCTTCCGGTATACAAATACATATTTTCAGAGCATACAATTTAACATGATTATTTAATCATACGTTTCATCACAATTAAATAGAGGTAGAGTATGCAAATTTACACTTTGGAGTCCTCCAGAACGCATTTCCTTGTGAATGGAGCACAAATATATATTCTGAAACTTATATTTACATTTAAATAATTAGACATAACCATTAAATGGGGCAAAGCATGTAAATGTTCCACTCAAACTCAGATGAACAGTGTCAATGGGTATTTTAGAGCATCCGGACGCCGCGAACAGGTCGATATTTGTGAGATCGGACGTCCGGTTGATACTTATGCATAATTGGGACATGGTGATTCATATTTTGAGGTCGATTCAACATAATACGAAGGTAGAAGCATGCAATTTTTTCATTTCGTCTCGGATGGACAGTAACAATGGCATTTTAGAGAGCTCAGACGTCGCGAACGGGTCGAAAAGTACGAGATCGATCGCGCGGGCCACGTATATATATAGATTTGGGACGTGGTGATTCACATTTTGTGGTCAATTTTACAAGATACGGTGTGAAAACGAAAAACCCCCAATTCCCGTAGGTTAGGGTTTGGTGGGACTCCACCAATCGGATCGGTGAGTAATCGGACAATAAATTGCGAAATCCTTAGCCTCAAGTCATGGGTAACACATTTCCCATGGTTTGGGTGGGTATTGACACAAAAATAACCGATGATAAACGAAAAACATCAAAAGAGAAAAGTTAGTGAGCATGAGAACACTTACCTCGGCGCGTACTACCACTTTTACAACTAGCTCTCGGACGGATTCGGACTCCACAGGCTAGCATACATCATTGAGCACGCTTATAAGATTGCATTACGTTTAATAAACTAGCTTGTTTACTTCCTTATCACTGTCATTCTTGTTTGCCTGTCCATATGAATGCTTGTGTGATATCGCATGAGTTTGACTGACCTAGGCTACCCATAAGTCAAACAAATTCTCATTCGCCCGTTACTAAACCTCCATTCCACACCAAGCGGCTCAAACAAGGTCGGATTTAAACCTCGGTGCCACACCGACCGGCCCAAACACGGTCGGCTTTGAACCCTAATGCCATACCGAGCGGCCGAAACATGGTCGGATTTGAACCTCGGTGCCACATCGAGTGGCCCAAACAAAGCCAAACTTAAACCTCGTTCCCTTACCGAATGGCCCAAGTGTGGTTGAATACCGAAACCTTAGGAAGCTTTTCAGCACATGTGCGACAACTCCCCAAATAGAGATGACATCGTCAGTCTGATGATTAAGGGGTAGCAATCCGATGCAGTTGTACTCGGGCAACAACACTAACTCTCCCTATGATCCTGCTACAACAGTAGCTATACTTAGCCTACAAACAATTGTATGTAAGTAGGGCTGTACAAAAATAAAAAGATCATCATTACCCTTAGAAAAATCCTCTTTTATTCATTAAGAAATTGAGCTGTACAAATGGCTGTGTGTACACAAAAAAAAAAATGAGGAAGAACAAGGAGTGATGGCGGCCCTATGACTAGGGGCTGGTTGAAGGGCGTGATGAGGGCCCCTCCCCATCAATGAAGAAAGACAAGTCGGACCAACATCTAGCTGCCCTATTTCTCTTATCAAAGATGTCGATGGGGAAGTCAGGGTTGAAGATGGAAGCGATCCACCAGCACAGCTAAACATCGTTCTGGAATCTTGAGTTCAAGACCTGACCCAACTCCTCTAGACGGATTTGAGTTGTTAGCCCCTCTCCTCGTCTGACATTCTTGCTCCGGAGAGAAGCAAGTCATGCTCAACTGTCTATAGGGTATTCCTAGACCTCTGCAACTCCTTCATGGCCTCGAAAAGTTGGAGCTCAAGGCTTGAGGCATGGTCCCAATGCTGCTAGGCCTCAGAGGTAGTGGCATCCAACCAGCCCCAGCTCCTCCACCACCCTTGGTCGAGCCTTGTCCAGGTGGACGATGGACCTCTCCTTGAGCATTTGGATCCGGGACACTGCTTTGCTACAAACAAGTCGCAAGACATTCACCCATCTTATCATCTGAAAGAAGAATGGAAAGAGGTCAAATTCACCCATTCCTAATGGAGTCGAAAGAGTTCCCAGTAACTTACCTGAATATAGGGCGCAAAGGATGCCACAACTTTCAAAGACACCAAGGAAAGAGAGGCCAAAGTGGACGCCTGCTCCAGTTGGGGCCAATCCGATGTAGAAGCTTCCCAGCGAGCCACCTCTATAGTTACAGCCACCTCGACATCGCCCACCAGCCGGACCTCCACCAAATGGCCCACGCCGAACACCTCTCTGGTCGGCTCACCTGGAGGGCATGCCACCACCCACACCAGCAGGGAAGAAATAGGAACCTCCTATGGGGACCCCGCTAAGATTCAAGTTGGGCCTCCTCCAGAGCTTCATGGTGGGCCTTCGTCCTAACTATTAGATGGGTCTCCTCCTATCGGACATCTCCTCCTATCGGACATCTCCTGAGCTAACAAGTTAGGCCTTCTGTTGAACCTCTTGCCCAGACACCAAATGAACCTCCTGATAAGCCTAGGCCAAGTCGGTCCAACTGGCCCCTCGACTGCCTGTCCAAGCGACACGCAAGCAGTAAGAAAAGGGAGAACTTCGGCTACAGCCACTCATGCACTAGCCGCCGTGGTGCCGAAATCCGAAGGAGTGGTGAGTGCAAGCACCCCTGATGACTCACCAATGCCCCTCATACGCTCCACCATAGGAAAACCCTTGGCAGCGGTAGACGAGGAGGATGCCGAAGATGATATGGACAGCCATTGAGATGGACTATCAAATGGGTCCCTAATAAACAGGGTCCCAGCCTTCTTCTTAGACTGAGCAGGGGGGAGCAATGGCCTTGGCCCTCCTGCTCTCTAAGGGGGGCCCACCGGACCCATGTGAGTGCATCAGAAGACAAAAGGTAATCTTTCTTGAACTCGTCTGAATGAGTCTGAATGAGCTGTGTCAGCGACCTAATGGACTCCACTTCTTCACGCGAGGCCTTACTAGTATAGGACACCGACACATTGCCCCAATCTCTAGACAGAGACCAATCACAAGAAACCTTAACGAATAAAAACCGGTCTTTCCAGTTCTTAACGAAATCAGCAATGACCTGGCTTATGTGTAACTCTCGAGGATTTTGCGAGATCCAATTCCCACTCTGGCTGAACTGAAAAATCACATTCACTACCACTGGAGTCAGTGCCCTCCCTTGGAGACGAAAAAATACTCACAGAAAACACAGACACCTGATGGCGTTCGCGTGAAATCCTTCCATCGGAACTCCAAGGGCCACCAGAACATCGAACAAATCCCCTAGGAGGGAAAGGCAAAGGCCACTCCGTAAATAAACCTCATAAATAGTAATGAACCCCTCCAGAGAAGAACATGCCTTGTCGTGCTCTCCTAGCACCGACTATAAAATGGAAGCGGGAATATCATACTGAACGTACAATGCCCTGATGTTAGCAGCGGTGCGGACAGAACGGATTGTGCTAACTTCGGAAACCATAAAAATAGAAAATAGTAAATTGCATAGAGGCGAAAGAGGTAGCAACTCAAGAGGAAGAAGAAAAAAGGCGGAGTAGAACATTCAAGTGGCATCCCTTTTTATAACAAATTCCACCTAAATTCTGAAATGGCACCTAGAAAAGGCGCAGTCATGATGGCTTGCCACGCGTCAACACCGGAAGAATATGTAGGCATGTCAAATCGTCTGACCTCATTAATGACAATCAGCAGCCATTTTGGCAGTGGATGCATGGCGAGAAGGGACAGGCAAGAATCCAGAGCAGCACAACCTCCTAGGCCATTGTGCTCCACCTCTCGAGGAAGGCCCAGTCGGCAGCGATAGACATCATGAACTTAAAGCTGAAATGACAAGCCAATGGCCTCTCCAAATTCTAGCCAATTTTGACGGCAAAGCCGATCAACTATCCACTCTAGCTTGCATGACAGGCGAGCAATCACCCCAAGTTTCTTGTGCATCCGGTGTTTGTCCCATGCATTTGTGACAACCTACCCCGGTCGAGATGTCCAACTGGATTCCAAATATTAGCTTGCTTGATGGTCAACTATTCATTACGATTTTTGACTAGTTTGGTGGTCCACAATCCATATCGGCCCGATCTTAAAAAGAGAGAGAAAGAGAAAAGAAAATGATGGCGTAGACAAGTATGGAAAAAGCGGCTAGTTCTATTTATTAATCTTTCTTTACAAATTACAAAGCCCCGAGGGCCAACGTACAACCAAATAAAGAGAAAAGAGAGAGAAAAAAGGGGAAACATATGGGCGACAGTCCGAACCATGAATACTTGACTCCATTTGTGAACTCTCAAATAGCAAGTGATAAAATGAGCCGTGACAATGGACTAGCCTTCATCGGGCCAAAGCGAAGTAGGGCCCGGGAATGACAATACAAAGAGCCCTAGCGGCAATTCACCATGAAGAGGAGTGAAAGGGTAAGGGAACTTTACCCGTGATAGGAAGAAAATAGCCTCGAGCCAAAGAATCCACCACCAACTGTACCAGCGGCAAGATGAGGCTGAGACATCTATTCTCGTGGCGACCCGTTTCCCGGGCGGAGGCTGTGATAAGAAGTCCTCCCCAAATCGGAAATAGCACAGGCATGGCTTCAAAACTGACAAGAAAATGGGTAACCAAAGTAGCATTTACGCAAAAATGGGTGACCAACATAGACGGTAGATGCGTCCCAAGATAACAACACCCGATGACAAGAACAGGTGCCTCCCTAAGTCGGCAACCAGAAACCAAAGCCTCCTGACGACTCTGGATCCCGACCAACTCGCTGGTAAAGGTGGAATGTGGTTCTAGGAGTGTAGTGAGCCCTCAATTTATAGCACAAAAAGAAATCAACGAGCCGCTAAATGCCAAATAATCTCTGTCCTAGCAAAATTGCAGAAAATCATGGATACAGAGAAATCATGCCAGAAATAGTAGAGAAGGAAATCTGACCGCTTGGGGAAGGAATAGACAGGAAAGATGACACAGCATGTCATATCCCATCATGAACATGTCGGGAGTTGAAAATTCGAACCCCTAGCATAGGGGGTAGTGATGGGGATGCTAGAAATGGGCCAGCTAAAAAGGCAGTCGACCCGGAAGGCGTCCAGCCCATTAGCCTAGAGGATGGTCACGCTTCTGTTGACAAAGAACAATGCATTAGCCTATAGGCAATGGCCCACTCCGGATAGCCCACATCACTATTCCCACACATTGAAAATCGCCTGTCTTAACTAGCTAGAGCCACGAATATTGTCCCAGATTGTGATCTCTCTGATAATGGCAACTCACAACTCGGTATATCATCCCAATATTCGCTGCGATATTTGCCATTTGTAGGATATCCCCCAGGAAAGAAGGAATCCCCTTCCTCTGATCGTAGTTGCCAAAATAAGCATCTATAATCTTCACACCCAGCCCACTAGATGCGGAGATTGTTGGTGGCCGCTTTAGCATGACAAGCAATTTGAGAAAACTCGGAGGCTATGTAAAAGCCACAGGGACAAACTCTAAATATAGGCACACATCAATGCTCGCATACACAATCAACCAAGTCCTCGAACGCCGCTCTTCAGAGCTCTCTCTCTCTCTCTATCTGCCAAGCTTCCCAAGAATTTTCTCATATTTCTCACCTCCACGACACTAAAGCTGCTCTCCATGAGGCACCACCACAAAGTCGCTCCACAACAAGCGCAACCTCCCCATATCAAGACTTAAGCAACTCCCTTTCTTACATCGTTTCTCACATATTCCTATCTTACATCTTTCATATTCTAAGAAAAATTATTGATTTGAATCCGAAGGATATATCGAATAAAGTCACGTCAATCAATCCTCACTTATTTTTTATTTGGTGTAATGCGAATCGTCAAGCAAATTACGAAAATAGGACCACATCGATTCGATTCAAAAATCCAGCGGTACCCTATTTCGTCGATGACTCAAATCTTGGATGCATCACAAACCTATTTTGTACATTATGTATACCATTGTATCCGGAGAACACAAATAGAACATGAGTTTGAATATATAAACATCTTCTTCACAATGAACCCATAAAATTTAAATATATATATATATACAAAATGTTTCACAAACGCTGAGAAGTTAGTAATAGTAAATTAAATGTTAAAAATATGTGTTAATTATACGTAAATATGATTCACAATAGTAATAGAATAACGCTATAAATTGCTTAAACAATAATTTGAACCGACCATAAGTAGTTGTAATTAATAAGTAGTTGTAATATTAACTCATCATAAATGATCCTAGCTTAACGGCTGCCCTTGTAGGTAGTAGCTGGGGTTTGATAATGATTGCCCAAAAAAAAACAACACAAAGAAGGAGTATGGCCCCATTATAAAATTATAATACACTAGCATTCACTATCATCAACTAGCATTCACTATCATCAATTAATAATTAAAATATTTTTATTTTTTATATATTTAAGCAATTAATTAAATTTAAGATGCTTGAAAAATGATTGTGTATATTTTAATAAGTTATGATATTTCGGTGTGATAATATATTTTTTATATTATATATATTTTTGGTTAGCCGTCACAGGTCAGCTACAGTCTGATTTCTGTGGTGGCCCGTAGTATGGTGCACGATTTCAGGAGCAATAGAGATATATTTAATATATTTCTAATTTATTTATTAAATAAAATTTAATGATTGGGATTAAAGATATAAAAAATTATATATAATATTTTTATATATTTATTTTTATAAAATTAATATTAATTGAATATTTGATTCAATAGTAAAAATAAAAAATATAAATAATTATTTAAATAGTTTTTAAACTTTTAATTTTATTTATTGAATTTTTTATACAACAAATAGTATAAGAATATACTAAATATATCTTTCTAAAAGATAAACCCACCTAAAATTTAATATGTCAGATGTGTCCCCAAATTTGGGTATATGTACGGATTAGAAAATTACAGATCAGATCTTGTTTGGATGATCAAAAGTAGGTCTGGTCTCTATATTGTTGAACATGGATCCTGCGCAGTACAACGAACAAATAAGATGTTAGAGGATTGTCGGTACTCACTCCCCAATATATCCTCTGACACTCAAATTAAAAATTTTTATGTAAAAAAATAAAGATGGAGGATGTAGAATAAGAGCGTGAATGCACGGATGAAGTGGTTGAGTGTTAGATTTGCAGAGTAGGGCTCCAGAATATAAACTCGGTAAGGAGCGTCTTAGAAAGAGAGATGTGCTTAGAAAGGAGCGTCTTTGCCGGTTGTACAGTATTCAGAGTGCAATTGATATGCTCGACGATGGTAGTAGAGTCTTAGTCAGGGCTCACTCATTTGGGAAAAATTTTCAGTTGTATTTCTTTATGGTGTATTATTTTTTATCCCCTTTTCTACTGTAGTGAAGGGATTTTTATAGCGTTGGCGGGTAATTTGTCTTTCCCTGATTGGTGACAATTGCCCGTTGAGCTATTTGAATGAATAAGAAAATCTCGGTATGACAATTACATTTGTGAGAAGATTCACCAAACTACCATTATCATTTTGAGAACAATCATGTGAATGTAGGCGAATATTTTTAGCATATTAACCAGATTGTTTTGGCGGGTTATGATAAATTTCTTCAGCATGTAGAATGAAAATTATGGGACATCCTGACTATGCTAATAATGTCATTTTGGCCAATTGAGTCGGTTGAGACTTTATTCGGATCCTGAACTTATCCCTTCTACTTGTGGGTCCCTTTCCTGAACTGGGACTTCTAGACAACCTCTTTACTATAGGCCTTGACATTCGGATGGGTCTATCGGTAATGAACCCATCAATGCCCAAACAATAATTTTAGTTATAATTCAAATAAAACTTGTGGGAGTTCACATCTATTGATTAACAAACTTCTTAATTTCAAAATACTTGGAAATTATTTCACATTATGATTTGGTTTTCCCAAAAATGTAATTTTGAAAGCACCTGATTAGATCACATGAAAACATATGAGAATTTAACTAATACAATTATTATTATATGATTTGAAAATTACAAGTTTAACTTGTCAAATTATAAAATAATTTATGATAAGACTAATCGTACTATGGAAAAAGTTTTTAATATCGTATTTGTCTAAAAGAAAAACAAAAATAAAATTTTTATTATAAATATTTCTTTTTTAAATCATTCCTAGAGTTAAATGCATCATTTAAAAACTATTTTTTATTCAATCTTTAGGAATCAATAGAAAAGAAATTTTCCTTATGACACACCATATCCAGCTTGATTATTGATAGAATCAATAGGTTTGCCATTTTTTAAAATCTCTCTTCAGAATCAAAATCATGATATAACATATTTTCCCCTATTCTGGTAATGAAATAAATCCAAAAATGGATTTTTGTTCAAGAATGGAATCTTATTGGAATTGTCCATATCCAATTCATGTTTCGGAATCATATCACATCCTGAATCTGATGAAATAGAATAAATCAAGACGGTATTTTTATTAATATGTAATTATCTTGAATATATTAATCATTTTTTTTATTTTTAGATCATCTGGAAGGGATAAAAGAAATATTTTGTTGTTCCTTCAATAATTTCTAATCTCGAGTAGACCTCTCAGTGGACTCGTAGGCAAAAAGCTCACCACGATTATATTCTACATCTATATTTAAACTCCGAATGGCGCAGCGACTTGCTAAAAAATACATTAGATCGAGCTACTATTGGTCCCTAGCATCTACCATTATACATATAATGATTACCCATACTATAACTATCCATAATGTAAGGGATTATTTGCCTACTTATATATCAGATTGTATGGACAAACGATAGAATTCCTAAAATATAACCAACAAAATCAAAACTAGTAAAAATAAAAGTATTACCCATAACTTCTCTTTGTATTCCTCTATATTTGAATAATATACAAAAAGTAAAGTTTTAATTTTTATATTTATATCTAATAGATATATAAGATATGATTTTAGATCTAATAATTTCTATAACTAGTCTGATTGTTGATATACACTTTGTGATTATGGGTCTTACTGACCCGTTTCAAATCATGTGATCAATGAGATCATGACTATCTTGCTTACTAATAAGTCAGTATCATAGAAACCTCAAAAATTAATGACTATCTTCAACAGTTAAATCATTTGGCCACTCGGTCGCTCGGTCATCTAGGTTGTCACTGAAATGCTGAAACCTTTGAGTCTAGCCCAATTAATGGTTGAATTGCTCACAACTTGATCCATGATAATTTTAACACATTATCTTGATCTTAACCCAATGCGTACGGGTTCGAATTATCTTAAATTTTAGTCGGACCCACTAATACCTTTTTATTCACTTTATTCAAACTATTTTTATAATTTAGCTTGCCAAAAATAATATAAATCTCTCTTAGTATCAAGCCAGGCAATCCTTTCTCAACCTCAATCTGTCATTAACTCCATTTTTCTTTTGTTTTTTTTTTTCTCTGTATTCAAACTGCCCTAACTTGTTTTCTACTCATGCTGTCACTTTTTTTGTCTGGGTACAAAAATTGTTATTTATATTAATGACTCTATTTATATGATCTAAAAATTAAATTAAAAATATTATAGTAATAGATTATTTTAAGGTGGTCCTATCCGTACATTTTGAATGTTTAAGTTAAAATTTTTTTAAAAAAATTGAAGTCTAATCTGCCAAATTTCATTACTCTTACTTTTTTATTTTTCCTCTAAGGAATTTTTCCATGGATTTTAATGAAGTCAGAAAGTGTCAGTCAAATTTGTATTCTGAATTCTCACCTTCTAGATGACCAAAACCAAATATACTACAAATTCTGACTTTCTAGATTACGAAATTTCAAATAGAAGATTCATGAATGACATACTGAATGGTTTTTTGTCTCAAAAAATTAGCAAACAATTTTTCTTCATTCGTCTTAGGAAGAAGAAGCAGATGAATTTTTATGAAGGGTTTTAAGTTTTTTACAAAGGGACAAAATGGAAGCTGAGAAACTCCCTATATGTTTGAATCGAAAACTTAAAAAAAGAAAAAAAAAACCGTCTGCCACATTATTCAAAAGGTCATCTCACTATCCGGTTAATATAATGGATAATTGTATCATTTATAAGATAAAAAGAGGCTCGGTTCCTAAATACTAGTGCCACTAGATTTTTAACGCAAAAATTATCGCTGCTAACTTTAAGTTGTACGTAGAATAATTGATTTTATTTGTCTTGATCTATATGCAATCACTTTATCATGCCACATTAAAACATACCCCAAAGCCATGCTTCGAGGCATTATAGTAAACCACAAATCTATCTGATCCTTCTGGATTGCAAAGATTAGCACGGTTGTTACGTGCTCTGAGGCAACGTAATAAACTATAAATCTATTTGATCCTTCTGGGATTGCTAAAATTAGGTGGTTCTTTAACTCCTAGAAACTCCTTTCATATTTTTTAGTACAAACAAGCTCCATTGTTTTCTGAGCCAACAGGTCAATAGTATAATAATCCTTGAGAGATTTTTCACAAAACTTCTATAATAGCTCATCATCCAAAGAAAACTCTAAACTTCTATCACAGGATTTGGTCAGATTCAATTTGAAATAACTTTATGTTCAACCAAAATACATCCTTTCAAAATTAAGTGGCCCAAAAGTATCACAACTAAAATTCATATTTTTTCAATTTTGCGTATAACATCCTTTCCCGAAGAGTACGTAAAGCAATTCTCATGTGTATTTTATACTTCTCATAACTTTTTAAATAAATCAGAACATCATTAATAAATACCACCACAAACTTGTGAAAGTAATATTAGAATACCTTATTTATCAAATCTATAAATATCATAGCAAAATTAGTTAACCCAAAAGGTATAATGAAAAACTTATAATGCTCATGCCTCATTTGAAAAGCCGTTTTCGTCACATCTTTCTCCTTAATCCTTAATTAATAATGACCTAAACAGAGATCTATCTTTGAAAATATATGTACCCCTTACAATTAGCTAGACAAGTTATCAATCATCGGTAACGGATACTTATTTTTTATGGTTATTTTATTAAACTCCCAATAATCTATGTACAATCGTATAAACTCATCATTCTTCATAAATAGTACCGGTATACCCTAAGAAGACACATTTGGTTTAATGAAATCTTTGTCCAATAATTCTTATAATTGCTTATTCAATTTCTTCAATTCTAATCTATTCTATATAGGGCCCTCGACACTACCGTCCCCTATCTTGAATTCGATCTCCCAATTCAACAGCAAACTCAAAAAATCTTTCAAAAAAATATCTTCAAAATCATTCACCATTGGAATTTCATCTGTCGAAGCATTATAGCTCCCGAGAGTAGTCACATAAGGTAAATATATTTGACACCTATTTTTCATTAAATGATACGTCTGTAGGGCCAAAATCATTTTAGTTGATTGCTTTTGTTTTATTCATTGAAAATAAAATAGTTCACAACCAAAAATTAAAAATTATATTATTTTATGGAAATAATTTACACTAGTATGATAACTAACTAACCAATTTGTATTTAAAATTACATTAAAATCATCCATGTTTAAAAAGATCAAATTTACAACCAACTTAAACCCATTTGTCCAAATAATACATGTCAGTATATAATATCAGTCATTAAAGATGATCCTGTAGGTGTTGATACAACTAACAAAAAATCCATAATTCTAGGAGAAAATGTTAAACAAACTTTAGATATACAAATAAGAGTGTAGATTTGAAATCCAACAAAAATGTGCGAAGATCTCAAAAATTGTAAGTTTACCTTTAATCACTGATAGAGACGCATTCACACCTTGAACCGTCACTACAAAAACTCTTCTCAAAGGGCTTGACTTTCTCGTTATTTGTCTCAAAGGACGAGGGCAATTTCTTATCACATGGGGACTGGTCACAGTTAAAACATGCCCCTAATCTCCTATAGCAGGGCGTCCCTCCATACATCTTTCCACAATATGGACACATAGACTTTAATTGTTGTAGGCCTAGTACACCATGGATTTCAACTCATTTCTTCCCTTTATCCGTCTGCTTCGTTCAATTGTCCCAACCCCGAACCCTAGCCTCCTCGGCTTGTGGTCTTCCTTCTGAAGAATTTTGCCTTCTCCAACTCTTATTTAAACAGTAGAACTCGATCTAATATCTCTCCATACATCCTTAATCTCAATGTCACCAATTACTTACAAATGGTGTCATTTAACCTTAACAAAACCTTTCTTTCTCTTCTAGCATTGTTTAGGATGACGTGGGGACTATAATGAGACAACTTCATAAATTTGGTATTATATCCTGCCATGGTCTTGCTTCCTTTAAACTTTCTTTAAAGGAAGTTATCATTATAGTCTTGTTTAGGATGACGTGGGGACTATAATGAGACAACCGTATCACAGATGATTAAATTTAGCTTTCTTTAACTCCTTTAAACTTATCAAGAAGTACTTCTCTATAAATACTTCTACAAATACATCCCACAAGATCTATTCATTCTTGAGTCCTAAAATTCTCTTCTTCATCAACTATGATCTACCTCTCCTTCCAACTTATAGGAGACATAAAACACTTTCTCCTCATTCAGGCAGTGAATTATTTTGAAGACTTTATCAATTTGTCAGATTTAAATCTCTGCCTTTGTATAATATGAATTTTTCATGAATTTTGAAACCCTACTCATTTATAAAATAATCGTATGCCGTTCATGGCCACCCTTGGATTTGCAATCACCACCTCAGGATTATACAGTCCCTTGAGCCATAGATTACATCACGTCTATCATTCTTGCATGATAGTGAGATACTCCTCTTTCACGGTCTAAGCAAGAACTCGATCCTCTTTAACCAACTAACATTTTTAAAATTATCATGAGACAATCAACTAATTTAAATCCTTAAATAAAAAAAGGTACACTTCTCACGGAATTTTCTAATATCATTTTTGTCACATCACTATTCCTAAAGTTGAATTTCTAATTTCTTGATTCATAATTAAATTATCTTATATTTTAATTTATAAAACTCAAATTTTAATTATTTATTTCATCGACTAAAAAAATCTAAAACTAATATCAGAATACGAATCTACAAATCAAATATTGTTAAACAACTTAAAATAAAAAAATGAATTAAACTATAGGATCTCAATATTTCACCCAAAAATATATCCAACTACTGTAATTATAAGACATTGAATCATACGTATGAAAAAGTATACTTACTAATATTAAACTAATTGAAACTAGAACTCAATTAAACTACTACAAAGAGAATCGAAATCAACTTTAAATGTCATCATCATAATATTATCGACTAAATATAATAAAATCCAAATTAACTAAAATTTAATAATTTAAACTATAGCCCTATTCCAAACAATACATTAATATATTTAACATTGTAATACTCTAAAATATTTCCCCAATGGCCGTCCTTTAAAAATAATCACCAGGAAGTTTGTTCAAGTCTCCTAATCTAAATGGCTAATAAAATAAATATAAGAATAAGTCAATTATTTAATAAAGTATATATATATCTTTCATTTGTGAACACATACTGAAGAAATATATTGGATAGTAATATAATATAAAATTCAAAAAGTCTATAACATCTTCTCAATAGCATATTATGTATAATTCAAAACTGATATTCAATTGAATCGAACTATAAATGTATATAATCATGCTCAATTCTATGTTTTTAATGTCAAACATGTCAAATTGTGTAAATATATAAGCAATACTTAATTAATACTAATGCACAAAAAAGGATCAATGATCGTTGATGATCTCACCAATAAAGAACGAATATCGAAATTCAAATTATGATTATTTTTGTATAACCAAAGGCATATATTATTATTCAAGATCCGTAGGTAAGCCATCTACATATAATTTTATACTACTATTCTGACCCGCGAATGATAGATTTGACTTTCAATTTACTAATAATATACTAGAACATATTCAAATATATTCTATCAATTCTTTACAATGATCCATACTTAATCAACCTAAAAACCTACTCTAATATTATTTTTTAATTTTTTTTCATAGCCAAAAAAATACTATTATTATCAAAACTTATTTAGAGCTTTCATATATGTTTTATCAAATATAGGACATGCAATAAAATATAAATCATGCAAAAATTTTAGTGCGTGTTTTAAAAATATGTAATGGCTATATTGTATGATTTACAATATGTAAGTATTATTTATTGCAAGAATTATAAAAAAAATCAATATGATTAATATAATTTTATGAATTTAATTAAAATATAAAATATGTATGAACAATTATATAAGAAATTAAGACATGCCAAAGCATATATATAAAATTTGAAAACATGTAAGGGTAATAAAATAGAAATTTAATACATATGTGAGCATCATTATAGAAATGCAATATTTAACACGACGTGCATGAATTATGAAATTTATTTCATAAAAGTTTTAAGAAATAATAATGGAATCATATCAGTTACAAAAACAATACATATATAAGTATTTAAAATAATAAATATTTAAAAAAATAAAATAAAAACATCTACAAAAGAAATAGGGGTTGAATGCAATTATATTAACTTGATTTACTCCGAGATCTCTTTAATTTTTCTTATTTTCTCATTCTCCCTTTTTTTTCTCTCATTCTCTCTCTTTTTATTTTCTCTTTTTCTCTCTTTTCTCACAAATCAGTTAAAAATGACCAAAAATTGATAAAAGAAGCTATTTATAGAAAGTTAGCACAGATGTATCGATCAAACATTGAGGCACAATTTATAATACCCAAATTTTTATTTGAGTTATTTTGAATATAGTTATTATTTTAAATTGATTGAATGTATTAAAAAATAATGGTATCTTGTAGAATTATAAAAGAAATTTGATTCATAGATCGACGCCTAAAACGCATTCGAGGGATGCAAGAGGCGCCGAATGTCAAGAAAAGTGCCCGAGGGCTACCCAAGTAATGCTTGAGGTACTGACTTTCAAGAAGGTGGCGTCTAAGACCGTTCAGGGGGGGCGCTCAAGCGCCGAGACCCCTAAGGTACTGTGTGGCCATTAGCATGAAAGAAGGGAAAGAGGAGAGAAGGAGAAGAGATAAGGTAGATCGTAGTATATTTTTGTGAGATCTATTTAGTATAAGGTTGAAGCAAGTATTTTTAAGTTTTATGCTTAGTTTGTTTCAATGTCTGATATATTTTACTTCTATTTTAAAGGTTTAAAGTTAATACATGTTATTTTTATCTTGCTTATCTTTTTTTCTTAAGTATGCATGATATTTTTACCAGTTTATTTGAGGTTTTGTTCTATTTTTACAAGTATTTGAGAATTTTATTATTTTATAAAAAAATTAAATAAATATTCGATACTATATATTTTTATATCAGTATATTTATATAAAAATGGGTATAAAACCTACATAAGCCTTACATTGGTTTACACGTATTACTGCCTGGGGATCAAGATTACTACCGCTATTATACGATATCTAATTTGCATTTGATATCTATTTCTTTCCCAATCAAGAGAGCTCTAATCCCAACAAAAACATCTGTAAATCTCTTTTCTGTGAATAAGAAAAGGTTTTGCTTGTAATCGACCCACTCCGTATGTATTTAATGAGAACCATCATAAGTAAATTGAACGAAAAACTAATATATATATTAAATTTGATAGCTGCACCCAAAATCGCGAGTAACAAAATATAGTGAGCAAGTTTCTTATTTATTATATATTGAGTACATAAATGGCCCTATCTGCTGGTCTAAATAGTAGATGACTTTGGCTCAAAGTTATCAAGAATATATGTAACCCTTCTTCAAGTTAGTATATTAGCATTTAATCTCTGATTTGATACGTGCTTTATATTTTTACATGAATTTATATTTGGACTCTGATTTGATATTTGTAGGTGGGCCCACATATGGGATTTAGTTAGTCTTGTATACCTAATGTGCAATTTCATTTCGGAACTTATTTGATTCTTATATGGTTTTATTTTGAATTCTGATTCTATTTCATTCAATTTATATTTATCTGATTCTGATACGATTCTGATCATCTAATTCTATTTATCTTATTTCGGTTCGAATAACTTCTGTTCAATATACGTCTTGGTGGGACTATATTTTAATCTAATATACGATTTAAGTACAAAACTACTATTAGTTTTCGATATCGAATTTGTATATGTTATCCATTTTAAATGTGTTTTGGACCATCCATTTAATTTATCGAACATATCTGTTTATTATCTATATATATATATATATATATATATAATACTTGTTGAATTTTAAATTTACATTTTCTATTTCTTATCCCTTCAGAGTATGGTGTTTAAATATCTTGCAAAAGTTGAATGTGATCTAACGCGGTATCATATATTTTGGTGGGTATTGTATCTGTTTAAATATTGATGGTGTCGGTTGTATTTTGATTATTTCGGATTGGGCAAATGTAGGCCCTTGGGATTTGTGTTAAACATTTGGTTCAACGTATTTGATGAATATGTATATGTATATGGTTTTGTCCCTCCCTTACGACTATTTAGAGTATGCCATATTTATATTATTTAGACAATTATCTAATGAGGTCCTATAATGTGTTTTATGTTTGTTTATTATTATTTGGATAATAAAATTTTATAATCTATTTGTTTATGTCATATCCAAATTTGATATTTATTTTATGTTATTTTAAAATTTATTGATTTATTATTTAAACCTACTTTAGTTTGGGTTCGTGACATAATTTGTAGCACACATAAATGTCTATCAGGCGCTGTCATTCTATCCCAAATATACACGTATGTTGATCAGTATGCATCAAACGCACCAATTTGTCTAAAAAACGCATAAGCACCTTAAAGGCATTCCCTAGTCATGTCAATACTTTTCCAAACCATGCATCAATGTAGGTCAAATGCTGGATTGACGTCACTTGGCCTAGTTTATTCTACTTCAAATTTTAATTTGACTCAATTTCAATTAACAAAAAAATATATCAACTTAATTTATTTAATTATTATTAAAAATAGTTTGAGATTAGGCTATTCTAAACATGGTCACTTTCCTCATCACCATGATGATCGAGACAAGCAAAGTGGTTAGCACCCTAAGGTTGTGGTGGAGCCTTATTCGGGTGAGGAAGGATGACAAGTTCCTTTATGCAAAACAAGTGACCAAGGCAATGACATAGTCTATAGTACCATAATTAAAATCAAACATTTCTTGTCATAAAAGTTATTGGGGACTTGACTCCCAAACGCCACCTCATTTATAGCTGAGCCCACCTAAGTGGTTGGCCTTCTCGCGATCTCTCAACTAAAAACAAAGTCTCTAGTAAAAATCAAGTACTTGATAATTTCTTTCTTTTCTTATTTTCTTTGAATATATATTAATTTAGGCATGGTTTTAACCGAGAGAAAAACCCGAGCCCATTCACTTAATTGCTTGTGATGCTAGAATTAGCATCGCTATATTAAAACATAAATCCCATTTTAAATAATTATTGTTCATAATGAAACCTCAATTTAAATACATATCAAATGTTATATATTAAGATTTACTAACAATACTCTTTTTTTTTTTTTTTTTTTGCCAATAGGTAAGTAAATGGCCTAAGTCTGTTAAAAATTACTTCAGTTTGACTAGTCAAAATGATGCAATTACCATTTGATTTATACAAAAAATTTATTTTTGTGATTTTCTTATCATTGAATGAATATTATTTCCCACTGCCTCTTGAGAATTCCTAAAACACTACTAAAACTTTGTTTACAGAAATTGTTAAACAAAAAATATTTTACATATATCTTTTTAACATTTAAAACCCATAAAAAATATTTGATATATTTTTTCACTATTTATGACAAGTAAAAAATATTTTTTAAAAATATTTTTTTAATGAAACAGGGCACTTAAGCTTAAATTTAAAAAATAATTTTTAATTTTTAATATATTTTAAATATTACACAAAAATATTTCCTGCCACCTTGTCACTGGTCGCAGACATCCAAATCCATGCTTTTTGATTGCTGTCCGTTGATTCCCTGACTCTGAGGAGATCACCGTCCGATAACATCACCAAATTTTATCACTGCCACCAACTCCGGCGGGCGGCCAATCGGTACCGCCGCTGCCCCCACAACGGATAAGAAAATCGCCATATTAATGAACAATAATCGGCTACTGAATTTTTTTATTATAAAGTAATACCGCTAATGTAAAATATTATATTTATAAATATTTATTATTATTGATTAATTTACATATTAAATATTTTTTTTAAATATACAGTAAAAATTTAAAATTATTATAAAAATATGTACATTTAAATTATTTATTTATTTATTTTATAAATAGATCGAGTATTTTTTTTCGTTGCATTGTTTTATCTTTCCTAAATTTGAATATTTTTTTTTCTTTTCTTTATTTGTTTAATTTTTTTAACTTTAAAATTAAATAAAAAGATATAAATTATACATATTTTATATAAAATAAATTAAATAATATATATTTTTATATTATATATAAATTATATTTTATATTAATGGCTTGAACTTTGAAAGGGGCGGAGAATTTATTCAGCCTTAGCCTTGTGCTGTTTTGAAAAATTTTCTGGATGAATTTTAGATCTAATCGTTTACACCGCGTGAGACATTTAAGTAATTAAACTAATTTTCTCGGGGTTAAATGGGTAAATGAAAAAAAGAAAATAAAAAAATTTCCGACGGAAAGATTCTTCTCCAGTTCCTATCCATGGCTTGACTTGACTAAGAGAGAGAGAGAGAGAAAAGGCAATCATTTAACAGGCCGGTCCCGTTCCGGCATCCCCACAGATCAGTGTTCCGTCCTTTTCTCTTTCCTCCAGCCATTCTCTCTCCTTCCTTCTACGAAATTTGCCATTTCTTTTCTGTTTAATTTATTAATTTATTGTGCATTTGGATAATCGACGATATAATTATGGGTATTTTATGATGAAAAATTTTTATCTCATTCGTCTGTTGATTGACTCAGAATTTTCTTTGATCACCGCCATTATTCGTTTCGTGCTCTCAGAAAGAAAAAACTGTGAAATTTGTGATACGATTCCGTGTATTCAAAGGCGCCGGGAGGACGACAGTGGAAGGGAAAGAGGGAAGAGAATATGGAGTCGGTTGTGGAGGGGAGCGCTTCGACGCGGATTACGCCGGCGCGGTCCTCCATGGTGGATTCCTTCAAAGGATGCGGCTTGTCCGGGATGCGAATCGACAAGGAGGATTTGAAGCGAAGGATCTCAGTGCCTCAGTACCTCGGCCTCGCCATGCGCCGTGCTATCAATTCTAAGAACGTTAGCGCCGCCGTGGACTCCGCTTCCCTCCTCGGCTCCGACGGAGTGGACGCGCCGGAAGCTCCGATTGTCGTGTTTGTGAATTCGCGGAGCGGTGGAAGGCACGGTCCCGAGCTTAAGGGACGGCTACAGTATTTGATGGGAGAAGAGCAGGTTATCTGTTTGTCGATCATCTTCACTTTTTGTGCTTTTTGGGAAATTTTTTTAGTTATATTTTGCATCTCACTTCTCCATTGAAGGTTGTGTGACTTCCATATTTCCATCCCATAGTTGTTTTTCGCGAAGTTGGTAGAAATGAATGAAGATTTTTGTTTCCAAATGTTTGTCCTATTCTTTCGTTAAGGTACACGTAACATAATTACTTGTTTCTACTGCTAATTGAATCGTAGGGTCCCCTCTTCCCTCTCCTCCGATCGTAGTTCCGGCGATATGAATCAGAGGATCATATATATTTTGGCTTTGTCGGTGGTAGGTGCCTAGTTCCACTTCCAAGTTGATTTCTGATCGCGCTCTTAGTTCCCGAATCATTACACTTCTTCACCGTGATTGATTTTATTTATTGCAATATTTCATTTGGTAAGCCATTTCTTGAAGCACTAAAAGCTCGTATACATAGGAGTTTAAGGTCTCTAATGCCCCATTTTGAACTTTTAAGGCGTGCAGGATGGTGACAAAAAAAAAATGGAAAAGAATAAGGGATACTGTTTCCTATTGTCTGCATTACTATACTGAAGTGAGGGTACATGTACCCTGTCCTGAAGAATTTGTGCAATCGATTGATGCGGGATAAAATAAATCAATGTTCAAATTCTAATTCAACCATATTCCATTGAAAACAACCTCCAAAAAAAGGGACCTCAAATGCTTGTTTATAAGCTTGGGATTTGGGGAACATGATATTAATTAAGAAAACCTAATTCACTAGTATACTGGTTTGCCAAGATGACAAAACCAAAATATTCCAAGCATTGTCCTACTAAATCAATCCCAAATAATATTACAAATTATTAATAATGATGAAGATTGCCAATATAAGTCTAAACTATTTGACTGATTTTTGAGGATTAGAATTTCTACTTGCTTCTTTTCAAGCCTACTGCAGCCCCCATCATTCTGCTCCCCTTCAAAGATCCCTTCCTCAAGTCTTGGAAAACAGGCGGATCAAGTACCAAAAATGTTTCAGGACGTGTTGTATTAGATGTGCATTCATAGGTCTTCTGTGGCTCCATAGCAAAATGTTTTTCAAAACTGATCCACCTCTGAATCAACTCAAAATATGTGTTAGGAACAGCATTTAAAATTAAATGCCAATCTATGCAGGCTTGTGTGTTGATGGTTATGTGGGACACAAGGTACAAAGCTCCTGAACACCAGTATCTGGTCCTGTTTCCTTGAAGAATCTGAGTTTATAATCTATTCCAATTTCCTTGAAGAACGTCGATTTAGTGCTATTATGTTGGCCAGTTACAGTTCTTTTTCCTGATAGTGGTAATTTCTGATAGGCTTTACCAAGGATAGTTGAGTGCCTCATGTTCTTTTCCGTACTTGGCTATTGATTTTCTAAAATACCATTTGTGAATACCGGGTATAAACCTTCAGTAGTTGCAGTTGTGGTGCCTCCAAAAATAAGATTGTAGTAGTTGTATTTTTGGTTTTGTGCTGATTGGAAACTGCAGAATTCATATTAAAATTCCAAGAGATTTCAGGTATTTGATCTTAAAGATGTGAAGCCTCCTGAGTTCATACAATATGGATTGGGTTGCTTGGAGCAGTTGGCTTCTATGGGCGATTGCTGTGCCAAGGAAACTCGGGAAAGGTTAAGAGTAGTGGTATGTCTAGTAATGAGTATCACAATAGATATCCTCAACTGTCTGCTAACCTTCTCCTTAGTGATAATGTCTGTAGCACTAGAAGCACAAGTGATGAATTAACTGAAGAATTTGAAGACTTTAGTCGTGAACTCGAGTTTTCATTGTGTTGCAGGTTGCAGGAGGAGATGGCACAGTTGGTTGGGTGCTTGGGAGTTTGGGAGAACTTCACAAACAGGGTCGAGAACCAGTTCCTCCTGTAGCAATTATTCCACTTGGTACGGGCAACGATCTATCTAGGAGTTTTGGTTGGGTGAGCTTTTTCCCTGTTTTGTAGGGCATGAATTTCTTAATTTTTCTATTGTCCTATCTGATTTGGTTGTTCTGTTTTCTAGGGTGGTTCGTTTCCTTTTGCATGGAAATCAGCTGTCAAGAGATCTCTCCATAGGGCCAGCACTGGTCCAGTTTGTCGCCTAGATAGGTTGGGTTCTTCCTTTGTAAAACCTGGAGAATGATCTCATATATACATATATATTTTATAAGAAATGATCGTAGGATTGTTGAGAACTTCTCTGTCTCCCCCCCTCTCCCCTCTCTATCTCTCTTATGCTTTTTCTTGTTTCCCTTTCCATCTTTTATTATTTTTTGTTTCATAGTTATCCTGCTTCTTCATGTATCAGTCACTCAATACTCACTTGTAGTTCTAGGAGCTGCATGATGTTGAAATGGAACACTTTTGGTTCATCTTCTACCCTTAGGAGCCACAATTATGAATCATGTATGCCACTTTATATTTTTGTGCCATGAAGTTTGGGAAGCTACAAGAGATTGAAATGGAAAATCATTAGGTCCATGTTTCTGTCTTCTGGTAGTTTGAGTTTGAAATTTGTGCCTTTCGTTTGCCTTATGCCTGGCCTACTGCCTACATGCTTATGTCAACCTCAATGAGTTAGTGTTCTCTTTTAGGGATTTGTCTCTCAACGTGTTAGTGTTTTCATATTAGAATTGGTCTCTCAATGTATTACCTATAATTAATGACAACAATGCATTTGTGATGCTAAATCCTTTTGTTTTTCAATGATGTTCTTTGAAGATAATCTACCCAGAAACAAAGGGATTTGTCTCTCAACATGTTAGCATTTTCATATTAGGGTTGGTCTCTCAATATATTTCCTATAAGTAATGGCAACAATGCAATTGTGATGCTAAATCTTTTTTTTTTCCAATGATGTTCTTAGAAGATAATCTACCAAGAAACAAAAAGTTAAAAAAAAAAAAAAATGGGCAATCCACAAGTCCAAGAACCACAACAAATACTTTGTGGCTCCATGTGTCTTATTCTAGTGTAATTCCCATAAAGAACAATTGGCTTGTTTCTTTTTGGTTGGAAACAAAATTTTGTCTTCCAATGAGTTGATTTCTCGTCCATCATGTTATGCATCCTCTGTAGCTGATGTGCTTTGTGCTCAGCTGGAGCAGCTGAAATTTGCTAATCATATCTTACCTGGCCATCTCTTAGCCATATTTCCTTTTCCTTTTTGTTTGGCACCTATAGTATGTCTTCTTAAATGCACCAGGTGTATAGTATCGATACTAACAAGTAACAATCACACATATATGTCTCATCTTATTATGTACTAAGATCTTTGCCTTTGTTGTGAATGATAGTGAGGACGAAACACTCAATTATTTGCCACGTAATTTTATGAAATTGTAATATGTTGACAAACTTTAATGATTGTCCTTTTGTTAAGTTGTGCAGTATGAGAAATCATTTACTTTAATGGCCTACTCAAATCTTTGGATAAACTTGAGTGGACAGAGTACTATTAACTATTCAGGTTCTTGTTCTACTGAGTGCATCATTTGTGATAGATTAGGATTGCTCCCTAGTTGCTGTGAGATTTTATCATAGTCAATTTATAGTTAGCATTCTTGATTGTTTTTTACGAGTTTCTCCATTGACTTGACTTTCATAATATTGCAGTTGGCATGTCTCATTAACAATGCCAGCAGGAGTTGTAGAACTGCCGCATTCCTTGAAGCCAACAGAGGAGTGCACTCTTGATCAGGTTTAAACAGAGATGCTTCTTGCTAAAATTTTAACCCCCTTGAAGCTTGTTCATATTTATTTGACATTTGTTGAAGTAGAGTTTCAATCTTTTAGATTATACTACAAGAATGATTTTTTCGGTAGATAGTTTGCAATCGTAAGCCTGCTTTTTTCTTTTTCTCTTCTTTTTGGTTATCGATTATGGGACATGTTATTGTCTTATGCTTTAATAATGATATATCTTTCGTGATTTATGATTCTGTTCATATCTTATTTGTTAGTTGTGTGCTAGATATTTTATTTGTTATTATCTAAAATGATATCTTGACATGTCTTTTACGTTATATTAACCGATGTTTTCTAAAAGAGTAAGAATATTCCATGTATATTATTGATATCACCCTTTACAATCTATACTTTACATTGCCATCAATCTAGAATTATAAAAAGGAATAAATCTCTCTAGGAAATGTCCTATTATCATCTAGCAATATATTTGGAAAGATATCAATATTATACAACTATATAATCTTACTTTATGTGAAAGATCATTTCCTTTGATTTTCTAATCAATAAAATCTCTTAATTTCCAATCACCCCTTGATTGCCGAGTTAATTAGGCCCATTCAATCTTCAATCCAATCATCCAAATTTTCAATTAGATCATCAAGGATATGCCAACAATGTTAATATGTTTATTAAGGTCTTTCATAGCAGGCTCAATACTTGATATTCATAGGTTATAATCTAGGGCCTTTTTTGGAAGAAATGCGGTTGGTCGTTTTCAGTTTTTGTCTTATGTGAGGCTATCAACAATGCAATAGACCCTAACTGCTTGGGCATTGCTTTACAAACCCTTTTGTTGATGTTCAGCTCTATAGGGTGTTCTAATAAGTTCAGCACACCATAGTATCTCAATGAAAAGCTTTATGGTATCCTTTTTATTCTTACAATGCTCAAGGATAAGTTCTTATTCTTATGTGTTGCTTACCCTTTCCTCCTGCCCACAATAACAAACAAATAATGAAAGCAAAAAATTAAATACATAAGCAGCTATAACTAGTAGGATGCGAGACAGCATATATAGTCTTTTGACAAGCTCAGTTGTATTTCTTTTGGCATGTGATATGTGCATTTTCTCACAGAAACAATCTAATGAATAGTAAAGTATATGCTGTCATGTCTTGCAAATTGCAATGATGCTATTCCAGCTCCTATAGTGGCCGCAATTTGCTTTGCAGCATCCACAAATGTTTGTTTGCTTTTGAAAGATGAGCAGAATATTCTTACTTAACTTTTTGGCTGGGTGTCTGGGGTATATACATGATTGGCACTCCCTATTTGGAAAGCAACATGGTGCTGATGAGTGTGTTAGCCATCAGGTGTATGCAGTTCGGAAATGTGGTCCTTTAAGAAGGGATTCATGATAAGCTAACGATTTAGGAAACTGTCTGCAGAAGGAGAAATTTGTTGATTAGTTGATGTATCTTGTAAATGACTAAATAAATTTTGTTTTGCCTTTTGACTACCTTACTAATGGATGGAGAAATGTATTAATCATTTTCTTATACATTATACTATGATGAGGAAAGTGCCTGCCTTTCATCCTTTTCTTTTGTATAGAAGGGCTTATATGTGTGTGTGTGTTTATATTATATGCGCAATGTTATTTTTACTGTGCTATAACTTTCCTTCAGTTGCTGGAAAGACCTGCGTACTAGTAAAATGCAGATGGATCTTTGACTTTTCACTTAATTGGAAATACTTTCTATTTTGCTTGCTCTTGAGGGTGTATACTCTGCTTGTACTGTGGTCATTTTAAGTTTCTTGGTGATCCAATGTAGCAACCAAGTCTAAAATTTTGATAATCTTTCCTTGTGCAAGTTGGCAATTAAGTGCATTTGTCTAGGAAAATATTTACGATGTGGAATTTTGTTAGTTAAGTTCTAAGATATTGATAGAATATATGACGGTAGCGAACTGCTAAGTATTTTAGTCACATATATTATTTCCGATTTCATTTAATTAATTTTGCCTTTTGAGGTTCAAACCCATTCTTTAGAGACAAGTTTTGAATTTCGCAGAGTTTGGATGCTGAAGGTCAATTGCCCGAGAAAGTCACTTGCTATGATGGAACGTTCTATAATTACTTTAGCATGGGTAAAATCGTCGTTTGGCTATTAATTGATACATGATTGAATTGTGCAGATGTATATTTGTCCCGATTGTTTTGTTTTTCCTTGCACTTTCTTAAATTATCCACACATTTCATTTTCTCGTCGACGTTGACATTCAGTTGTATTGCTTCATTTAAATCCTCATCTCTTGCTCCTTGACTAAGTAGCTTGTGTAGCACCTGAAAAAATCTTTATTTTTAGATGCATTTGCTATTCTTACTTAAGACCCATTCTAAACGTTGAACAATAGAGATTCTATCCTTTAATAGACACGTGTGAAATAGGATATAAATGTCAAATTTAGTCCCAACTTTTTGTCGAACTTTCTCTGCAGATTTTCAGTGGAGCATTAAGCATGGTTAGTGTCATTGAGAGTAAATATCAACATCATTTATGCTAAAAATGTGAGTAGTTCAACTTTGTCAAGGAAACAGTGGTAGAAGCCCAATTTCTTTGATCTGTAGCAAAAATGGTATCAATATAGGTACCAAGGGCATATAATACCAACATGAAGCAAGTAGTGGTCCAATTTCTTGTACTGTTGCAGTAAAATTCAGGTCAACTTTCCCAAGGAAAAGCTCGTTTAGAACAATAACCCAACTATGTAATGCTTGGTGCTGATGACATAAATTTTTTGTTTCACTGCCTTTGTTCATTTCTACAGCACTGTTACTTTTATTGGTCAATATTTTGATGCTTTCACTGTATAAATGAGAAGAATTAAGGGTGAGGAGGGACTGTGAATCCAGGGTTACTTCTACCTACTCGTTGTATTAGAATGACAAGGTGGAAAGAGGTCCCTCATCATCAAATTAATGAAAAGGGTGATATTTGTTCACTACCTTACTATGAACCAATATGAAGATTTCTTCTGTTTGTGATCAAAGTGTAAGAAAATCTCAATAGCTTTCTATCATTAAATTGGCTTCTACTGAGAACTAGGATTTGGCTACAACTGCATGGTTAAGTCTTTTCTATATCAAATAAACTTGGAGATAGGGATGATCTAGTAGACTAGTACACAGAGCGTCCTGCATTGCTGGATCTAGAATATTAGATTTACGTAATCTTAACACTACAATATAATACGAGGCCATTTTTGTTGTTTTAACCTGTGACTTCGAGATTATAGTAGAGTACTTTATCATTGTGTCAAGACTCACCTACTAAATAAAATCAAAAAATCTTTTGGGGTGAAAGTGGCAAATATTAGTGTACTTAAAAAATTTTACTATAACTACATGTGTTAGTTAGAAATTAGCTTAGGATAGTTGAATTAGTACTTCATAATATTCCCATACGTGTATACATCAAACATGGTATGGAACTTGTCTGCATTTCTGCAAACTCCTCTCCAACCTGCTATAATTGCAGCCCAAAAGAAAAAATGGACACTCTTTAATCACTGAATGCCAATAACGTGCATCCTCTATCTAGATGGAGCCACCTCATAACTAATGTTATGTTAATGATTGTCCATCTATGTAGCTTTACCATTTCAACCTTTTTTTGACATCAGCACTTTCAGCAAACACTAATCACTGCCATTGACCATTTGTCTCCACTACATGACTGCACATCCAATTAATTTTCCTCCATCACAATCAACTTGGCTTCTCCTTGCTCAAAGACAACAAATCAAAATAAACCAGGTCCAAATTCCAATTTTTTCCTTGAACCAATAACATCACAAGGCTGGCGAATTGACATCTTGTTTTGGTTAAATATTAAAAATATAAACAATGAGAACGGAAAAAAGAAAGAATGTTAAAAACAACCTAAAGAGACAGTGAAGAAGTCTCGGCAATGGGATAGGTTGGACATGGCATTAGGAGGATGGAGATTGTGGTGATTTGTGGTGTCCAAATGCAAATTGACTAAACTGATGCCAACATTGATGGGTTTTTAACTTGCCATCAATGTAGTACTAATAGCTATTTAGATCTTCAGGGATGAGGATTTACATGCAGCAATGATTTCTTGTTTTGTGGAATTTAGCAATAGCCTCTTCAATTCCATCTGCAGCCAACTTTTGGGCTGGTTTAAATACGCCTTTACACAGCAGTTTAGATATTTGACCTTAAAAGAGAACTAAGAAGCATTAAGCATTATAATTGATTTGCTGATTGCAAATCAGCATTAAGCATTAAGCATTAGAATGGTTGGTTGGTTATATGGCTTTAAATAGTGATTTAAGAAGAGTTAGGGATGATGCTTAATTTGTTGAAAATGACTGGTAATTTGTACATTAGTAAAGGAGGCCAATCAGGCATAATAATAGATGGGAGTGTTGTCAACTTAAGGAAAATGGAAAAAATGGAGTGACTGTTTCATGTGAAATGGATAGTGTCCCAAAACCTCCTTCTGCATATATTTACAGATGTTTAGACATTTGAAAGAATTTTTCATAAATTGCTGTTGTGAGAACTTGAAACTGCCCCCAATGCTTATCATATTGATCTTGGTATATCAATAACCATGTCAATAGTGGTTTGATGCTTGATTAAACATCAGATCTCACATGTTCTTCATAAGAAGAATGCTACCATTAATGTCACAATCTCGTATCATGCAGGAATGGATGCACAAGTTGCATATGGCTTCCATCATTTACGTAATGAAAGGCCTTACCTTGCTCAGGGTCCAATTGCAAATAAGGTTTGATTGTTCTTCTCTTGTCTACTGAGTTTGTACCATATTATGTTTTGCTGATGTAATGTCAATGACTTACTATCTCGTGTAGAAGGCAATTTGTCTGTTGATCTAGTCTTCTTTCATATACACATATCCCACACTGCTGAAGTCTCATGCACTACCCCTTTTGTGTTAATTGAGGTTACTCTACATTATTCGTATTCTGCATTATGGTATTTCTTCGCATATTAGGTCCCTCTGGCTCACCCTTAGAATGGGGACTTATTTTCGTTGTTTGTTAAATGATGCCAATTCTGTCTTGCCTTATAAAGTGTATTCACATATAATTTTTTTCTCATGTACCTATCCCAAATTGCAAGTATGCCTTTTCAATTTTCATGGGGTAAAAGCACTGTGCAATTGTTAAGTTGTACTGGCATCCCTTCCCGTCCATGCTTGAAGATTATTAGTATCGAGCGTGTTAGAATGCCTCAAAATAAAAATAGGTCAAAAGGAGCCTTATCTTGTTTCTCTTCACTCAGTAACTTTATCTCTTCTTGTTTGTTTCTTATAGTGTACAATTATGAGGCTGTCATGAATTTGGTGACATAGGAAACTAATCTTTGAAATTATGGCTGATCAATTCTAAAAACATATAGTTGATAGTGATTTGCTGGTTGTCTATGCATTTAGCTTTACCAATGAAATTTTCAATTAATTGGTTCAAGAAAGGTGAATGGAAAGCTGGGTTTCCATGACTTAAGTAAATGGACAAATACTGGAAGATGAGATATCATCATCTAAGTAAATAAGAAATAATGTAAATGTGCTTGATTCATTACAGTAGCAGTACTTAAATGTCAAAAGATTCTCGACATAAGCTTGTTCTGTTTCTGTTGTCATCTTCTATTTATTTGATTCTATTCATAACTTTAATTTTATGGTCAATTTTATGAAAAATTGTTGCAATGTCAAAGTTTTTCTTATTGATCTTCATTTTAAAATTTTTACACTTAAAAGTTGTTTGACATCACATATATATTGGCATACTACTCAAATGTGGTGAATCTGATTTAATCTTTTAGAATAGAATAAATTTGCCTTGAAATAGAAATGATTTGGAAAAACAAGAATTGATAATTGAATTGAAAAAAAGGAGTAAAATGTCAAAAATCTTTATGATATTTTTTCATTTTCTTAGTTATTGATCAATTAAGATTAATTTTTTTACTATTCTGAAGGAATGTCACTTTGCTTGACTATTGAAAATTTTCATTATATTAGTCGCGGGTGTCATTTAGCATTTTATCTTGAGATGTCCCCTTCAAGTTGAGAATATAATTTACAGTGCCATGTGAATGAATGACTTTTAGTTTGACTGTGACAGCTGATCTACTCTGGATACAGCTGTACTCAGGGCTGGTTTTGTACACCTTGTGTCAGCAATCCGGGTTTAAGGTTAGAGTTTCCTTCAACTGAAACATTTGTTATTTGTTCCTTGTATGCGGGTTCAATCTGATTGTTATGTCATTTAATGGAAGCTAGAAATCTGTTGTTTCATGGAAATTTTTTGTGTGGCACCTTTGGAGGGAATATCTTGTCCTTGAAGTTCAATTCTTAAGCATGTAAGTGATCTATGACATAAATATGTCTGTGAAAAATTTAAACGAATGGTCTGGTGCATGTGATGTTTCACATTGCTGGCTTTGGCAGGTCATCTATATATATTGTTATCTTTGTAATGCAAAGAGACTAATTTTGTAATTTGAACCTATAATATTAAAGTGACAACATAGGACCTTATCATTACATGTAGGCTTCTTACCTCAGACTCAATAAAGTCTTCAATTCAAGAAGCCACGTGCATTAGGCCACCGATATGCCATTATGCAGTCACTATTTTTGCCACCATGTTGTGTAAACACTGTCTCCGATACTTGTGTCGCACATGAGATGTTATTCTATAGGGTGAGATGCTAGCGTAATTAATTGATTAGTGCAATAATAAATAAAGATTTATTTTCCTTTGCAGGGGGCTTAATAACATCTTGAGGTTACATATTAAAAGAGTCAATTGTTCAGAATGGGAGGAGATTCGTATTGCTTCAAAGTACCTTTCAATTGTTGCATATTTTCTGTCTTGAAATTTGCGCAGATTTGTAATTTTGTTCTTATTCCATGTTTGCTCATAGTACTTCTTTTCCTGTATATTTCTCCAGTATAAGATCATTAGTTGCTTTAAATCTTCATAACTATGCTAGTGGAAGACACCCCTGGGGTAATCTTACTCCGGAATATTTGGAAAAGGTAATACTTGGGTTCTCTCTATCTCTCTCTCGTGCTAAAAAAATGAGCCGTTCATTTGTGTGGTTTGTGCATGCATACGAACACACGGGCATCTGACTGACTGACACTCATCTCAAAGCTAAGTTTAGCACTGAATTTTTAGCATTGATTTCCCAGAGAGGCTTTGTTGATGCGCATGCTGATGACGGTCTGCTTGAAATTTTTGGACTAAAGCATGGATGGCATGCTTCTTTTGTCATGGTCGAACTTATATCTGCCGTACACATAGCCCAGGTTATCACTTAGCACCTGTTTTGTTTGTGTTATTTTTTTAACTATGATGGCTGGCATAACTGGTCATACACCTAATTATACTTTGGGCATGTAACAACTGAAACGTTAGATAAACATATCAGTATCTATATTGATCACGGACGAATTGGGTGATATGTATCGGATGCAATAAAAAAATGTGAATCAAAACTTGTGGGGCAAATATTAACCAATATTAGATAATAGTGGATATATTGACCGTTATAAAAAAAAAATGACGGATGTATTGACAATTATTTTGATTATTAGCCAATATCTCCTAGATATAGGGACATAATATGAGGAGATGTTTGTATCAGTGTGGCCATGTCTAATATACATATTGGACTTTTTGTTTTAGTGAATCAAAATTTTAGGGATAAATGTCAGCCGATATATCAGAAAATAAATAGTGCCTATACAAACATTTTAAATAATAGCTAATATATCTGAATTGTGTAACTTTGGTAAGTGCTTTGCATCTTCTTCATAAGAGACACGATGAGATTTATGTCGTTTTCATAGATAATCATTGATTGGTAAAAAGTTGATCCTTCGCTCCATTGAATGTATTGCCTTTCAGGCGGCGGCAGTTCGGCTGGAAACTAGAGGGGGGGAATGGACACAATCGTTTATGCAGATGGATGGGGAACCATGGAAGCAACCATTAGACCAGGATTGCTCAACATTTGTGGAGATTAAGAAGGTGCCTTATCAATCGTTAATGATCAATGGAGACTAAATTTGCCTGACTATTCGTGTAAGTCCTCTGCCGTTTTTCTATTTATGTCAACGGTAAGTGTCTCTTTTAAGCAGCTGCAGCTTGAGACGCTTGTAACTTGTGTTAGTTTTTTATTTTCATTTTTGGCGTAGGTTAGTAATATCACCCAGCTTTTTACTGTAGCGTGTCTTTAGCTGGGTCAATAATTGTGCTCCTTTATCTGTTTGCTCTGCTATCAAACAAGCTTATATAAAAGCAAAAGGTGAAAATTCCAAGACTGGAAAAATCACGATTCGTGGTGAGATAGAACTGAGGGAAAAACTTTGTCGTGACGGAAACTCTGTGAAGGTGATCAAAATCAGATTTTCCAATTACCTTAGCCTGTTTGATAGTATACAAATAAGTATACAAATGGGTATATTAATAGTATTGTTTGTAGTTTTTGATCTTTTGTCGTGTGAGTATCGAACTTTGAGAAAAAGTGATGTTAACTCTTTATCGAAAGAAGCTCCAAGTTGTGACCTAAAAAAAGCTCCCAGTCAGCTGCGATTATATGCATCAATCAGATGAGGAAGAGGAAGACATGTTTGCCATGATTATTTAAAGCAAAAAGCCCATGAAGCTATCACCTCCCAAAGAAGTTGAATTGGTCAATACTTTCTTCTGAAAATGAGTTGTGTCGACATCAACGCTCCATTATTTCCACATAAAAAATGCTTACTCATAATGATTATCAGTTCAAAATCACCGTAAGAGACGTAAGTAGAGCGATCAAATTAAGATGAGCATTAAGTAGAATTATTAATTCGTTTTATTTTGGCTTAAAAATTAATTTTTAAAATCACGAAAATAGCTTTTGTTATGTCCATACAGGCACTTAGTGACCAACAAAGCCTAGTGTGCCATCCATCACTTATGCCTTAATTGGGGATGTTGTTGTTGCCAATACCATCGATATGAAATATAAAGGAAGCAGAAAAGTGACTAAGAACCAATGAAGGCCAAAAGGTAGAAGATGATAGTGGTGGTGTATATGATAAACAAATAATTAGTGGTCAATCAAGATGCTAAGCAACAAAGGAGACTATGGCAGTAATCCCACTCCAACCTTAGCCACTAAATCCAAAGTCAGCGCGGTGAATCTTTTAGTTGATAACGGCCTGTGTCTATTGGCACAAGCCCGTTTGGAGTGCTCCGTCGCATCGGTTTTATGGTTAATTGAATTACTTACTCAGTAACAATTTTGTTTTAATAAGATGCTTCCATTTGATGGTAGTGGTTGCAATTGGGACGTCATCTTTCTTTTTTATGGGGCCTCATGAATTTGTTAATCTTTTGCTCTATGATTGAGTGGAGACCCATCCGCTCAGGGGAGTAGGCCTTCAGCTTTTATGCGGTGGAATTGGTTGTCCATTTTTTGTTCGTCATTGTCTACATCTTTTATGGTGGACGCACGCGATAAACTCTATGTGCCAACTGAATGAGTTCACTTGCTTGCAATATGTTTAATTGGTATATAAAAATAAGATGAAAACAAGGCATAGTTATAAAGTTTAATTGGTAGGTTATGAAGTTTAAGTGTTATTGAAACAGGGTATGAATAAATGTTTTGTTGTTGGGTTTGTGTAAAGCAATAAGAAAATAACATTTCCTTGGTAAGAAGGATCTCTGAACTCGTTACTTCTTTCCTTCCCGTCACTTACATTTTTAATTGACATGGACTCCAAGGCCCTCTTATTCTTCCTTCACTGCGCAAAAATAAAAGCTTTGTGTCGAGTCACAGTTATTTATTTTTTCAATACCTTATTTTGATGATATTTAATTTTTAAAAAAAATTATTCTTCTAGTACTATGCTCTAAATTATAGTAATTAAGATATTATTTATTTTAAATAAATGATCATAATTTACTAAAAGAATTTCTCTTTTCGACCTCAACTGAAGAGGCTATATTCAACTACAAAAGCAAGCAAAATTTTTGATATTTTTAGTCGAGTTATTGATGTGATGAGGAGCGGGGTGTCCATTACACATGGTGATGGAGCTTGTTCATCTCCTTTCTTAACTGTTGAATCTATAGGATCTAATAATTAGGATGAAAATTATTGAATATATAAAAGTAATATTTTTTATTATTTTTAAAAAATATTAAAATATCAAAATATTCATATTTAAAAAAAAAAAAAAAACTTATTTCATTGTTTTAGTTTTTTTTATCCGACTGTTGATTTTTTAATCCAACAGATAAAAATAAAGATAGGGGGAGCACTGCTGATCCAAGCACTTCTCTTTTAATAAATGGAACCATCACAATCAGCATTAATATTTAAATACCAATGAATTAATTATCAAATCAATTTTTGTTTCACAGATAATATTTTTGCTAATAAAAAAGTAATTTGATCAAAATGTAATCTCTATGTGTTGATTTATAATTACATGCACCAAAAGAACTAAAAAAAAAAACTGAAGTGGGAATGCCTTGATATGTACGAAGGATGCATGGTGGAATCTGACTACCCTATTTGGGGATGATGTTTTTCACTTTAGGGAGAGTGGCATTTGTTTCTCAATTTATAAATGTTAGATTAAATTTAAATAGTTATAATTTTTAAAAATAATAATTGTTATATTTTTAAAGATTCCTATAATATTAATATTTATTAAATATTAAATTTTATATAAATAAAATTAAAAATAATTATATAGATAATATTATTTAATATTTAAATTTTATCTGTTTAATTCTTTTTAATTTAATAGTGAGAACAAAGAGAAGCAAACACTATCTTCCTGGCCCCTCCTAGATATTGACCGGCAGAGACCAATGGGGCCCCATCCTCTTGATATAATTTGCCATAACTTTATACTTTTGTATCTTTCTAAAATTTGCCTTCCTCGATAAAACGTTTTATATCACGGACTATGGTGATTATTGATAAGAAATTTTTTTTTTTTTTTGGACAATAAGAAAGTCCAAGCATACCAATTGTGGGGCTCTTGATTACTCTTATGAGAGTCTCACGCTCGTATATATAACAAATTTTGAGTTTATTAGTCCAAGGTTTTGCTCGGTGTTCGAGTTGGACATTGGAAAATTAAGTGGGACAATGAGCGAAACAATTTTGCCAAGAGTTGGTGCTTGATGTGTATAACGTCTGATTTTGAATTTTAAATTATGATATCATTAATTAATTTTTAATTAATTTAAAAAATAATTACATAATAAAAGTTTAATTGAGAATCAAATTTAGACATTCCAATGAGCATATGATACACGCTCATGTGTGTTTCAAACCAAATGTGCATGCTTGTGAGGTAGCTGTAGGGCACTCATGTGTATTTTGAATAAAATATTACATCTAATGTGACAATTGTACACCCCTGAAGGTTTGAGCGATTCCTGATATGTACCTAATCGGTTCTTGTGTACCTATTCGTCTACAAAAATAGCACAAGCACTATTTTCAACCAAATTTTTGCAGGAAAAAAGGAAATGAGTGAGAAAGAAAAGAGAAAATGAAGAGAATGAATGAGATTTTAAAACTTTTGGGACTCAGCTCTGTCAAATTTAAAGAGGTATTTGAGTTGTGTTTTGATATAATGTAAACAACTTGTTACTAACGGGTTAAGCCTTCTCAAAATTTACAAATAAAATTATCTTACCCACGATTTGAAATTAACAATGGTGATTATTGTAGAAAAGATTAAAGAGTCCAAAATTAATGACTCATATTTGATGGAGATTGCCACATATTTAAATGATGAGTCATAAGTATATTTTAATATTTGGATGGATAAAATTCTTCAATTTTGAGATAATATTTGCTTGCCTAATATTGAGGATTTAAAAGAAAATATTTTAAATGAGGCTCATAGAGTAAAGTGCACAATTTATTCTAAAGCAAATAAGATATATATCAGGATATGAAAAAAATTTTTAATGAAAAAATATGAGATGGGAGATTATGACTTATGAAGTAAGATATATAGTGTGCAAATAAGTCAAGGACAAATATAGAAAATTTCTAAAATTTTTACACCCTTTGCTATTTCTAGTTAAAAGTGGAAATATATAACAATAAATTTTATTTTGGATCTAATTAAAATAATGAGAAATTTTAATACTATTTGGGTGATTATGAATAAGTTGACAAAATAAACTCACTTTTTACTAGTGAGGATGATATTTTCTAATAATCATTTAGCGGCTACACATAAATAAGATTATTGTATTGTATGGTATTCCAACTTTGACTATTTTTTAATTGTGTCATGAGATTTATATCAAAATTTTTTTAAAAAAAAATTGTATAAAAAATTGGGTACTAATTTAAAATTCAGTATAATATTTTACTCCCAAATAGATAGTCAATTGGGGAGAATTATTTATATTTTAGAAGATATGTTAAGGGCATCTATTTTGTAGATAAAGAAATTATGATAATTATTTACCTTTAAATAAATTTATCTATAATAATAGTTATCAGTCAACTATCAAGAAAGCCTCATTTGAGGTATTATATGGATAAAGATATTGGTCACCTATTAATTAGGAGAAAATCAGTGATTAAAAACTTTTGGACCTCGATATTATTAAGGATACATCTGATAAAATTAAAATTATTCGAAAATGTCTAATAATTAACAAAAGTCACCAAAAGAGTTATGCTAATTGCCAGATATCTGATTTGAATTTTGATGTGGGTAATTACATGTTCTTAAAAGTGTCTCTGAGTAAAAGAATATTGAGATTTGAGGTAAAAGGGATATTGAAGCTAAAGTTTATTGGGTCATTCAAAATTTTATAGCAATTAGAGATATGATATATAGACTAGCCTTACTTTCTAGTTTGGTGGATTGTCTTGATATTTTTTATGTGTCAATGTTAAGAAAATATATATTCAATTCTTCAACATTATTCAGTATGAACCATTGTAAATTGCTCAGAATCTAACATACATTGAGACTCTAATTCAGATTTTAGAAAAAAAAAGATCAAACTTTGTGCACCAAGGTAATTCTATTGGTAAATATATTGTGAAGAAATCATTCATTTAATAAAACAACTCGGAAGAGTAAAGATAAAGTCCATGAGAAATATCCTTACTTGCTCGAGTTTTAAGGTAAATAAATTTTAATAATAAAATTTTATAATGGAAGAGTTGTAATATCCAATTTTTTGATTTTAAATTATGATATTATTGATTAATTTTTAATTAATTAAAAAAATAATTATATAATAAAAATTTGATAGAAAATCGGATTTGGACATCATGTATATTTGGGCAAACTCTATTTTATTATTTATTTTAATATGTATACTTTCTCAAAATGTAAAAAATTTTGTACTTATATTTTCTTGAAATGAAAGTTTCGCACTTTGCCTACAAAAAGAAAAAGTTTATATATTTGTTATGGAGTTATCCGGTTTGGTATTTTTATTAAAAACTATTGTAAAAAATTAATCAAAACAATATATTTGGACACTCTACTATATTTAGATAAATTTAAAGACTACAATTATTATTCACAGATGGTAAAAGAAAGTAGTGTTTGGCTCTATCCATAAGAAAAAATATATATACAACTTGTTTCCGAATTTAAATAGTAGTTATTTGGTTTAAAGTTATTGAAAATTATGTGCAATCTTTTTTCAAAGTATATTTTTTAGTTCTTAATTCTTAAAATGTATTATGTTTTGGACTTTTAATATTTGTGCCTTCATCTAATTTGATATTCCACATATTTAACTTTTGATATTTGTAGATTTTGATTGTTACTTAGATTTATCTGAATTTAGATTAGACTTTGAGTCTTTAAGTTTATGATATGAAACTTTTGGATGATTTCATACATTAAAATTCTTCTACATAGTATAAATTTTATGTACGAAATCATAATTTTAAACATGGTTAAATAGATACTTAACATGTTTAAACTTTTGAATCGTATTGGATTTTCATATATGTTTTTATTGTTTTTGCTTTTTTGCTCAGATTTATGAACATACATTTTTCATTACATAACTTATCAAGCTTTGGATTCATAATTTTTATTATTTTTATTTTTTTCAAATTAGAAGGTTACGAATTACTTGCAGAGAGCTTGGACAAAAAAGTTTGAAAGATTATATTTATATTTTATTATATTTAGATTTGCATTAGTACTACTAAGCAAATCTCTTTTGGGAGCAATTCACCGAGGAGAAAAAAATGAGAAAGAAGAAGAAGAAAAGTTTATCACCTATTCATACAATAATCTGTATACTTTCTCCCTATACTTTTATATGATTTTCTGAACTCAATACAAAACATTTTCTACAACTCTAATTTTTTCGTTTGCTTTCCCTTTGTACTAATTATATATATATATATAGTTTTATAATATGGAAAATAATTTGTATGTTACAAATTAGTGATCATCAACCTTACTCTTACATAAAATTGACTCTGAAACTCTCGTACCAACAGGGTTTTGTGAAACTTTAGAAAAGAAAAACAATTAGGGAAGGAAATTAGCATATTAGATCATATAGATATGGGATGTTAAGTATAAAATAAAGAAGATTTGGATAGATATGGTTTGGCATTTTAGCAAGAACTATTTGGAGCTTTTATCAGTGGTGTGTCGGACAGATATGTACGCAACATGGTCGAATAAAATAAACAAAATAAAATAAAATAAATTAAAAGGAGGTTTGCATATACAAGTGATGGGCCCCTTGGGGATGTCCCAGTTTGTTCCATTGGCCCACCCTCCACTCTCTCTCTCTCTCTCTCTCTCTCTTTCTCTCTATTATATGGTTTAATCAGCTAATCCGACCTTTCCTATTTTACCCCTTTTTTTGGGGAAATGACAAGTTTTTGTTTAGTTTAATTTTACTTGAGAATATTTAGTTTTATGAAAAAATATCATTTTTTAAGGAATGAGAATAATGTGATCTCATCTTTTAAGGAATGAGAATAATTGTATCACAGGAGATCTGAATTATTTATCTTGACTTAGGAAGTCGGTCTTTATCACCGGCCATTGAAGGTCAACTCTACTAGCTACACACCATCATTGATTGCTAGAATCGAGTCTGATTGGTCCCAATGCTATTACTAGAAGCCTATTGGCCCCCTCTCGTTATCGGTCATTTTTTATTAGTAGGCTCAATCCGTTTGTCATTGCTAGAAGCTTGTTAGCCCATTGTCATTTAGGCTCCATTTATCATTGCTAGATGATGATTTCTTCTTGCTCCTCTCAATATGTTGAAGATTCTGTGCATCGCCTGTGTTTTCTATTACGATGTTTCCCTGAGTGTTTGGAAACCAGTTCAAACAAAAGTCAAATGTGCCTGAGTATACGGAGATTAAGATAAAATATAAAATCTTTTACCTATTTTTTGGTTCAAATTAATTCTTTTAATCGTAATTTATTCTATTTTAAAGAATCAAAATACTGATATTTTTGACAATGTCTTTAACTTTCACGGCAATAAAACTACTTGAATCATTTGTAACATTCTATCAAATAAGAATCAAATCAATGATGATAACTATCCCCTTAATGCTTTTTCTAGTTTGGTTAACTTTATCTTGCCAGCATTTATCCTCTCTTTTTAGCTCTGTATTTTGCTTTGTATATTTTGGTACGGGCCTTCTGTCTATTCTAAGATACTTAGTTATTTTAACTCATTTGTTAATCGTTGTGTTTTTAATAGTCTTTGCACATATAATTTTTTATAAAATAAAATATTTACTTAATTCTTTTTTTTTAAAAAAAATAGAGATATTTCGGTAAGAAGTAATTATTATTTCGTTGCATAATTCATTTTAAGCCTTTGTAATTAATCATGGCCTAAAAAAGAAGTAGGATTGAAGGAATTTCAACCTTTTTCCTTTTTTGCTTTAGCTTTCTTAGTGTTCGCATTTCCAATCTTATCTCGTATTTTATTTTATTTTTTTTTTCAGGTTTCCGTCGTCACCATTTCATTCTAATTTATCGAGTAGGGAGAGGTCATGGGGTAATGTCACGTCAAAATCTGTTGTTCATTTTAGATAAGAAATATTTTAAAAATTAAATATAAATATTTTATATTTATTTACTATCATCATATTTATTTCACTGATCAATAAACATTTTAAAATTAATGTAACTTTTGTTATATTGTATATATAACTCATTTAACAGCTTTAAATTACTTTTTTTTTTTGGGATATAATTCCTCTATTTATATTGTATACAAAACTTCATTAACAGCTTCAAATTTGTTATTTCGATAACCCCCTTTTTTATTTTTTTATTTTCATTTTTTTTTTTTTGCCTTTTTATTGATTTTTGACTGGCAATGTGTGGACGTACATTTTGGCGTGCAGCGGCTTTACGAAAGGGCTACAATTGAGTATGACATAGCGTAACAGACACTCAACTAGCTTTAAAGTAACTCTACTACAATTACATTCTAATCTTGATATTATATATAGGATAATGTTAAAGGGGTACTCATTACTTATAGTTAATGTTTTACTCCTTTATATGTATTAGTAAATTTATTTTAAAATAAATAAATTGATAAGATATTATATTACTTTATAATATTTTATTAATTTTTAAAATATAGCTACAATCAACTCACGCACCATTACAAAGGTGATGATAAAATATGCATAGGGCGACTCTCCTAGTGAAGGTCAAACCCTAGGCTCCGAGCAACTCGACTTGCCAAAGGTTGCTATAATCTGTTGGAAATCTCTCCCATGAAGAAGTTCCGGTCAACATCCTATTGACCGGATGGACTTAGAAAGACGGTCTACAAGGATGACCGGCTCATTAAGGCAACTCAGAGCACCTGTCATGGCTAAAGGGAGAAGGTTGGCCGATTGCTCATTTAGGTGAAGCCACGAAACCCAAGACAACATACCGCGCCTGCTGCTGCCGAGGGCGTAAATGCTTCATCGCAGTCGATACATGCTTTGGGAATCGTGCACCAACCACGAGGAAGGACGTGCTGGTTCAGTTGCTAAGACATTTGTATATCCTTATATATGTGTGGGTGGTAAATAGAAAGAGATAAGTGTAGAAGAGCAGAGTGTGTGAGAGTAAAAACAAAGGAGAGGAAGAAGGCCCGACTGAGTGTGTGTGCATTTTTACCTTACTGTTTGTAATCTCTATCTCATATATAGTGTAATTTTTTCGGACTCATCGTCCTGTGATTTTTCCCTTGATTCATAAGGGTTTTCCACGTAAATATCAGTTGTCATTATTCTTTCTTTCCTTCTCTTCGATTCCTTTGTGCTTGTGACGATAGGCCGCCCTGTTTCCGACCAACATGATCAAACTTAATCTGCTCAAATGTTTGTGGTTCAAGCCACGAAGAATCAAAATTCTAATTCTTGAGTTCGAACCAGCTTGATGATCCTGACACTGCGAAAACAATAAAGTCTTGAATTACTACACTTGGGGCAAGCTAGTTGAAGTCATAAAACTCAAGAAGAGGCGACAATAGCAGCGGATGTGAGAAAATAAATTTAGTTATCGTGGCATATGTGCAGTTTGATTAATTGCGAGTGGACCATAACTTTTGATCTTACTTGTATGTCCTTTTTAATTTTAATATATTTATTATTTATTTTTAAAAAATTACAGATTGGATTTTGCTTGATATAAGATTTATGTAATGGGATCTTTATCAACTAATGATTCAACAACTTAAGTTTTTTAGCTAAAGCTAATGTTCGACACGTATGCAAAAATATTTTTGGGCTAATCTCCACCTGCCTCAATCAATTATATTTGAGCTAGCTTTTAGCCAAAAAAAAGGTATCCCACCGGGTCCCACACAATGGGCTATTAGCTAAATAACAGAGCACATTTTTAATATATTTAACTATACAACAACCGATGTGATAATATACGATTTTGAATTAACCCGTTAATGCTTGAATTAACCGATGGTAACTAAACTTACCACATTTTAATATATATATATTTTACATGCAAAAAAAAAAAAAGCTGCAATCTGAATATCTTGATTCGATAGCCTTCGACTTTAATCAACTCAACTAAAGGCTGATTCGGCTGCCTTTGTTTTATTATTATTATTATTTTCCATAGTGATCGTATTTTGTGCTCAATTATTCTGTTGGGCAACCTGACATTGTTCTCAAGTATTTTGTGGGGTGGGCCCAAATATTCTCATGCAAATGACGCCATTTACCACGCTCACTAACAGTGTTTTTTCTCAATACATCATTACTTTTAATATTAATGTAATCTATTTATTTATTTGTTATTATGACACGATATCACTCTGTAAATTTATTAAATATAATAAAATATAAATATCATATATCTTAATAATTGATTAAATTAGTTATATGTTATTAAGTCATAAGAAACATGTAATTTGTGATGTCTCGTCAACTGATATTACCCTTTCTAAAGAAACGAGGAGGGCTGCACCTGCAATGGAGCAGTCACTGCTACTCTCTTTATAATTATAAAATTAAATTTAATAGTTATGATTTAAATATAACAACCATTATTGTTTTACTTTTTATAATTTAATGATTTTTATTAAATATCATATCTAATATAAAGTTTGGAAAAATTATTGTTTCGGAGATGCTTTTAAGATTTAAATCTCTCCGGCAGCAGCGCCCCTGTATCCTTCTATAAATGCCCTTTTCACTGAGACGTTGCCCCTCGATCTCTTTCTCCATCTTCTTCTTCTCCTTCAGATTCCCATTCACGCTTCGATTCTTCCGTCAGTTGAACAACAAAGCAGACGAACAAGGCCCAAAGTAGTATATCGATTTTAAAAAGATGAGGGCAGGAGGGACGTTTGGAACAACTGCAGCGGAGGCGGCGGCGCCGTCGCTGCCGCAGCCTCAGACGCAGCACCCTGTGAGGCACTCGCCGGTGCCGTACCTGTTCGGAGGCCTAGCAGCGATGCTGGGCCTGATAGCATTTGCGCTCTTAATTCTGGCCTGCTCCTACTGGAAGCTCTCCGGCTACGGCGACAACATCGACGGAGACAGGGATGCGGAGATTGCCGCCGCCGTCGCCCCTAAAGCTCAGGACGGCCTCAAACCGCCGCTCGCCCCCTTTGAGCGCAACATACTGGTGATAATGGCCGGGGAAGAGAAGCCCACCTTCCTGGCCATTCCCGCGTCCAGCTGTAGAGCCTCTTCCTTCGGCGAAAGCAGCAGTAATAGTAGCTTCAATGACCAGAAGAGGGAGAGAGCCGTTGAGTTGTCAGAGAAGTCTCGACGGGAAGATGGTGGAAGCAGCGATGATCAGGTAGAAAATCGGCACTGGGAGTCCGATGAGCCCTCAGATCACAGCCTTTGATCCCCACCTCAGGTGCATCCCTTTCGCCGATTCCTCTGTCGAGTTGACGATTCTCCTACACGGCAGCCTTCCTACAATTTTTTTTTTTTCTTTTTTAAATATTTCTTTTGGACTTTTTTTTTTAATTTATTTTTTTCGTTTTTCGGAGGGACGATCCGAACCCGGAGATGTATATATAAAGAAGTAAATTGGAGGAAGAAGGAATTAGTTTAGATTTTTTATTTAATCTTGTCACCTTTAATTAGTGCGATATATTTGTTAGACACTCGCGAGTCTTTAAACATCATTTATTAATTAAATTTTAGGTGAATGCCTTTTTCTTTTTTACAATAAAAAATTAGTATTTATAGTAATAATAATTAAACTTATAATAAAATATTTAATTTAAATCATCAATAACTATACATATTCATGCAAATTAATTCATAAATATACTAACATTGCCTAAGAAAAATGAAAGAAAAAAAGAATATTGATTTTCCTCATTTTTTTCAAAGTGGTTTTAGGTCTAATGTTGTTCTATGGATGGAAGTGTATCTTCTTAGGGTATATTTTTTATTTATTGGATAAAAAAATTAATGAATAAAATTTAAAAAATGATCTAAATAGTAACTTTTTAAAATTTTATATGGGATGATTAAATCTTTAATGAATATTAATATTATAAACAATCTATAAAAATACTATATATAATTTTTTATATTTTAAAATCTTCACTGTTAAGTAAAAAAGAATTTAATGGATATGAACTTTCCTAAGGAGATGTATGGAACGGGGTGCTGCAACGCATTAAGCACTGCAACAACTCCAACTCCCTTCTCTAACCCTAGATTTTTATCGAAGTGTGGGTAATTTATTATATGAAAACCTTCAAGATGGCTATTTTTTTTAAATATTAACATTAATTAAATATAAAACCTAAATATAAAAACTATATGTGTTATTTAAATAGTTATTTTCAAAGTTTAAATAAATTGCCCCCATTCAATTGATAAGAGAGAAATTAGAGGTGCTGCAATATTTCACAAGTCGTTGCACCCCTCGATCCAAAGATGATGCCCCCAAAATCTAGAAAATGTGATTTTCAAAATATTTTCTAATTAATAATTTTGAACCTATCTTGTAACATTTTTGTATTCTAATAGTAATAGGGTAGACAAGTACAAAATCTACTCCTAAAGTTAATTAATATTAATATAGTATAGGACTTACTAACATATCGAATTATCACAAGGCCCATATGTAACAAAGCTCTTTTCGAGATTGGTTTACTGTACAAGCATATCAAAAAATGGTCCCTAACTTTCATTTCTTTCAAAAAAAAAAAAATATTAGACTATTATTTTATATTGTGATATGTCTTTAAATTTAGATTATCGAATGAATTAGGATGCCATTTGATATTTTCTATGAATCAAGGTGAAACGTCATTAGATATGGATTACTAAATAAGTTAGGGTGCCATTTAATATTCTCTATACGTTGAGTTAATGCGAGTCCGATCTTCATTATTTTGAATTTACATCATGTATAATATAACTGATAAATAAAAGGTTAGAGAATGGCTGAACTTATTTTCTGGTATATTTTCTGACGTTCGAATTAGAAATTTTTCTCAAACGAATAGAAAGATAGGAGAATGTAATGATAATGCAAAGATACATATTTTAAGGGATTGAGTGTGAGCGGAGGGTCAAGTTTTGGTAGGTGCACTCGATGAGAGAGTGACTTAGAGAGGAAGGACTATGCTCCGATAGTGCACTCAGTTGGGGGCTTCTTTGAGGCGGATGATTGAACACCAATAGGTGCGCTATATTAGGAATTGTTTTGAGATGGAGAATTGAGTTCTGATTAATGCGCTCGACTAGGGAGCGGCTTGAAGATGGAAGATTGAGTTTCGATAGGTGCATTAGATTGGGAGCATCTTTGAGGTAGAGGATTAAGCTATGATGGGTGCACTCGACTAGGGAGCGGTTTGAAAATGAAGGATTGAACTTCGATAGATGTGTTCGATTGGAAGTAGCTTTAAGGAGTGGTTTTAAAGCGAAGAATTGAGTTCTGATAAATGTACTCGTTTGGGAGTGGCTTTTGAGGCAGATGATTGAACTTTGATAAATATATTTGATTGTTGAGCGGCTTAAAGATAGATGATTGAACTCTGATAGGTGCACTCGATTGGGAGTGGCTTAAAGAGAGAGGACCATGCTCCAATGGTGCACTCGGTTGGAGAACTGTTTGGAGATGGAGGATTAAGTTCTGATAAGTGCGTTTAATTGGGGAGCAGCTTCAAAGATAGAGAATTAAGCTCCAACGGTGCGCTTAGTTGGGGGACAGTTTGGAGATGGAGGATTGAGTTCCGACAAATACACTTGAATGGGGAGCAACTTCAGGGTGGAGTATTAAACTCTGATGAGTGCATTTTATTGGGAAACGGCTTTGAGGATGGAGAACTAAGTTCTGACGATGTGCTCAAGTAGGAAGCGACTTCAAAGCAAAGGATTGAGTTCCGATAAATACGCTTGATTGAGTAGTAGCTTTGAGGGCTGAGCACCGACATCACTTGGCTTCGAAATAGAGGACCAATCCCCGACGGTGCACTTGGCTTGGAAGTGGCTTCGAGGCGAAGAATTGAGCTCCAATTATATTTCTTTATTTTTGAATTTTTCAACCTCCAGAAGCCTCCCTTTTTCAGTGGAGAAAGGTCTTCCCTTCTCCATTGAGGAGGTTTCCCTTCTTTTTTTTTGTTCGGGATATCTCTCCTTTCTTATGGATGAATAAAGGTATTTGCAAAGAGAGTGAGAAAGTTCGATTGTAGCTGTTGGAGCGCTGCTAGCTTTGCAGAGAGTGGCCAATAGCATGACTCTATGGTCCAGCCTGCTGAGTGACCCTGAGTCATGGTCTCCCAATGGTTCGCACTATACCAGACAATCAAGGACATGGCCACATAAAATTGTTTGTTGAGTTACTGAATTGCGTGCCATTGAGTTGCGTTTGACGGAAGATTCTGAGGGTTCACATTTTGTCGAGTGGATTTGGGTTATGCAATTTGGGCCTTGGGTCGTGAGGGACTTCTCCTAGACTGCGACTTTCTGGGCATTCCTTCTTTGCGGGCCTTATCTTGGATTAGTCCATAGGTTACCAAACCCATCATGTTGAGTTTAAAATTATATGATATTGAGATAGATTATTCAAATCAACAATCATCAATCAATGAGGCTTTCACTATTAGTGCACTGTTATTTAAAATATTGCTGTATGTAAGTCCAAAATATTATTAGATATAAACAAAAAAAAGGCATGAGATGCTATGGAATTCGAAAAAGTCATCATAAAAGTAAAAGATCAAACTTTGAACCAAAACTCATTAAAATAACCTAAAGTAAGTTAAAGAAAATCAAATTTAATTCCTTAGAAAGGTATTTAAAAAAATAATAAAATAAAGTTTTATCACCGGTTATTACAAAAATTAATTTCAAACAGATATAATGATTAAAGCCCCTTTAATTTTTGTGAATCTCATAAGGACATATATTTGACGCAACATCTCCAGAAATGTTCTGGAGGAATTAAAAAAAAAAAAAAACGTTTCCCTAAAATTGTACATTCAAAGAAAATGACACCACTAAAAATGCCAACTTCCAAAAAAAATTTAAAAAAAAAAAAAAAAAGACACTAGTGAGCGGTGAGAGCCATGAGGGGGAAAATATTTAGAAAAAATTATTTAAATATTTTTAAATATAAAAATAAATAAAATCAAACTAGTAATATGAACGATGTTAGATTTTAAATTACTTTTTTTTTTTTTATAAATTTCATTCCAAATGAACCCATTATTTAACTAGTCATTCGTATAAGTTATTATAAAAGACAAAATTTTTGACAAATTATATTTATAATTGAATATTTTATAGTAAATTTTTTTCCAAATTTGTCACATAATTTTTTTTTAATTGAGATAAATTTTTTACGTTAAATACTATCATATTACTCGTATATTTTTTATATTCTCATAATATTTGATAGCTGACGATTGATTGATAAATTCAAACCCATTTCCGTTGCATCATAATTTTGAATGTCTTGCAAATCCCAACAACTAGCACATACGGCATATTGATAATCCAACAGTTTCACCCACTCAAACATCTTTGCCAATTAAAAGAAAGAAAAAAAGCATATTATTTCATCATCTATTTATATTAATAAACTCATATAAAATCATTAATATACTTAAACCCGGCATAGAGCACAGTAATATGATATTACTTTCGACCAAACTGTAGTGGCCAACACAAATATGCATTGTCCGATTAATTAAAAGATTATTCCCCCACTACTAGAAAAGCATATATGGCATTTGCCAACTCACAAAAAATACATTGAACGTCACAACTGAAATTGATGTGAATAGGCGATTAGTGAGCGGTGCCAAGTAGAAAAATACAACACATTCCCCCGTCAACTTCAGAACACAACTGATCTCTTCGGTTAGAATCACAAGCCACGCCGGCTACCCCACCACAGAACCCACCGTCCGCAGCCATCCGCCGCCGCCCCACGCCTCCACAATTATTTGCTCTAAAACGTGGGTTGTCTGAAGTCCCGTCGTTACTCCACAATTGAATTGGAATTCAGTTCAAATTTTCGATATTCTGCGCGATTTATAAACAAATTAATTTTTTTTTCTCTGGGATATATCCACGTAAAATTTAGGTAATTTTTGCGATCACATATCAGAAAGCCTATTTACCCCGTGTCTATAAAACCCCGGGGGGGGGGGGGAAAGAATTTCCATATTAAAGAAAAATAAAGACTAGGAATACTCAACAGAATTTTCACATTAAAAAGTATTATTTATGTAAAATATAAGCTAATATATAAATATATATATTTTAGAAGACATCTATATAAAGTATTAAAATTAATGTTTATAAAAAAATTCAAAATTCAGACCAATTTTCGCCTGTATCCACACCCAGCCATAAACTTAATCGAATATATTTTTAATCAAACCCACCCATAATTATATACCTTCGTCGTACCCTATAAAATTTCAAACCAAACGGACCAAGTTGTTTTTGTTACTTGATTTTGATCGGGGCTAGCAATCTCATAGCGTGAATTTCCACCAAATATGATAAAGTCTACCCCCTCCCCCCAAAATAAAAAAGAAAAATAGTGATACAAACTCAGAAATTGTAACAGTTGGAAGCATAAAACTAGCAAACAAATGCTTAATCCTTATAGATTCGTACTCAAAGCGGGTTCATATCTCAACCTTGTGCCAATTGTTTATCAAATTGCAAATCCAAAACAACTAGTAACTGGTAAAAAAACAATAGCACAGCACAGTAAGACAGACAAATCTCCCATGTTCATATGTTGGGAAAAAAAAATATACAATCAGCTGCATTTCTGGGTGTAAGTCCCAAATTCAGTTAAGGCATGAATGTCATGGTTACTCTAAAGAACAGCAAAAATGACCACATAGGCATCCTCCATGTATCTTCTATATCCCTTTATGCTCTACTTGCTCAGCAACATCACCCTTATCTAAATATCTCTTGTATGATTAACCACCTCCAGACTTTAGTGTATTACTCAACCTACATGGGTTGTCATTCCCCTCCGTCAATAGAATTTCATTGCAACAACAATTAAATAAAAAGATTGAACTAGTATAATACAATAGGACACATTTTACGCGTTAATATGATAGGATAATGCATGATTATAATGCGTAAACTTATTGCACGACAGCATACTTCTAAAACGAAAAGAAACATTTAAAATGTTAACCCATAACGACCAAACTTGGAGGGATAAATGGGTTTTAACCGCGTTACTTTTTGATCATGTTGACCAAACACATTCGTAAGTTGTGCTATTTTTTGGTTAACATGTCAATATGAAATGGGACCCAATTATTTCATGGTATGATCGTGCCAACCCGTCGCTAACATGAGCCACCCAAACAATAGAAATCCAAACCCTCTTATTTGGTCTCTTATTTGATGCCATGCTCGTATGGTGTTCTTGTATAAAATTGCCATACCTAGTAAGATCAACCTTGATACCCAAAATTACACAGGGAGAAGGGAAGAAACAAGACAATCAAAATAATAAAGAGCAGCATGATTAAGAGGTTCCATGTTGAAATTCCATTGTTTACTGCACTAGTAGCATAATTCTGCTGCTGGAACCGGATGCCAAGGGGGAAAAAGGAGATTCTAAGTGGCCTGGATTCTTCCGATCCAAGCAAAGAAGTTGAGCCAGAGTGAAGGTCACGTCTTTGTCAAGGAGATATATAGAATTAATGGATGAGGCAATTTCGTTTTCATGCAGATCTTAGGGCTGCAAATGGGTCAAGCTGAATCGAACTTGGGTATCTTCAAGCTTAATTTATTTACTAAACTAGTTTTAAAATTAGGCTTATAAGTTACTTATTTAGCTAAACAAACAAGCTTGAAAAAATCTTCATCGAGCTGAGTCTCCAAGCTAATCAGGGTCCAATGATCTTTCCAATTTCTTGTCTGCCTAAGGAGGTGTTCTTAAGGCTGCAAAATTCTCTAACATGGAAAATACCAACAGTGAGAAGAGAGGCTGTTTTCTGTTGCCGGGGACTGGGAAATTGTGCGTACATGGTTGGCCCATAGTTGACATCGGAGACAGCAAAAAAAGAATATTGGGGTTCCAACTTAAAAGTAATCGGCCTTTCACAAGGGCATATTCAACACTACAAGATACACAGAATATGTAGTAAAATATTGGCCTATTCGACACTATAAGGGACAAAGAATATGTATAAAATATTGGCCTATTTGACACTACAAGGGACAAAGGATATGTAGTAAAATATTGGCTGACCTATATTTGTATTGGCCTCCCATATGCTGGGACATATGACACGATATATTGACCGATGTTCAAAATATCAGTGAATGCATTTGATATTTCAACCCAAGTTCTGATTCACAAAACAAAAACATTTGTTCAATACCAATACGCATCCCCTGATACAGCAGATGTCGATACTAATATTTTTATCTATGAATCGAATCCATTTCTGTGAAGCTGCTGCTCCATTTCAACATGCAGCAAGTTCACGATGCAAGAAACATTTATGAACACTTTCGAGAGGAAATACTAATTCAAGCTGGAACTAATTCATAACATGCAGAAGCATAACCAAAGTATTTGCACAGCTTACCAGTCCAAGCCTTCAAAGAGACCTTCCCCTTTGGTGGCAGAAGTCTTGAAAATTGCCCACTGGCGATTTTTGATCTTATGAAGCTCCAATGACTCAGTGACTGCAGCATCATCGAGTGCGCCAGGAAGATCCTACAGATAACCACAGAACGTCTTATGGCGACAAGTTACTCCATGGTTGCACAACCCACTGAAAGCATACACACAGAAAAATTGCAAGATTTCACCGTAGTTCATAAACAATCCCATGAATGACGAGTCGAAACTTTTAGGAAGCAATTGATACTGTACATTTTAGAGCAGTTATAACTTATAATGGGATGAAGTATCAATTAATATGCAAAATATTGGTCATATGTTTCTGTATCAGGCTGCCAATATCGATATTCCAATCTCATGATATATCGGCCAATATACTCGAGATTGGATGATATTTCCCTATCAGGTTATGATTCGAAAAAAGAATCTTATGTTTGATATGCCCGATACCGATACATAATGCATAATAGGGCTGATACTGACTATGACACCAAACCGATATTTTCATCCAATTGGTAAACCCATATAATTTGCCGATTACAATATTTTCTCTGATTTAGTTAAAAAGAGATAATGTAATTAGAAAAGGAAGGCTTTCCTTCTCTCTACCAAACCTTGGTCCCAAAAGTTAAAGGATTCCGACTTAAGAATGAGATCTTATTTAAGAATGAGATCTTACTTAAGAATCAGATCCTACTTAAGAATCAGATCCTACTTAGGAATCAGATATATAGAGAAACATGTGATTTCAAGTTAAAAAATAATAATAATAAAAAGAAAAGAAAAGGAAGGATAGCAGTTCGCTTGTGACAAGTTGACAAACTTCAATACAAGTTCAGTCCAACAGTCCCTTTGATTACTGAAAATGTGCACAGAGAAATTTTCATTAATTTTACAAAGTCACATAGATATCGGCAATACAGGGTCTAAAATCCCATTTAACCATTAAAAATGAACAGTAAGTGAAATTTCCCCAACTCATAACCAACGCCACAAAAGAATAAAATAAACTACTGGAAAGTTACACAAACCTGCTTGTTTGCAAAAATGAGAACAACAGCACCTTTCAACTCTTCCTCCTGTCAAAAGATCCAAATACTAAATTGGCATTCTAAGATCTTCATTAAGATATAATTGCTCTGTAAATCATGGACTATTTTTTGATAGCCAAAAAAAGAAAAACAACCAACTGGCCAAGAAAAGAGCCAATTTGACCATATTTAGCCACTCATATCTTTTACTTAAACCATATGTAACTGGAAACCTATAGAATTATTAGTCCCTAGAATCATTTGATCCTCAGAGAACTGGAAAATCTCAAGTAAAAATGACAGATCTGTGAAGCTGAAACAATATTTCATCAGCCAAAGCAACTCTGAGTGACTGAAACACCCACATATCATTCATCACTTTTAATAACAGAACTCTGCCTCAATATTCTAATTTAATAAAAATTGGACGTCATAGCTGCAACAAATGATGACTAGTCACAGATTTTAGATTATATTTGTGATACAACTCTTGGGACAATTTGCATCAGTATAATGCCTAAAAAACAAACAAAAATATGGAGCAGAATTGATTAAAGTCATCTAATTCCTTTTAATTGTTTCCATTTCTCACCTCTTTCCTTTTTTTTTTCTCACTCTTGATCGACAAATGAAACTTAAATTCAAAGAAGACACCAGTGGCTGTCAGAAATGTAGATAAGATGATTACCCAAAGAGAGTCAAGAGCAAAAGTTTATAAAAGACCTGAAAGTGTACAAAATTATAAACATGGAATAAAGACTTACAGAGGGAAAACCTGAAATTAAGAATTGCCAAACCACAGATTTATTTTGCACGCTTATATGTAACTATTTATGTACTTCTAGGCATTCACCTCTAGAATTGCATGAAATTCCTCCTTAGCAATGGCAAGCCGGTCAGTGTCACTTGAGTCAACAACATAGATTATGGCTTGAGTGTTTGGAAAATAGCATCTCCAGTATGGTCTGCATTCAAAAATAAGGAAGAAAAGACAGATAGAACAAAAAAGATAAAAAGTAAGAAATCCAGTGCTGAAATCATGGTTCCAACTTCCCATGAGGCACAAGTCGGGTAAATCTAGACCATTCTGATTGTTTCTGTACAAATCAGGACTAAATCAAAATAAAAAAGAAACTAGGATTCTGAGGTCCTTCCATTTGGATTCTTCATCCTCAAGAGACTAAGCAAAAGTACAAGAAATTGAAAGTCTCCCATTCAGATTCTTCATTGGCAAGGAAAATTTACAGGAAAGGAAAATACAGGGAGACATATCATCATCTTTATAATCCATCAATAAATATACCAGCAGAAATGTTTATATCTAATTATGACATGATAGGATGAATTTTGATTATATATTCCCATGCTATACGCCTAACTAAATATAGAGACAAAAGCCTAAAAGTCCTTGGATAAGCATGTGATATAAATTGCAACACAATCTAAATTAAATGTACATATTGTGATACTTAGGTTCACAATTATGTCAATTGACAAGCAACAAAATACCCAGCTAAGAAGTTAACAAGAAATTATTGTCATCTAAAGTCAATATATGCAGCATCCTGCTGTCTCTATGTGACTATAAGCTACTAACAAATGCCAAGTGTACCTCTATTATCTTAGTAAAACTTGTTTAGGCATACATGCTAGGAGTTGACATTTGGGTCCAAGGTGGTGTGTTTTTTGTAGGGTGTGTTGCCTTGTCACTCATAAGTCCAAAAGGCAAACACAAACCCTTTTACTTGTTGAATGTTTACCCTGCCAACAATGCTTTCTCCAATAATTGCGACATAATAAAATAAGATGACAATAAACGCAGCAAAAGATAAAACAAAACATTGTTCAAATTTAAGTAGAGAAAAGGATCTAACACAATTTTTTAAAATAAAAAGAAAAAAGGAAAATTTATAGGGCAGTGAGAGGATGTGGCTTTGCAGTTGGATTCATTAAGGGTTGGGTTGAACCATGAATGACAAATATGCCATTGCTCAAACACAATTTGGGAATTTAAAAGCAGGTGCACCGGATCTATTGAACATTTATAATCTAGTTTTCAGTAGAAAACACATCTAATCCACCAATTCCACTTTCAGCAAATTAGTCAGATCCATACATTCTATTAATCTAATTGTTTTAGATCAATTTCTAGCCTGATTGTTTTGGTTATTTCCGAACTAATCTATGTTATTGTACAGGTTGTTTATATGCATTAAATTAATAATTTTATTTCGATCTATGATTAACTTGGTTATTAGAAACAACTACTGTCTTTATTTGTCATCATCTTGGTTGTATTTACACTAAATGGTGTCACCTAGGGTTTCAATTCAGGGGGCGCAAGATTGGCACAAAAGAGATTTTAGAAAGAGTTATGTTTCGAAGTTGTAGAACAGAAGCACTAACAACTTGTAAAAGCATACGGAATGGAAACAATAAAGCAAAGGTGTCATAGCAAAATCAAAGGATCTGTCAATTTCTTGACTAGTTTACGGTATTTTTAGGACAAATGATTTGCCTAGAATAAAAAGGGTGACCTATTGCACAAGACTTTATACCTACTTTGCAGGGAGACTTTGTTTAAAGTACCAAACAGTGCAAAAGTTTCCATTAAAATACAACTCATAAAGAAAGGAAAGCCACCATTAAGAAGGATTTGATTAGAAAACCTTTGGTATATCATACCTAATCAGGACATTAGATTCATTTCACCAACAAAATTATGATTTCCACACTATCATATGATATTTCAAATTTTAAAAAAGTGAAATAAAAGGCTTTTATATATGGATAAAGCTATCAAACCACTACATCAACCAACTAGGGCTGAAAATGAGCTGACCCAAGCTGAAGACAATTCTTATTTTCTTATCTTAATCAAGTCTTATTTTCTTAACTCAATCTCAACTTAGGAGAAATTATCAGGCTTGAGATTGGATCCAGGCTTGGTGTTTTTGATGCACAAATGAGCCCAGCTAGAAAAATAGTTCAGGCATGGTTATTATGCATGAAGGAGCCAAGCCAAGCCAAGCTTGTTTGTCCTACCAGTTATAAACAGGCCAAACTTAAGCCCTTAAACAAGTCTATCAACTGAGTTTTGAACAAGCCCATTAACTAACTCTTAAATGAGTCTATGAGTAAGCCTTCGTAAGCACATAACAAGTCTATTCACAAGTCCATAAATGAGCCATTCATGGGCTGATGAAAGGTCCTATTTACGAAATGCTCTCAATGAAGTTGTTCATGATCCTAAACAAATTTCTGAGTTAGATTAAGGCTTACCTTATTTGTCTAATAAGTTTAAAAATTAGGTACAGGTGCTGCTCTTTTTTTGCAAACAAGCAAGATCGAACTAGTCTTTTCTAAGCTGAGCTTGTTCATGAATTACTTGACTCATTTGTAGCTCTATGACTAACCTTATGTAGTCTATTGCCTAAACCTTGGCAGTGAGAAACTTCTATCCGTAAAATATTAGCTTCATGTGAAATAAGAACACCACCAACTCTCTACCAGGCATCCTTCAAATAACCTTTTTCCAATTCTAAGGAAAACAAATTCTATATTGAGGCATCAAATAAGCACAGATAGCAAGGTAAAGTGTCAGCTAAAAAGGGGATTGCTTGCTCACATGATCTAATGCCAATTTTACCCAGATGAAGGGATTGTTTGTCTTTAAGGTCAACTTCATGATTTGACTTAGACTTTGTTATCACCTCAAGGTTATATAGTTCTATGTCAAACATTGAAGTGGCAGCAATCATCATGTATTAGGCACAAAAGTGCCAGATTCAGCTATTAAACCTGCATAAAACAAACATCAATGGCAGAATCAAGAGTGGCAAGAAAACGTCCTTCAATTAGGTTGTGCATGAGAAACACGAGACTCTTTATTCCATATTACCTCTACTTGTGACCAATGTTTACAATTGTCGAGTGCAATAATATAATACATATGAAGCACATCCTAATTCACAAAAGGAGAACAAAAAAAAGTACTTTCTTTTCCATGGGGTTGAATAATTTTGTTAAGGGATCTAAAGGAGCCATGTACAGAGAAATCGAAAGAACAGAACCATATAAGCTATGGAAGCCAGAGAAGTCAGAAAGCAGAAGCTACCTTATACTTGTCTGCCCACCTGCATCAACAAAAAGAGACAAAAACTTCAGGTACCGTAACAAACAAAAATTGTGGTGAAATTGTCGGCAAATCAGAAATTATGTTACAACCACAAAAATAATTCACTTGGAAGGCTCAGTTCCCTTTGAAAGGATGCATATACAAATCACAAGCACAGAAACTGCAAACACCGATTAACAGCCATAATATCTGATGTTCTGGAGCGACTCGGTGGGTCCACAACCAAATCACAACATGCCAAATTCCACTACTTTGAGGATCACTAAATGATGCATGATATCTGAGCACAAGGAAGACTTTATTTTTAAATGAATTGTTTTGGGTTAGGAGGTAAGAACCAAAGCTAAACCTATGCCATTGGGACAATTGAATTAGATAAAAAGGAATCCAGCCAATAAGGGGGAGCAAGAAAAAGAAAACTTGAGATTCTATTCTATATTTTAGCTAGTGGCTACAATGATATATTTGTAATTCTAAGCAAATATCCTTTGATTTGATTTGTTCTCTCTCTCTCTCTCTCTCTCTCTCTCTTTGGACATATTAAAAATACACATAGGAGGAGGTTGTTTTGCTTAAAAGATAAGCCTAAAGTCAGGTTTATCAATTATACATTTTCCAATTCGAGTCCTAGTAAATTTAGAACAGTTGAGTCCTATAGAATTAGGATACAGTTGTCTAGGACAGTAGAAGCACTTTTCTTGCAGTTTGAATTAATTACTTGAAAAACGATTCCAGCAAACCTGTAGCTTTATCTGACCATGTAGATTTTGCAGTTGCGAGTAAATTTCTTACCAAAAGAATAAGTCTTAACAATACAATAAGATTGTTCTATTGCAATCTGAAGGTCACAAATTCAAACCACAGGAACACCACTTCTACAACCTAAAGGTAAGCTTACATACATCAGACAATCCGATTTTCTTTTTTTTATTTTTCTTCTCTATCAACATTCAAATCTGATACAAGCTCAAACCCTTGAATTTTGCCTCACCCAAACCTTCAAGTAAACTTACAGGCTCTTTTCCTTCAACCTCAAATCTTAGAAGATCTTTACTATTCTCGGTTACTGTTCACGTAATTTCTTGCGGTATCCACCAATTTTGCTTCTACTGTTACGGCAAGTTACACCTCAAACTTTGACTGTCGTAAGCCCTAACCAACTTCGTCCCTGAAGCCTTTGATTTCAGGCCACTTCAGATCTGTAGTGTAAGATTTCGATCCAAATTTCCCTAGTCAGTTGTCCTATATCAAGGGGCAGAAGATAGGCAAGATAGACAATTCCTAGAGTCAGACTATATTTTCTAGACATAGCACAACTTCAAGCTGTAAAAACCTATGCAACATAAAAAGCATGATTGTCTAAAAGTGCACATTTTTCAATTGCTTATGCAACATAAAATCAATTCAGCCTAAGAGCATATTTCAATCACTTAGACACTCTGCTTAACAGAGGAGAAAAAGATTGGAACATTCAGGAATTGCCCCATAATACTCCTATACATGGAGAATGGATCCTATTGAACTGACGGATTTGGAAATAGACAGTGAATTGGGGAGGTTGAGACCCTATCGACTAACAAATAAATACTTGGTAAAAATTGCAGCATTATGTAGGGACATAAAACAATTTCCAAGTTTGGCTTGCATGCCAGAGACTATGATCCTGTTCAATTGTAGAAAACTGATGCTTTTTGCTGGAAAACTTTTCCAAGAAACAGGAAATTTTAGAAACGTGTTCAATTTTTATTGTTTTCTGATTTTCCTACTTAGAACTGAATTTCAAAAAACTTAGGCTTATTCAGTACTGGAAAACTGAGGATGTTTGATGGAAAGAGAATATAGTTTAAAACTTAGGTAAAACATAGTTTAAAACTTACTCCTCACCTAAGTAAGCTCAAAAAATGGGCTTCACTCAACTTATCAACCATCTTGAAGCGAGTTTGAAAAGCTTTAATCAACAATTTCAAGCCAAGTTCAAAGTAACTTGGTTTGATTAACAATTCTAACAATATTTTGATTGATTAATGTGTTGCTAACAACTATTGATTACATTGGCTAGTGAAAATAGGCACATTGTTAACATAAACAAATGAACATGTTCTCCATGCAGATTATAGAAACAGAAATTTTAAAATGAAAAGAAAATGGGAAAAACAGCAAACAAATCCCAATTATCCAAAATTGGATAGATTCTCTATACTTAACCAAAAGGAATAAATTTTTCTCCCCTCCATTGATGAGATTTTCAAGGTTTTGCACAGAAATATCCTTTGCCACTGTTATCTTATAACTCTTTCATTGTAGAGAGTCAGCATTACAACAACTGTATTGTTGCTTTATTCTAACTTTGATTTCACGAGTTCAATCCATGAAACCAACCATATTGTACTGCAATGATAAACTAGTGCAAATCTGATCCTCCCAAAGCCCATAAGAAGTCTCATATACTAGGCCATCCACTCTTTCCGGTTGAGATTAATCTTATTTCTCCATTTATCCTAAATTTCCACTATTCATTCCCATCTCCAATGCATATACCAAAAAAGTCTCATCACTTGACACAGGAATTTCAGCTAGACAAGAAACAATTAGCCAATCATTCTTTCTGAGGCTGCTTCCTTCCATTTTCTCTCTGTTTCAACTAATTTACCTCTAGCCCAACTTTTAAACTCATCATAAAAATCTCCCAAGCACTTGAGCATCACTCTAAATCTCAAACGACATCTCCCACGTGTAAGTCAGTCTTACCACAAGCAGATTGCAGTAGTCGAACATAACATTTAAATAGACAATTTCCAGTAAATTACACTACTCATCAACATGAGCTAACTATACAATTCAATTGTGTACAAAAACCTAATGAATAAGCAAACGCTTCGACAGATTAAATTAAATCAATGAGAAAGCAGCAGTAGTACCCAGATCCCAAACTTGGAACTTAATGTTGTTATACTGCACTGTTTCCACATTGAAGCCAATTGCTGCACGAAATTCAGTTTTTCGCCCCAAAAAAATGAATTCATCAAACAGATATACATTAAATCGACAAAAAAAAATTAATAGAGCATGAAACATCCATTATAGGGGTTAGAACAGAGTACCAACTTGGAATAGTGGAGACCACTTCGCCCATCTGAAGCCGATCTGAATGGTATCAAACAACAATTATCAACTTTTCGAATATTGAGTAAAACCCATATTAAGGAAAGCAATTTCATTGTAAAGAGTTTGGGTTAAATGAAAGAATCATACAGAGAATCGTAGTTTTTCCAGCATTGTCTAGTCCGAGGACGAGGATTCGAGCTTCCTTGTTACCAAAGAGGGAAGAAAAGAGACGACTAAACAATAAACCCATTTGCGAATTCGCTTGTAGGGACAGAGAAAATGAGAGAGGAGAGGAGAGATAATGAGAAAGGGATCAGTGCATCAACGTCAGATCTGAGCAGCAGTACAAAATATCTCCCTGCAAAATTAGATCAACCGGTAGGAGAGAGAAGCAAGAGAGCTGCAGAAGACACAATAACACGACTGGGTATAGAGGAGGGGCTCCGTCTGATGGTTCGCTCCTCCTTCCCGGGCCGAATTATAAATTTTGGACAAATCAAAGGGTAGAAGACTTGTGAAATATACCGAGTGAAAGATATTTATGTTAAATGGACCATATTGGGACCATAAGGCCAATTCATTTAAATTATCGAATGTGAATGTTTCATATTTGGTATAATTCAATTATATTACTGGTTATTTTCGGCACCCAATATGACACGTGGCCTATGTAATACTAAGTTAGCTACACATACAGGCTGTGCTATTATATGACCCAAAACAATAAAACCCATATTTAAATGTAAAAAATTAAAAAATATTAACAAATAAAAGTATATAAATATTATAAAAATGTATTATATATAAATTGTTTCATTAAATATTTTTAATATATTATAATTTTAAAAAGGAAAAAAATATATACAATAATAACTCAATTATTTTAATGTATCACTTATATTTTTACTACTATTACTTTTAGAGTCCCCCTCTTTATTAGAATTAAAAATAATTATATTTTTGATATGATCTTTTGTATCTAATAAATCATTAAAATGAATTTATATTTTACGATATTTGGTATCATCATACTTTTTTATCAATTATTTGACCACTGATATTGAAAGCTGTATTTGATAACACCATTCTTTCTAGTAGAGCTAAAAGGTCTCGTACTATTTATACGAACATGAAAAATGTATGTTCATTAATATTTTAATAATCTACAATTTAAAACTCTAAACAACTATTTGTAATATCTAAAAATTGGGTCTTATTCTGAGTAGTAAAAAGGTTCAATTGGTATTATTTTTTAATAATTGACTATATTTTTACGTCGAGTTTGTACATACAAAAGCAAATCTCATTGCCTATATTTATTGATATTGTTTGCTTTTGATATTGGAATGGATGGTTTTGATATTGATTGTATTGCATACAAGTTGTATAAGGAAAAATAACTTATAAAATATACATATCTTATATGAAATAATTTATTATTCAAAATTAAAAAATTAAAATTTAAATAAAAATAGTAAAATTATTATTTGATGTATTGTCAAAAATAATATAACAAAATTTATTAAATATTTTAAATTTATTTATAATAGTATTAATTATTTTAGAAATTATAAAAGTAGTGTGTTGGCACTCAAGAATTTTAAAATCAATAATTTTTTATAATTTCTAGTTTTTTTAAAAAAAATTATATATTATAAGACAAATATAAGGTAAAATTATTATGTAATAACTATATATTACTAGTTAGAAAAATATTAAATTTTATATGTATTAATTTAAAAATTAAATCTTATTTAAATTATGAAAAAAAAGGATGAATAATCTCACATTTAATAGTTTATTTGGATATTTTTATATACATAAATTATAAGTACTTCTACATATACCGTTTAAACTTATAGTTTTTTGTCACGAGAAAAAGACTCTACAACTAAATTATATATTTTGTCAATCTTTTTTGATTTAACCGTTGATCGTATTGAAGAACTCTTGACGCTGCAACACTTAAACATATTAATTCAGTTTAAATTAAAGATAATTATTGTTTCGTATATTTTTATGTGTCTTTTTTGAATATCTTGTACCATTAAATTTTTTACATTTATAATCTTTTCTATATTTTTTTACAAATGGCTTATTCTTAGTTGTTGATTAATTTAATTTAAAAAAATGTTACATGTTATTAAAATGTTTTTTAGGGGACAACTAGAATTAGAAGTAAAAGTGATATTTTGGCCAAAATTAGGTCATAATTTTCAAATTTTAGAACTAATATCGATATTTATATGTGATACAAATGAATATCAGAATAATTTTTTTATATTTATTTATTATCAAAATTAGAAAAAAAATTATATTCTACGATTAATAATTAATTTTTTAAAAAATAGTTGTTGATTGTGCTCACATGCACACAAGTTGTTTACCATGCGATTTAATACAGTCTGAAATATAAGATCGTGCTTTACACAGCCTAATACTATTCAATATAGGTTGTATTTGGCATGGTCTATAACAGGTTGAGCCATGCAACACCACGAATAATTTGACTCATTTAACACATCTAAAAAAAGCCTGTAAGATATAAGTGGATATTTTTTTCTCTCACTTAAAAGATTATCCAGACCTAAGAAAATAGGCTCAGAGGAAGTGGGCCAAGGCCCAAGATGAATGGTAGACTTGTGACCTTGCATGTTTGAGTTGGTTAAAAAACTATAATTCTGAGCTAAATTCTATTTCATAACAAAATTTTAAAAGATATTTTTAGATAATGTATATTAATTTATCTATTTTTACATATATATATATTTTTATAAATTAAAATACCACAATAATATTACAAAATTGTTCAAATATTATCTCCAACATATCACTCTATTTGTCATGGGGTTTTGTGAGCTTCAATTCCATTGGAGGGAAAAGGCTTTGGGGACCCTTTTTTTTGGCATTTTTTTCTCGTTTAATAATTTATTAAAAATGTAAAATATTTTTCAATAGTGGTGGGCCCCAATATGAGGACCCATAAAGAAAGGCCCCAAATGAGAAGCCCAGAATAGAGGTCCAAAGGTCCAAGGACTAATACCGCAGCTGAAGCCTAAGGAGTCCCGTTCGCTTATGAAGAAGCTCGAGAACAACGCTAGCAATACCCGGGTACACAGATATAAAACGGACCGAGAACTCTGAAAGCCCAGTTGAGTCCCAAAATTGCCCGAGAAGTCAAGAAAAGGCTCTCGGACTTTCCCAGAAGGTCCTTCAAGAACGAACGCCTCTCACGAGTCCACAAGGTGCCCCACTCAGGGACGAGGACCGCTCACCCAAAGGCCGGGAATGCCAACTAGGCAACTTCGTCGATTCCCAACGAACCTGCAACCACTGCTAGTCATTTTTATCTCCAATAGGACGCAATCCCAAATCAAGATCACACTGCACCTCCCCGCAGCGTAGGAGCTAAGCGGCGCTAGCTGCACGCCTTACCGCGCACGTCAGCAGCATTAAAGGGAGTCGGTGGACCAGTTCCTCAACCACGCGATGGACGCCACGTTTTTCCTCCCAAACGACCTGGTTTCCCCTATAAATACTCAGCAAAGTCCCTCTCTAAAGAGAGGACACGGGATCGGACCAGACTCTCTCTCTTAGATTAGCTCCACGGAAACTCTCTCCTTCCTAAAAAACAAGGCAAGACAAGTTGTAAAGCCCATTCCCAGAGAGCAAAATCTCCTAGGAAAGAGACTTAAAATGAGAGACAGGGAAGGGATTAACCCTCACAACTGTACTTTGTAAAGACTTTAACCCAAATAGTGAAGCACTTTCAAGGCCCTGAGCCTTGTGGTTTTTTCTTCCCATTTAAGAGGAGGTTTTCCACATAAAAAATTCGGTCTCAACCTTCCTCTAACATCAAGCACCTCAATCACTTGTGTTGCCTGGAAACCACTTATCCGACTGGACGCCGTGGACCCAACACCCCTTATCAACGAGGATCCCTCTAAAGGCCGCGGTACCAGAACGCAACAAATAGATTATGATTCCTTTAGTTAATGAGAAATGTAATCTTTATTTATATATTTATTTATTTTTTGCACGGTAGTTTTATTATTATTATTTTTTAAAAATAATAAACACCTATGACAATGGCAATTGGTTATGAACAACAATCCACCGCGTTGGCAAGCTTGCTCACAACTAGCTCGCTAGAACCTCTCCCTCTCTCGCTTGTTCGATTTCTTTCTCTTCACCGTTTACTCCTTCCCTCTTTCTCTTCTTGCCCACCTATGATTCCGATCTCACTTGCAACAAAATGGGGACCTCCGATCTCAACGGCAGAAAAATGGCGGCGTTGGTGGCCACACTAAGGCTGTTGAGGCGGTAGGAGAGGCTGGCCTACTTACTTCTAGTCTCCTTACTTCTTTCCCTTCTCTATACTTCTTCCCATGCACTTCGGTGATTGCGAATTGACCATGGAAATGAAACAGCTGAAAATTGACTACAGGTTGAGCCAATCAATACAGAATCATCGTTTTGATTTTGAAAATAAAATGAAAAAAAGAAGGATAATTGTAACAGAAAATTCTAACATTTTTAACTTCTTTTTTTTTATCTTAACGTTTCATTAGTCATCTAAATTTGGTTTTTAGCTTTTACCGCATTGTTTTAGCTTTATTAATTAAATACCAACCTTTAGTAAGAAAATCGGCTGTAGAATTATAAAAAATATTTTCATTAATCTTTACATTATGATTCTAATTGTTTATAAAAATACTGATCAATAATCCAAAAACTTCGGCTTTTAAATCTAAATATTGCTGAATTCATTTGAGTAAACCCTATAAGAGTCTGCACACTACCCGGGTTTGGATAACTCGGAAAACTCGGAGATTTGATAGTTCAGTGAACTGGGAAGAGTTTGGCACACCACCTAACAGTTTTGTGTATAAAGTGTGAAGGGACAACTCAAGCGAATTCATCAGCCATCGACTCAACTCATCTGCAAACAGAAAAAGATTACTTACACGGTCCATATTGAAAACTAACCCACCGCTTTGTTCGCCTGCTGTTTATTGTCACACCCCTTCCACAACTTTACTATAATTCACAGGGAGAGAAGGGGCGGGGAAGAAGGCTTAACTGTATAAAACTAGATAGGCCCTACTGGCAGAATCCTACAATGCTGATTGGAATATCATCTCAGACAACTCCTGCTTCCCGGAAGGAACTTTGGGTTCGCCCCATTCCATGGCCTTCTTCTCCAGAAACTCAAAATCAGCCTTACCCGCCTGTAACATGGACAGAACATACTGATTTCTTGATATGCAACTCAGCTTTAATGAATGTGGAACATGTTGACCGTGACAAAAGACGCGCAGTCAGGTGAAAATATACCTCTATTTGAGCCCCAATTTCTGTGTCAAAGCTCTGATACCTCTTCCTCACAAGCTCGGCCAATGATCCATCCTTTCATTTATTTTTTACCAAAACAGAAAAAAGAAGAGAACTATTCAGTCAAAGTGCATGGACAGCAATATCTGCCGTTATGCAATATATTAGCTAATAATGCCCAAGTGTCGGGAGATACCGGTTCTGTTGCATACCAGTAAAGGGTTCTGTTGCATACCAGTAAAGGGATATTACTGCAGTGTATAAATTGTAATGGAAAATATAAAAAATATACAGGCACTGTAAAACCGAAAAGTTTCGGTTGTAGATCATTTTTTCTTGTTTTTTAGTCATTCATCTTGAATCTAGGATTCCCAATACAAACCTACTGGATTTATAGCCCAAAACCACCATTCAATTCATGTTTTTTTCAATTGAAATTGAATTCTATGATGCTAAAAAATTTCATACACTACTCCAATTTATATTTCAATACTGTAGATTTTTGTGCATATGCTTGATTATATGTTTGGTTGATCTTTGATTTTTATTTTTAAAATTTTTCCCAAAAGAAAGAGTCAAAAATATTGATTTAAACAGTAGTATTTGTTAAGACAATGATTGGGGTTAAATAGTAGGTATTTTGTTGATTGTGTGGAATATTTTTAATTAAATAGTAGTCAAAAATATTGATCATATTATTTTTACTATGTATTCATATTTTATTATATAACTCAATTTTAATATAGTCATAAAAAAAAAAAAAAAAATTGCACCCACATCATCAAATAACATATCCCAACACAATTAACATCGAAATGGCCACGATGAACCAATATTTAAATCCAAGTTCCAAAGGTAATTGAGGAAAACAATAAACAAAAATATTATAAGCAAAAAAGATGCTGCTAAAGTAGGAGTAAACTAGCTTAGTTAGTATCAGTGTCCTGGCATCATCCCAAGAAACCAAGGAACAAATCTTGCAAACGGTGTCTAAGGGTGAGAGAGAGCAACCGCCCTATCCATCCCAAATATGGATAAAACTATCAAATCAGTATTAATCATGGCTATATAAAGCTATACATATCAGTACAAGACATCATGGATAAAAAAAATAGTCATATCAAAAGTGAATTATTTACAAAAATTTAATCATCTTTAATGATGAAAAGTTTTAGTAAATTTTATTAAAAATAATCTTAATATTCTTCTAAATTATTAAAAAATATATGTGGATTTGAACTTTCAAGAGAGAAATGAAATAATAAATATATCTAATACATATTAGCTAAAATATCACGATATCACCGTCTTTTCCCAATATTGTGAAATAACAGTATTAGGTCTCTTGATATTGATATATATAGACCAGTGTTTTCATCGTGATCCCTAGGCTTAAGAGGCCCTTGATGTACGAAAGAGAGAAAGGTACAACTATTATGCCAGAAACATGTATTACCTCAATCAGCTTGGCAGCATTTCGGAGTCCACGAGCAAGAGTATCCATTCCACTGATATGAGCAATGAACAAATCCTCCACATCTGTGCTCTCCCTTCGCCTGAAAAACATATTCACCGATCACATTCTTCTCCAAATACCATATTCAACAATATCACATTACCCAGGGAAGAAGATAGGCAGCGCAGGGAGATAAGAGTATGAAAAAGACACCTACAGTTTGGCATCAAAGTTGAATCCACCCGGTGCTAATCCTCCCTGCAGCAGGAGAAAAAAAGAAAAAAGAAAAAAGAAAAACATTAGTCCATCTCAAAGCGGCCTTTGGAAATTTAAAGCCTTTGTAGACATTCAACATACATTTTTAATGACACTAAGCATAACCAACGTTGCTTCAGCTATGTCAGTCATGAACTGATCTGTATCCCAACCTGTAGCAAGCATATTCTTGTCATAAGATTTAAGGAAATATGATCAACGTAAAATAGCTTCTATTGTTTCCAAATATTTTAATTGGTCCAAACAGATATTAAGATCATAAAAAGAAATGACAGTTGTTTCATTGGTACCAGTCTGAGGATCTCCGGTGTTTGCATCAATGTTACCCAGCAACCCATTAAGTCTAGCAGTCTCAAGCTCATGGTGGCAGCTGTGTATCGCAAGTACACGTAAAATTATGAAGCTGAACAGGCAATCATATGCTTTGTGTAGTGTAAGAGTTCAAAATTACTATATAAAATGTACCTGTGACCAGATAAAGTGGCATGGTTGCATTCAATGTTAAGCTTAAACTCACCTGCAAAAGTAATGGAAAGAATAGAAATAACGGCAACTGGAAAAGGGATAGAATGCATCAAATATCCAGTTTGATGGCAGAAATTAAAAGTTTGTAAAACGACTGCATCATTTACATGGTTGCTTCCAGGATAAACTTGAAATTTAATTGATGGGTTTGAACATCACTCAAAAGGGCACAATAAATACAGAAAACAGGCAAGTATGCCACCCAACAGTGTCATATCCAATTGACAGGCCAAGGCAAAATTTTCTATAGGAATTTGCCAACTCCTCTGTCAGTTAAAGCTGAAACTAAAAGAGAAAAATCATATCCTGCAATTTGTTCACAAATATAAGAAGAAGTCTGAACTTAAGTGTAAAATTTGCATGGTTGATGCAATCGCAAACATTAGAATTGCTTGGGATGGAAAATCACCTATGAGGCCATATTTCCGCAAGAAATTAGCTGCCGTAGCAGCATCCCAATCATACCTAATAACATTAAGATTTGTCAAACATTGACATAATGTATAGTAAGACATCACATGACTCCAAATTCAAAAAATAAGAAGTGGAAAGAATACTGATGTTTGGTAGGTTCTTGAGGCTTGGGTTCAATTAGCAAAGTCCCTGCAAGAACCAACAGAATGAGATAGACAACCAATATTTACAGTTGTCACAAAGCAAGGGAAACAACATTTACAGCTAGAGGAAACAAGCAAGCAAACAAACCCACTAAATCCCTTTTCCCACCGCAATATGGAGGACTGTAATTACATGAAAATACAAGGATAACGTCATTTGTAATTGTATCCAATTTGGAGATATAGTCAAATGTCGCACACAGGTCTGTATTCTGAAACAACCATATTGTTTAAGAAATGAAAAAAATATGGCATACCATTAAATCCAATCTTCTTCTTATATTTTACAGCAGCTTCAAGAAACCTCGCCTATGAACAAAAATACACTTGATTAATAATTGCTCCCTGGAAAGGGAAAATTGAATCAAACTTGCTCTGATAAAGGGTTCAGGAGATTAATAATTGCTCCCCAGAGAGGGGAAATTGAATCAAACTTGCTGTGATAAAGGGTGAAGGACACTTAAAAAACAATGATCTGTAGATGATTATACCATGTGATCAAGCTCTCTTTCCATATCTGTGTTTAAAAGAGACTGATAACCCTCACGACCACCCCAGAAAACATAATTTTCTCCACCTAGGTAATGTGTCACCTGTAAAATATATTAGTACCAATTAATGCGCAGAACATGTGTAGGGAAGGAATAGAGTAAGGGCAGTTGCTTGAGTGTTATAACCTTTTGCAAAAGAATTCAATATAGAAAACCGAATATATCATATCGCATTTTTTCTAAAATAACCAGGTTCTTCTATCTTTCCAATTCAACAGACAAACAGTCACCCACCTCCATGGCTTTCCTGACTTGAGATGCTGCATATGCATATACACCTACCTCAGGGCTGCCAAGAAAAATTGGAAGTTGATGTCGCTGATAATATGTAATACATTAATAGTTTATTATATCCCCGGTTGAAGCAAGATGTGAAGTACCTTGTGGCTGCACCATGCATGTATCGAGGATGAAAGAATAGCTGCGCTGTACCCCATAGAAGATGGATTTTTGAGCCCTGCATTTCAGATATAAGCAATTTAGAAAAAGATGTTGAGGATTTAGATATTCCTGAGTCTTCTTCCCCTCCCCCACTGGTCTAATTAAATAAGCATGTAACAAGATGGCACGATACACAACAAACTAATTAGGCCTGACCTATCTGAAAAGAGTCGGCAACATAACATGAAATATCACGCCAAAGACTAATATCTGCACAGAAGAATGAACCATACATTTGAAAGTGGAAAGAGCGATAAGAAATCCATGATGAATGTCATGGAGTTTAATCAGTTATATAACCTTTTTTTTTGGTGAGGGCATGTGTGTGATACTTTATACAAGTTATCTTGACGTTGAAGGGAATACCAGTAAATCATTTATCAGTTAACAAAATACTTAAACAGATGTGCTTACAAATTCCACTAGGTCCTTTCTGAACTAGGACCTGAAGAACCACTGGAAGTCATAATGATGAAAACTAAAAATCGGTTGACCACAACTTTGAAGTGATAAAAATAACCCTCTAATGCTTTTGAAGATTCTCTCACTGTGAAGTCTTGAATACTTTTGAATTTAAATTACTATTGAGTGCATCCTGAGCTAGTACAAATTATTAACTTGATAGAGTCCGGCAAATCAACGATTTCATTCAAGAAATTTACAAATATAACTGTATGGAGATTGACTCTATTTAAATCATGGTATTATTCACAATTATTTGATTGCTTATGTGATAGGTTTCTACCACATAAATAAGGAATTCAATAAAGCAAATGAAAATTCAATAAAATAAAAATCCATGCAATCACCTTCCCCTACCTACCACCCCTCTTTCTATCCCTTGCCTTTGCATCTTATTGGCAAGTGATAGTTCAACACAACCGTCATCCATCTTTGGCACTACATCAGAATACTGGCATTTTCCGGTGCCACAATAAGACATGATAACACAGCTGCAGCAGTTCCACAAAAATATCAAGATCCCTCATCCACCATCAGCAATCGGAACCATTCATAATTGAACTGCCATCTATTCATTCCTAAACACAAAACTAGCATCCGCAAATGCACCATAATTGCAGATTAACCCAGCAACATTCAAACACCCATATCTCTCTCCTCCCTCACCTTAGTTGTTTGATTAGGACAGAACTCTATTGTTATGTGTTCACACATCGATGATTATTTGGATAAAATGACTCTTAACAATATTCAACATTAAGCTTTATCCATTTTTTCTGTATATACAATGGTGGAGACAGTGATTCTGCAAGAGGCTAAAGGCAAAACTGGAAAACCATGAAGAATCTACACACATTAAGGTCTGTTTAGATGTGAAAAAAAACAAAATCTCAGGAAAATAGAAAATCTGCAAAATGTATTCAATTTGGTCTATTTTTTAACTTTAAACTGAATTTTGAATAAGTTTAAAATCTTCTCTAGTCATAATAAAGTGTTTTCAATGATTTCTAAACTAATTTGTACATTGATGTTTTGAGAACAGTGATGCAGAAATTTTATTTTATGAACTCATTACTACAAATTATTCCAAATTTAAAATGATATTTATACTAACTATTGACATTTGGATTTAATTTTATAATCAATTCTATTTGTTGTTTTTTTTTTGTTGTAATTTTCCACAAAATTACTTACAATTTGGTGTAACTTCATATCATTGCAGATGAAGTTGTTTTCCACAAAAGAATGCAGTCATATTGCTCGATTTGAGGAGCAAACTATGATCCTCTTATCAACATTTACATTGCCATCTAACATTTTCTAAAACTACAGAAATTTACCACTTATTCATTATGAATCTAAAGGTAAAGCTAAAATCACTATAATGTTACAATTTTAAAATATCATCAATAATAAGAATAATGTGACATTAATAGCCACAAACATTAAATTAATTACCATAGTTAATGCTATAAATGAAACAAGTTTTATTTTTCTTACACTCAACTCGTTAATTTGGCAATTGTAGAATGAAATTCGAGCTCAACTCATTAACTTTTTGAGTTAAAGCTCAGATGAACTGAGCTTCTAATCAAGCTTTTATAACTAAAGTTCAAGTTGTTGGTTTATCATAAATGAATATACCAAGTAATGCATTGTTTAAACTTATCCTCACCTAAACAAGCTTATAAAATGGCTTTACTCAAATTATTAAGCTCCTTGAGTCCAGCTCAAACAAGCTTTAACCAATAATCTCAAACTAAGCTCCAAGTAGCTTGGCTTGATTAGCAACATATGTTGGTTGATTGATCAATTACTAACAACTATCAGTACACATTAAATTGTGGAAATAAGCTCGTTTGTAATAAAAATAAACATGTTTTTCAGAAAAATTACAAAAGTAGAAAAGTGAAAAAAAAAAAAACCAAAAACCCATTTTCAAAAATGGTTAGGCCCTAAACTTTTCTTATGCACTAACAATAGGATGGATGATTTGATACGCATGAATATAAGGAATGGGAATGGCCAAGTGGGAATGAATTTCATTCATATTCTTGTTTGACCTTCCCACAGACTGCAATAAGGGAAGCCTCAAGCACCAATCAACCTCTATTCTCATATGTATCTGGTTTGAATTCCATTATCTGGTGAAATTTGAGAATCGAATCTCCTTTGTTCTTCATTTTCATATCTACAGACTCTAACCTATTTATGCATTATTTCTTCCATTTCCATATCTCATTTTCACTCCTTGAATTCCAATGTACCAAACAAGCAATGATATATCACTGGAGCCATTCCTTCTATAATTTGTGATATGGTTACACATTTTATTTGGATTCAAAAAATTAAGAAAGTTTTCTGAGTTCGTGAAAAAAACCGGCTCTTCATCTTTTATATTTTATCAGGATAATCATTCCACAGAGCATGATTTCAACAAAGAGATAAGGTCCATTGATTCTAACATACACTAAGAGAATTAAGTACAAGAAAGCACCTTATATGGATTAATCTTTTAATATTGCTGAAACTGAAAAAAGATACAAATTGCAGCATACTAGTTTTTTACCTGCTGGAGCTCTTTGGCAAGAGTGACCACCTCATCCAAGTTTCTATTTGTTTCCTACAACAAACACAATGGAATATTTTGGATAAGCCAACTTAGAAACTGTAGGATGTTGTCACTGAATGTACATGCCTGTTGTCACTAAATAGACATGCAAGAGACACACGCACGCATGCACGTGCCTGCTGGCACACTCACACACACATAGGTAGCCATTTGCATGATATAAAGAGGGTCAATGAGGGTTCCCACACTGCATGACATAAGCAGGGTTCAATGTGCACAACATTACACCAATAATACAAAGAGATTGCTTTTATTGTCTGAACTCGTGAGGTTACAATGAAGCGATCTTACAGTTTCACTAGTGCTCACCCTCATATGTACTTATTCGGTTGTTTATATCTCCATAGCAATTCAATGCCTAGATGACCAAGTTAGTCCCACAGTAACTCTCAACAGGTGGGCATAATTTAGTTAAACCTTAAACCAATCAAGCTGTAATGAGCAGTGAGATTCTGTTTGACTCAAAATAAGGCTTGACCAAATTTGGCCTTCGCAAAATACCAAACAAAACTGCAAACTACAAATAATGCTTTTCGTGTTATGAAACATATGCTAACATATAAATTATGTACAACTTTTTGCTACATTCCAAATTTTAAAATTTATAAATATACCATTTTTTAAAATTAAACATAGACTGGACATAATCAAACCATATTGTAGAAACCCTACTCCCCCTCTTGGTTTTACTATCAGTTTAAACATTAACTCACCTCCAAGGTTTCACCATCTGGAGCTATATCTCTGTCATGGAAGCACCAGAATTCAACTCCAAGCTTATCCAGAAACTCAAAGTTAGCTCTCACTGCATTAACGAGAAAGAGAGTATAAATTTGTAGAATCGCCGCAAGTGTGAAAGAAGTTTGACAAATCTTACTCCTTCTCTTGGCCATGGCCAATGAATTGGTACCATCTTCCCATGGCCAATATTTTGTTGGTGCTCCAAATGGGTCACCTCCTGTTCCACGGAAGGTGTGCCAAAACGCAACACTGAATCTCATCCAATCCTTATAGATTTATGATAACAGATATGTTAATATTCATTGAAACTTAGACATTGAAAATAATGAGATTCCAGAGTTAGTCAAGCCAACCTTCATTTTCTTCCCCAAAATCTCTTCTTCACTATTATAGTATTTAAATGCCAGTTGGTTCTTGCTGTTCGGCCCCTAAAAGAGAAAAAGTTACAATGCATGTCAACATTGAAGTTGTAAAATCGTATAACTCAGGCATGTCAGTGACAAAATTCTAAACTCTGATCCATTGCAATTGTAAAAGAAAGCGACTTCACCTCATACTTAATCTTGGGAATAGCAGGGAAAAACTCCCCTTTCCATTCATCATCAGTGCATTCACTGGCATCATCTGCAGGACAAGTTGGTGGACCAACAGCAAGCTGCATGAAAGTTTAACAATATGAGATAAAAAGGTAGACCAGGTAATTTAAGAATGAACAAGCAAAAGAAATATAGCAGAAGGGGAAGGCCCCTCACCACTGTAGATGAAACCAGATTGAAAGAGACCAGAAACACCAAAAGCTTCATCATTATCATCATTTTCAACTTTGCTGAATGCCAAATTACTACTGCTGACAGGAGAAGGTTAAAAAAAATAAGAATAAAATTAATAGACTAAACATCAAACATAGGCCAAAGAGAAGAAAACATTTTATATTATCATACAAATCAATGCCCAAAAAGACTTCTAGTCAGAGTGAATACCATATTACTGCTTCCATACTTGCTACTAAACACTCGTCGATTGGAAGGTCATATAAACTCATCATTTGAACTTTAAAACTACAAGAAATAAAAGAACTCGATGGATACAACAAAATTTCTGATCGCTGATCGCATTAGGAAAAACGAAACACATAAACAGCAAATCACATCAACTCCAACTTTGCTGTTGCCCTTACTTTCATATATAAAGTAAAACTTTCTTTTGGTAAGTAATATAGAAGTAAAATTACACATTGATATGGCAGTGATCCAAGAGTAGACTATAAAGGACGAGACTTTAATAAACCCCAACAGAGGAACCAAGAAGATGGTTTACAGAGCAGCGCTTGAAAATGATCTCAGGTTGAATACTTAATGGGTTGCTTCAAAACTAATTTTGACTGTGAAAAAGGTAAAATTGTATACATCAGAATATGAAGGAAACGGAGAATTAAACATTAAAATCCATCAGTAATAACGATCAAACACATAATTGAAAAACTCAAGTTCAGCAAATGCGTCACCACATTCAACCCATTCTAAAGAATAACTTCCGGTAGCATCTCGAGATTCAAATATATATATATATATATAGAGAGAGAGACAAAATGATCGAATTCAGAAAAACATCTGCATCGGCAGTCTAGTAGAAGCAGATTAATTTCCATAGACAAGAATTCAAACAAAGCTAATCAAAGCAATACATTCAACGACGCACATCAGTATCAACAAAACAACAATCGAGAGTCAGAAACCCAATAAACCCCACACGACGAAGAGAGGCGGATAGACTTAATCACTAAGATGAAAGACCAAAAAACAGACACCAAATCCGATTTTTTTGTCCCTCTAACTAATATGAAGTGTGAGCAACACTAGAATTAACAGACTAAGAGCAATTATCCATCAAAAACCAACATTGTCGGCCCACAAAAACAGACAGAAGCAAGGCAGATAGAGAAAGACTTACAGAAATCGGAATGGCTACTTGAGCTCTTGAATCCAATCTTAACCTGAATAGCTGAAAGAGTCAAAACTCAGTAACAAGCTCATAATATATAAAAAGCATATTATGAGGGTTTGTTCCGAGAAAATGTGTATTGAGATTGGAAAAGGTAAAATCAAAATGGAGAGATTACATGCTAAATCAAGGTTTTCTTTGTTTTCCAATTAAAATCAAGAGATATTCTCACCATATCTGCTGCAAAAATATGACCGAGATAACGCCATAGATTTGGATAAGCTTTATTTTTATCTCCATATTTTAATTATTTATTTTTAGATATATAATTATAATTTAATTATTTTAAAAAATAAATTAAAATTAATAATTGTTCAATAAATATATTATAATTATTTCTATAAAAATAAACTATATTATTAAATTTTATTTTAATTTTTACTCTTTTTCTTTTCCCTTTATATTAAAATAATAATTTTGATACAAATAATTATATAAATTATATTATTTTATTGAGATATAGCATTTTGAGTTTTTATTGATATTAAATCAAATAATAAGACAGTAAAATCTTAAATCTTATATAATTTTCTTAAGTTAAGCATAACGAATACGTTTTCTTAATTTTGATTTATACATAATTTTACTTATTTATAGTATTTTAGTGTTAATTTAGTAATTAAAAATGTTAACACTATTCTTAAGTAACATCACAAATTGATAAATAAAAACTATTTTAATTACATATTTGTTATTATTGTTTAGCTTTATCATTAACTTACATATATGAGAACGTACATTAATTTCTGATTTCATTTACTTACATATAATTTAAACCTGTTGCATTTCCATATCAAATTCAATATAATAATTAAATACATTAATTAAATTTCACGGGAAATCTTTTTTTTTTAAAAAAAAAGACTTCCCGTGAAAAAGCAATGGAAATCTTGCCAGCAGTATGCTTAGTTGAAGAAAATAAAATAATAATAAATATGAAAAAAAAAAGACCTCCCGTGAAAAAGCAATAGAAATCTTGCCAGCAGTATGCTTAGTTGAAGAAAATAAAATAATAATAAATATGGCCAATAGAATATAATTTTATTTTTCTCAGAGTTGAAAAATGGTGATTAAATCTAAAATATTGCATTAAAATATATTTTTTAGAAAATAAAAAATAACTAATGCAATATAAAATTTTGGATTAGTTATCATCGGGCAAATTAATCCATCCCATTATTACTAACAACTTACGGTTAATGTGGAGTAGGGGGTTCCATCTCTTAAAGAAATAGAGATCATTTTTTTCTTAATTTAGACTATTTATCATTAAATAAATAATTTTAATTTAATTATTTTTTAAAAATAAAAAATTAATTATTAAATTATAATTATATATTTAAAAATAAATAATTTAACTTTAAAAAAAAATTGATGGGTATCATTACCGAAATAACTGATAACCACTAATGGGATAGATTATAAAAACCTCCTGATAATTTCTATGGTTCGTTTTGAAAGAAACGTACTATAATCGACCAAAAGTTAAAACAAATGAGTATGTTTATCCGAAGCAGTTATGAAAATCGGAGAAGTTATACTTATCCGAAACAGTTATGAAAATCGGAGAAGTTACGCTTATCCAAAGAAGTTATATAAAGAGAAGGTAATTCTCCAAGAAGAAGGACTCCATTTCTCTTTCTCTAAAAAAGACTCCTACTCGAAAGAAAGATAAAATCAAGTTCTTTCATTTTTATTCTTAAAAAAGGCCATGACTGACTTGAGCGTCGGAGAGCCTATGGGGATCTAATCCCTTTGGCCTTTGACTATCTTGTTTTCTTTGGTGTTATGCAGGTCTTGGGTTAGAAAAGCGGAGGACCAAACCATCTCCATTTAAATTCGGACCAGAGCTGCAACATTGGCACCGTCTGTGAGAATCAGACAAAAAGTTTGATTTACCACTAAAAAAAAATGGTTAATACCCGGACTCGTCAAAGTGCTCCGGCAATGGAGAACGCCATCCCTGAAAATGACCCTCCTTTGCAGGAGCAAGATAAGAATCAACAGACTCAATTCCTGCAAGCATTAAACGCACGGATGGACCATATGTTTCAAGATTTACAAAGTCTACGCGAGGAAGTAGGACGCCAAAAATCGGACGCCCATTTTTCAGCAACGCATGTTCCCGCTTCTATGGGGAATAGACAGAAGAAAAGACCGGCCGGACATATTCAAGAGAAAATGCATGCAAGAGAGAGAAGCGGAGGCCGATCTCGATTAGAAGGCCGATTTGGCCCAAGATCCGTCGAAGGCAGTCCAGAACGACGTAATCCACGAAGTGAGAGAAGACCTCTTGATCAAGAGGAAGCTTCCTCCAACTTGCCGCCGGTTGGCAGAAATGCCCAACCACACCGATCTGAAGCTCCTGAAGAATTGAGAACTTATCTCAATGCTAAAAATACCCAACCACACCGATCTGAAGCTCCGGAAGAATTGAGAGCCCATCTCAATGCTAAAAATGCTCAACCACACCGATCTGAAGCTCCTGAGGAATTGAGAACTTATCTCAATGCCAAAAAATCTGCTACTGTTCCTCAAAAAGAGGAGAAATTAGAAAATATGTGGAATTATCTTTTTTGGAGAAAAATCTGAGGGATGAAATAACGATTTAAGAAGGTCCCCATTCACAACGGAGATACAGACCTGTCCACTACCCCAGAAATTCAAGATGCTAGCCATTGATACCTATGACGGAAGTACTGATCCGATGGATCACTTGGATCACTTCCGAACGCTACTAAGTTTTCAGGGCTTAGATGAAATAATAATGTGTCAATGCTTCCCTTTAACTTTAAAAGGGGATGCGAGGATTTGGTTCTACCGAATGTCGACCAACTCAATTCGGTCATTCCAGGAATTAGCAGATAGTTTTTTTTCTCAGTTCGCTTCAAGTCGGAGAATAGAAAAGCAACCCTGGCACCTGGCATGTGTCAAACAGAGTCCAAATGAAAATTTGAAGAGCTTCTTATCAAGATTTACTTCCGTAGCTCGTCGAATTTCACAACTTACTGATAAAGTCAAGTTAAATACTTTTATAGCAAATCTGGAGCCAGGAGAGCTTTTTAAACATTTAGCTCACACAAATTCATAAACTTTTAGAGAAGTAAAAATTACTGTACGAGCATACGTGGCAGCAGAGGAAGCCAATGAGGCTAAGAAGCCTATTAGGGTGAATCCTGCTCATCAAGGATCACCGAAGAGAAGAAGAAAGGATGAAAGATCACATCCAAAGGAGCCCGGAAGGAAGTTTAAGGGCGAAGCACGAAGGGAATTCAGGCCTTTTGATCTGACTTCGTTAAATGATTCTAGAACAAATATTCTCGTGCAGATACGGGAGGAAAAATTCTTTAAATGGCAAAGAGCCCCAAGGAACCCTAAAAGTGGAGATCAAAGCAAGTTTTGCCACTACCATCGCTCGCCTGGGCATGAAACTGAAGAATGCTGGATACTGCAAAGAGAGATAGAAAATCTAATTCGGAAGGGACACCTCAAAAAGTTTGTAAAGAGCCCAGAGCGCGACTCTAGTGAAAGTCTGGAAGAGGAAGAAAGGGAGGAACCACAACTAAAAAGTTGTGTGGTGGCCGGAGTGGTGAATATGATATCCACTAGGCCGGCCAAAGCTTGTAAACTGGATGCCATCAGGAGTGGTAAAAAGCGAAAGTTTGAAAGTGATGATGTAATTAGCTTTAGTAAGGAGTATATGGATCATGTGAGGTCACCACACTCAGATCCATTGGTTGTATCAGCTTTAGTTTCTGATGGTACCGTAGATTACCAGATGAAACGAATATTTATAGATAATGAAAGCTCTAACAATTTACTTTATTTTGATGCTTTTATTAAACTGGGTTTGAAAATCAATCAACTCAGACCAGCTAATGGACCACTATATGGAGTGGGAAATGAACCGGTCACAGTCAAAGGACCCATCTAATTAGAGGTCACATTGGAAACTTATCCAAAAACTGCTTCTCACAAACTTACTTTTCTGATTGCTGACCTGCCTTCTGTTTATAATGCAATTCTGGGTCGACCCTGCCTTACAACATTTGGAGCGGTTACATCAATTTCTCATTTAAAAATGAAGTTTTCGACACCAAATGGTGTAGGAGAAATATTGGGAGATCAAGTAACTGGTCGAACATGTTTTTTGTCCCAAGTCGAAAAAACTGTTCAAGATCGATCGATAGAAGATTTTGATTATCGAGAAGAAAATGCCTTACAACAAGAACAATCCGGAGAGGTAACTGATTTAATTCCGTTGGACCCAACAGATCCAAAAAAAATATGTGCAGATCGAAAATTCATTAACCGAACCAATACGAGGACGGTTAATTGATTTCCTCCTGTGAAATAAGGATGTCTTTGCCTGGACATCATTCGATTTGCTAGGAATTTCTACCGAAGTGATGATCCATAAATTATGTTTGGATCCCAATCACAAACCCATCAGGCAAAAGCGAAGGAACTATTCTGTTGAAAAGCTCATCGCAATTAGGGAGGAAGTGAAAAAGTTGCTGGATGCCGATTTCATTAGGGAGGTCCAGTATCCGGACTGTCTCTCTAATGTGATTATGATAAAGAAGAGTAACGGAAAGTGGAGGATGTGTGTTGATTTTACCAACCTGAATAAGGCCTGTCCTAATGACAGTTTTCCTTTGCCATGAATCGATTTAGAGGAGTTATTTTTATATCTCGCCGTTTCTGATCTGGCATTTAGTTCGGTCTTGATCCAGCAACAGGCGGACGTTCAACTACCGGTTTACTACGTCAGTAAAACACTATCAAGCGTAGAAAGTCGCTATACTTATGCTGAAAAATTAGTATTGGCACTCGTTAACTCTGCGAGGAAGTTAAGGCCATACTTCCAAGCCCATAAGATAATCGTCCTCACAGATCAACCCCTCAAGGAAATATTACAAAAACTTGATACTTTAGGACGATTGGTCAAATGGGCGATCAAACTTGGAGAATTCGACATTGAATACAAGCCAAGACCATTAATAAAGGGGCAGGCTTTGGCTTATTTTCTAGTCGAAACTTCCTTTTTAGCCCAAAATAATGAAATAAAAGATCAAAACATTGACCGGGCTGAATTATCCGCTCTATGGACGATGTACGTGGACGGATCCTCTACATAATCAGGAAGTGGAGCCGGAGTAATATTAAGAACTCCGGAAGGAATGGAAATACTGTACTCACTAAGACTTTTGTTCCCAACAACAAACAATGTGGCTGAATATGAGGCTCTATTAGCCGGACTTCGGTTAGCCAAAGAATGTTCAGCAAAGTATATTACATTTATAGTGACTCTGAGCTGATGGTTAATCAAATTCGAGGAAATTTTGAAGTGTCAAATTCATGTTTAGCAAAGTACCTTACTAAGGTAAGAAGCGCTTTTCAAGATTTTGATAAAATAGATGTAACTCATATTTCTAGAACGAAAAATGGAAAGGCCGACCAATTAGCAAAGGCAGCGGCTATAGAAAATCAGGAGCAGTACTCTCGAAGTATGCGAGAGGTCCTAACTGCTCCGAGTATTGAGAAAATTGATCAGGATATCTTACAAATCACTAGTAGTGAAAACTGGATGACTCCTTATTATCGATACATCTCTGATGGAATCGTTCCAGAAAATCAGGACGAAGTTAAACGTATAAAGAAAATGGCTGGCTGGTACGCAATCATTGATGGAAAAATGTATCGTCGTGGATACTCCATCCCATATTTGAGATGTCTTCCTCCGGATGAAGCAGATTATGCATTAAGTGAAGTCCACCTTGGGATATGCGGATCCCATATAGGAGAAAAGAATCTCGCCTTCAAATTGATGCGACAAGGCTATTTCTGGCCAACCATGAAAAAAGATGCGGCTGACTTTGTTAAGAAATGTGAAAATTGCCAAATCCACGGAAGCATGCCTCATGCGCCTCCGACCGAACTAAAATCATTACAAGCACCCTGGCCGTTCGTGCAATGGGGGTTGGACATACTTGGACCTTTCTCAGTAGCGGCCAGACAAAGAAAATTTATCATAGTAGGGATTGATTATTTTACCAAGTGGGTGGAAGCTTCTCCCTTGGCAAAAATAACCGAGCATAATGTAACGGAATTTGTACGACAAAATATTGTCTGCCAGTTTGGAGTTTCAGAAGCAATAGTCACTGATAACGGAACTCAATTCACTGGAAAACGCTTCACCAAATATTGCTCTAATTTGAGGATCCGATTGGTACATACCTCGGTGGCATATCCACAGTCAAATGGTCAGGTAGAGAACCAACCGGACTTTACTGCATGGATTAAAAACAAAGCTAGAAGAAGCTGGGGGCTCTTTGTCAAATGAGTTGCCCTCAATATTATGGTCAAATCGAACTACTCCTAAAGAGCCAACACGAGAAACGCCGTTCAACTTATATTACGGAACCGAAGCAGTAATACCAGTTGAAATAGGATTACCCAGCCTTCGGATAGACAATTTTGATCCTCAAAGCAATTCACAACGGCTTAAGGAGAATCTTGATCTATTAGAAGAATCTAGAGAAACAGCAAGAGTACGGACAGCCGCTTATCAGTAACGGATTGCAAGATACTATAACAAACGAATGGAGGCACGTCAATTTGATGTGGGAGACTTAATCTTGAGAAGTATACAGGCAACCGGAAAAATTGCCAATAGAAATAAGCTCTCTCCTAATTGGGAAGGTCTGTTTATTGTTTCTGCTGTATTAAGAAATGGTGCCTATAAATTGCGCACCTAAAATGGAAAATTGGTGCCGAGAACTTGGAACGCATTGCATTTGAAAAAAATTCTTTCAATAAAAGTCAAAATGATCGATTCCATTAAAAAAAAGAGGGCATCCAGTATATCTTTCCATCATCAATACAACAACTATAAAAATTAATTAAAGTTGATGCGAAGGATTTGATGGAGGCGACATTGAAGAGTCACCAAATTCGGAGTGACCAAAAATTTGGAGTCACCAAATCTGGAGTGACCAAAAATCTAGAGTCACAAAATCCGGAGTGACTAAAAATCCAGAGTTACCAAATCCAGAGTGATCAAAAATTCGGAGTCACCAAATCCGGAGTGACCAAAAATTCGGAGTCACCAAATCCGGAGTGACCAAAAATCCAGAGTCACAAAATCCGGAGTGACCAAAAATTCGGAGTCACCAAATCCGGAGTGACCAAAAATTTGGAGTCACCAAATCTGGAGTGACCAAAAATCCAGAGTCACCAAATCCAGAATGACCAAAAATCCAAAGTCACCAAATCCGGAGTGACCAAAAATCCAGAGTCACCAAATTTGGAGTGACCAAAAATTCAGAGTCACCAAATTCAGAGTGACCAAAAATTCGGAGTCACCAAATCCGGAGTGACAAAAAATCCAAAGTCACCAAATTCGGAGTGACTAAAAATCCAGAGTCACCAAATTCGGAGTGACCAAAAATCCAGAGTGACCAAATCCGGAGTGACCAAAAATTCAGAGTCACCAAATCCGAAGTGACCGAGAATTCGGAGTCACCAAATCCGAAGTGACAGAAAATTCGGAGTCACAAAATCCGGAGTGACCAAAAATCCAGAGTCATCAAATTCGGAGTGACCAAATCCGGAGTGACAAAAAATCCAAAGTCACCAAATTCGGAGTGACCAAAAATCCAGAGTCACCAAATCCGGAGTGACCAAAAATCCAGAATCACCAAATTCGGAGTGACCAAAAATTCGGAGACACCAAATTCGGAGTGACCAAAAATCCAGAGTCACCAAATCTGGAGTGACCAAAAATTCAAAGTTACCAAATCCGGAGTGACCAAAAATCCAGAGTCACCAAATCCGGAGTGACCAAAAATCTAGAGTCACCAAATCCGGAGTACCAAAAAATCCAAAGTCACCAAATTTGGAGTGACCAAAAATCCAGAATCACCAAATCCGGAGTGACCAAAAATTCGGAGACACCAAATTCGGAGTGACCAAAAATCCAGAGTCACCAAATCCGGAGTGACCAAAAATTCAAAGTTACCAAATTCGGAGTGACCAAAAATTCGGAGTCACCAAATTCGGAGTGACTAAAAATCCAAAGTCACTAAATCCGGAGTGACAAAATCCGGAGTGAATATAAATCCGGAGTGAACAAAAATTCGGAGTGACCAAAAGCGAGAGTCACGAAATCCGGAGTCACCAAATCCGGAGTGACCAAAAGGGAGAGTCACAAAATCCGGAATCACCAAATCCGGAGTGACCAAAAATCCGGAGTCATAAAAAAATCCTAAGTAATCAATCCCATCGGAAAAACATGCCAAAAGTTAAAATTTTAATCTTCTAGTATGGGGGGCTAGTGATGGGTATCATTACCCAAATAATTGATAACCACCCATGGGATAGATTATAAAAATCTCCTGATAACTTCTACGGTTCGTTTTGAAAGAAACGTACCATAACCGACCAGAAGTTAAAACAAATGAATATGCTTATCCGAAACAGTTATAAAAATCGGAGAAGTAATGCTTATCCGAAGCAGTTATGAAAATCGGAGAAGTTATACTTATCCGAAGCAGTTATGAAAACCGGAGAAGTTACGCTTATTCAGAGAAGTTATATAAAGAGAAGGTAATCCTCCAAGAAGGAGGACTCCAATTCTCTTTCTCTAAAAAGACTCCTACTCGAAAGAAAAATAAAATCAAGTTCTTTCCTTTTTATTCTTAAAAAAGGCCATAACTGATTTGAGCGTCGGAGAGTCTGTGGGGATCTAATCCCTTTGGCCTTTGACTATCTTGTTTTCTTTGGTATTGTACAGGTCTTGGGTTAGAAAAGTGGAATACCAAATCATCTCCATTTAAATCCGGGCCAAAGTCGCAACAAAAATAAATTTAAACTTTTTTAGAGATAAAACCCTTGATCCCCACCGATGACCCTTGGTGGTGTGAAATCAACGGTCAATGAATGCCAAACCCAACGGTCAACAATCGATCTAATTAATCTAGTGAACGGTTGTGACGTCACCCCATAATCGGTCCTTCGCCGTCTTTCATGCCCCTCCATCAGATAACATCAGCCGCTGTTACTAGCAAACTACCACCGAAGACCCTTGTTGCATGGCATCAACGGTCAGTGAATGCTGAACAACAGTGACCCATAGAACGATCGGTCGGCCGTTGAAGTGAAGAACAGTGGCAGACTCACGCTGCTAGATAATTTAGTGTAAATGTTCCAAGCTAAACGGCATCGTTTTGCCTTTTTAAGCTGACAAATTAAGTTTCAGGAACCTTGAAGGACGTCGTTTTAATTCAATGCGACGCGTTTCTTATTCTATTCCAAGCAGTTTTACCAAATTAAAAAAAATAAATAAATAAATATATATATATATTAAACAAAATATTAATATATTAGAGCCAATATTTTCTAGGAATTTTGGTTACAAATATTTGAAATATAATATAGTTGATTAGCAGCGATGGTATAAATTCTATCACTATAATTTAACTGCCCTGTTATTTGTGTATGAATAATATCAATAATAATAATAAAATTTTATCATCATTAAATAATTTATAATAGCAAAATAATTCAACTTCTCGTTGTTAAAACTTTACGGATACTATTATTGGGATAAAAATTAATACAATAACTGAAAGTCATGTTTCTTATCGTGAATATCTATTTCATTCTCAATATTTTAATATCATGCAAAGGCATTAGGCCTAATCACATTCATCTTACAATACAACTTATATAAATTGATTCTATTGGAACTAAAAAAAAAAAAATTAAGAGAAGTTATTTTTCTATTAACAAATGAATAATTTATAAATTTATCAATGAATGAATATTCATTGAATTAATAAGAGTTTTATGCATAATCAGTTTTTTTTATCAAGATTCATGTATGAGTTATAAATACAAAACTATGGATGTGGTAAAAATTTAACGTGTACATAAAGAATGTACGGAACAAAATAAAAGTGTTTCAAGTTAACAGAATTAAGTAGAATTCAAGGGTCATATAGTTTTGTTGGGTTCCAATACCTGGGGCCCTAAAAGAATGGGCAGGGAGACGAGTACTTGACCCGGGAAGCCCAAGTTGTCAGTTTGCCAAGACCGCTTAAGGTGTAAGTAACCCGAGGACATCCCGCAATGGGCCCAAAAGCCTTTAGCAAGTCAGTGAGGCAGTCAACGACCGAGAACTCTCTCATCCCGTCCGAGAACAAGCGCGATATGGCATCTAGTACGCGGACTCATCCAACGGCTGATAAGGCCAGTAATGGACGAGGACTCTCCCTGATGTCCGAGAATGACAGCTCAGCTTCACAAGGGACACGCAACCCATACACCACGCCACCGCCGCAGTCAGTAACAAACCCCAGAACATGCCTTGTCACTTTAAGATTGACATTCCTAACAAGGTATGGCCAGTCAGCGCCGTTGACAGCTAGCTTCCTGCACACGCCAGCATGCTTGACACAGCATGATCATGTCAGTAGGGTAGGTGGACAGCCTCCCTGCAGGCACCAACAACCACGTGGACACTTCAACAACCACATTTGTTTATAAATACCCACCTAAAGCACACAAAAAAAGGATCTTGGACCTTCTCTCGACATCTCTTGGAGCATCTATGATCCTCTGAGCCTTCTTCCTAGGCAAGTAAAAGAGATAAAAGAAGGAAAAGAAAAGGGTTTTCTCCCTACCTTGTATTTTGTACACAACAAACTAACGATAGTGAAGATCCATTTCAGGCTTCAAGACTCGTGGTTTTTCCTCCTCATTTCAAGGGGAGGTTTTTCACGTAAAATCTGGTCTCAATCTCTCTCTCTCTCTAACTCCAAACTTCAAACACTTAGGTTGCTCCAGACCCCGAAAACCGGTACGCAACATTGACGCCATCTGTGGGAAGAGGACTAAAAGTCAGCTTCTCACCCTCCCAGAACAACACCAGACCACACTTCAACAATTCTTGCACAACCGCCAACACTGAAAAAATGATGAGCAGGCGAGACAGCACGTCCGCCCAGGAGGACGAGCACTTTGACGGGTATCTCCCGTCAGGCAACATGAGGAGTGGCGGTCCCAGCATGCGAAAGCTAGAGCAAAAGGTGGATAACCTTTTAAGAACCATCCATACCCTACGCGAGAGGATAAACGAGCAGTCCAGAGGAAGACACCCTGAAAGCTCGTCTTCACCAGTGCCTCAGGAGCGACAGACCGCCCGAGTTCCTGGTGAGTTGAGGGACTACCTCAACAAGAAGAAATCTATGAGCCAGGCCCCGTCAAGGAGGGGGCTCAAGAGGCTCTGGAAGACTGTCTTTGGACCCAAGGCCGGCGAAGTAACTCAGCCGGCAGAACCAGAAGACTCCTTGCCCCCGAGGACAGGGGAAGGAAGGAGAAGGGCGAGTGCCCACCAGAAGACCCAACGACCGTCCAGGCACGATAAGCCCAAGCGGATGGTCCTTAGGGAAGAAAAACACTCAGGCCCATTGGCCTTCACTGACTCCTTCACCAACATCCTGAGGCAGATCAAAGACGAGAAGTTCCTAAGATGGCCCAGGGCGTTGAAAAACCCAGAGGGAGGTGACCAATCAGAATACTGCCATTACCATTGTTGTCACGGCCACGACACTCAGGACTGCATGAAGCTTTAGGCAGAGATCAAGCGACTAGTGGCGGAAGGCTATCTTGACCGATTCCTGTCACGACCTGGGCATGGCCCCAGAACAGCAGGACACAACCGGTCACGCCACTCCCAGGGGCAAGGCCAGGATGGGCTTAGAACATGCCTGACTCGTTCTTAGCAACACCAGTGCTGGCGAGGCTAAGTACTGAACATAATTGTCAAGAGACCTAAGGGAGCAGCAAAAGGACCACCAAGACTGGAGCTTATGGACTAATGTAACGTGAGGAATTCAAGAAGGCCCTAGAGGCTAAACGGTGTAACTCGTACCCATCAATAAAAACGTCCATTCATTGCATCCATTGAGAACTGCTCTAAGACTCCCTCATCAACGACAAATTCAAAAACTCGGTTCCGTCCGAGCGGCCCAAGAGGTCGAAATCAAAAACTCAGTTCCGTCCGAGAGGCCCAAGAGGTCGGAATCAAAAACTCGGTTCCGTCCGAGCGGCCCAAGAGGTCGAATTCAAAAACTCGGTTCCGTCCGAGCGGCCCAAGAGGTCGGAATAAAAAATTCGGTTCCGTCCAAGCGGCCCAAGAGGTCGAATTCAAAAACTCGGTTCCGTCCGAGCGGCCCAAGAGGTCGTATTCAAAAACTCGGTTCCGTCCAAGCGGCCCAAGAGGTCGAATTCAAAAACTCGGTTCCGTCCGAGCGGCCCAAGAGGTCGGAATCAAAAACTTGGTTCCGTCCAAGCGGCCCAAGAGGTCGAATTCAAAAACTTCGGTTCCGTCCGAGCGCCCAAGAGGTCGTATTCAAAAACTTCGATTCGCCCGAGCGGCCCAAGAGGTCGTATTCAAAAACTCGGTTCCGTCCGAGCGGCCCAAGAGGTCGAAATCAAAAGCTCGGTTCCATCCGAGCGGCCCAAGAGGTCGTATTCAAAAACTCGGTTATGTCCGAGCGGCCAAAGAGGTCTTATTCAAGAGCTCGGTTATGTCCAAGCGGCCCACAAGGACGAATTCAAGAACTCAGTTCCATCTCAAGCAATCTTAAGGGCCAAAGCCTCAATGAGCATGACGAAAAATAGAAGAAGCAAGTACAACGAGAAATCATCTAAGACTTCAGTATTATTTATTAAACAACGCATGTACATCATGTAATAAAAAAAAAAATACATATACACATCCTAAGACGCTGGGGGCTGGCTCCCCGAGAACTCAGCCTGTTGAGGCTGATCTTCATGAAGCACTGGGGGCTCCGCCGGATCCAGGCCCTGACGGCTCTGGCTGAGAGGAGCTAGGGAAGGGCCTCCCGAAAATCCCATATAAATCTTCTGCGGTCAAAGCGTTGGCATTCCGGGGATCAAGCACAGCAGCAGGGAACCGCGAATGAATAAGACAGATTACTCGGCGGCACATGTGAATGCCATCCCAGTACCTGCTCTCCAATAAAGGCCCAAGTTCCGCGGGTGAAATGGACGCCCTCAGCCTCTCCTCCAAAAGATACAGCCTTTCTTGAAGCATTGACTGCTGAGCTCGCTGGAGCTTCACAGTTTCCTCCAACAAGGCTATCTTATTTCTAGCCTCAGCTAACTCCATCTCAGCCCTTCGGGCCCCCTCACCAGTAGACCTCAGAGTCTCCATTTGGGAGAAGCCTTGGGCAACCCCTCCAATTATCACGTCGATCTTGCCAGCTACATATCGTAGCTGCATCAAAAAGCAAAAACCATGAGAACAGGAAAGAAAAAAAGCAGAAGGCCAAGACGCTCAAAAAACGATGAAGGTACCTGGGAAATGAGCAAGTCGCCACTCACAGTGGCCTCCGCACTAGTCTCGGATGGTTGAGCCTCACAGACAGGCACCACAGAAACCTCAACCTCTGACTGAGATAAAGGAGCATCAGTGTGAGGAGTGGCGCCCGAGGACTCGATGGCAATAAAAGGCGCCGCCATCTCCTCCTCAATTTCTTCATGAAACTCTCCAGAATGAACTTGGACTATAGCGGGATGCTCAGAAGGATCCGAGGACATCAGATCAGCCACAAGTTCCTCGGCTTCCACTTCCTCTCGGACTGTTTCAGCCGTTGTCTCCCTCTCTGCGCTCGCAGAAGAGCTCACGCCTGCCATGTCCTCGGAGGGAAAATTGACAGGGACAACAGGAACGGGATCACCACAAAGGGGCTGGACGCCCGAGATATCCAAAGACGGGAGAATTGTCTCCGAGGGCCCAGCAGGAGGACCAGATGAGGACGCCGGGGCAAGACCTTCCGTCCCCGAGGACTCTGGCGAAGTAACAGTCCTCGCCCTCTTGGAAAGAGGGGCAATCATATCATCAACAACAACGTCAAAAACATCATCGTCATCATCATCAGAAGAATACTCGACAAGGGCGGCCGGGCATTTTGAGCTCTCGGTCGTAGCGCTCCTTTCCAGGAGACCGGCCAGACTTCCTATCCTCAAAGGCCGCGTACTCGCCCTCGACCTCTTTTTCTTGGACTTCTTGGACAGAGCTGCAGCAGAGGTCTCGACCTGAGATTCCCACTTGGCCTCTGCAAATTTCTCAGGCGACAACCAAATGTTGCGTTTATCTTCATGGAAGCTCCCAAGGTTGGCGAGCACCAGGTCCGTGGACTCCTTTGCAATTTCCCTGTCCTCCAACGAAGGATCAGAACACTACCGGCTGGCCACTTTCCCCCAGCCAACGGGGATGGCCCATTCCTGGTGAACTCCGAGGAAAAAGTACTTGTCCTTCCACCGCTTGGTGGAGTCAGGATTGCCCCCGCACATCAGTGAAAAATTCGGACGCGGAGTCATAGTAATCCAGTCAAGGTTATGTGTAAAACGAAACATAACCTTGACGATGGTGGCACTCAAGAGTTTCTCACGGCATCTCAAGAAAACACACAAGGAGACTAAATACCTTATCGCGTTCGGCTGAAGTCTCGTGAAAGGAACCCCAAGTGCCCTCATAAGCTCGTAAAGCTCTGCCGGCGGTGGGAACCGCAACCCGCCTTTAAGATGGACCTCGTAAACGGTAATGAAGCCCTCTGGAGGGCGCAACGCCCTATCCTCTGCTCCCGGAATAAGCACGCCCGCGGACTCCGAAATATGATATTGAGCTCGAATCTTCGAAAGCTTACCAAGGGTCATCGTAGAAGCAATCTCTCTCACTCCAGGCGCCCTCGACATTATGAAGTGAAAGTGAAGAAATGCACGAGAAATTGCAATAGAAAGGCAACGTCAAGAAAAGAAAACCAAAGGGAAACGGGCAGAAACGGTTCTGTGAGAAAAGAAGGCCATTTATAGGTTTTAAAATTTGAAAGGGCGCCATCATTGCCCTAGCCACGCGTCGCCTGGCCATTCGACAGCAGGAAATGATGACCTTTGCCTTCCCAAGGTGTACGCAGCCTGTCAATCGCGTATTTAATGTTCTACAGAAGCCCAAAACGGCGGCGCTACAAATCCTCGGACTAAAAGAAGTTCCCGGACATCACGGCTTCAAATTTTGGTTGGCCATAAACCCGAGGACACAATATATCTCGGACTAAGTTGAAAGTTAAGCCTTCAAGCGCCATCACTCCTCGGACGGTCATTATGCGCGCGGACAGATTTTCATGGAAAGTGCCATCTGGAAGGAAAGTGGTGTTACGAGGACATGCCAAACGGTCGAGGACCTCGAACCCTTTGGCATGGGGGGCTAGTGTTGGGTTCTAATACCTGGGGGCCCTAAAAGAATGGGCAGGGGGACGAGTACTTGACCCGGGAAGCCCAAGTTGTCAGTTTGCCCAAGACCGCTTAAGGTGTAAGTAACCCGAGGACATCCCGCAATGGGCCCAAAAGCCTTTAGCAAGTCAGCGAGGCAGTCAACGACCGAGAACTCTCTCATCCCGTCCGAGAACAAGCGCGATATGGCATCTAGTACGCGGACTCATCCAACGACTGATAAGGCCAGTAATGGACGAGGACTCTCCATGATATCCGAGAATGACAGCTCAGCTTCACAAGGGACATGCAACCCATACACCACGCCACCGCCGCAGTCAGTAATAAACCCCAGAACATGCCTTGTCACTTCAAGACTGACATTCCTGACAAGGTTGGTCAGTCAGCGCCGTTGACAGCTAGCTTCCTGCACACGCCAGCATGCCTAACACAGCATGGTCATGTCAGTAGGGTAGGTGGACAGCCTCCCTGCAGGCACCAACAACCACGTGGACACTTCAACAACCACATTTCTCTATAAATACCCACCTAAAGCACATAGAAAAAGGATCTTGGACCTTCTCTCGACATCTCTTGGAGCATCTATGATCCTCTGAGCCTTCTTCCTGGGCAAGTAAAAGAGATAAAAGAAGGAAAAGAAAAGGGTTTTCTCCCTACCTTGTATTTTGTATACAACAAACCAACGATAGTGAAGATCCATTTCAGGCTTCAAGCCTCGTGGTTTTTCCTCCTCATTTCAAGGGGAGGTTTTCCACGTAAAATCTGGTCTCAATCTCTCTCTCTCTCTAACTCCAAACTTCAAACACTTAGGTTGCTCCGGACCCCGAAAACCGGTACGCAACAAGTTTTGAAGGAGATATATTTAGTATATTTTTAATTTTTATTATTGAAAAATATCACCTACAGAAAAAAAAAAAAGAAAACACAAAAAAGAGATAAACTAACTGTACAAAGGACGACAATGAGTTCAATTTTGGGTGCAAAGGAAAAACAAACAAATTTATATTCATATTTTGGATTAAATATCAAAATTCAAAAAATAAAAATTGCTAAGAAAAAATTACAACATAAAATATCAACAAAAATATTAAAACTGATATTTTCATAAAAAAATTACCCATAATATAATAACTGTTATTTACTTTAAAAGTATCTTAAAATACAAAACAATTATTAATTTTGTCAAAAATATTTTTTTATACTTGTTAAGACTGCATACACCTTGGGTTCAGATAAAGGAGACAATGATCCAATGAACACCCTGGGAGGCATGCCCTAGGAGGTAGAAAAGATTGCCCGATAAAGTCCCAAGCGAACATGGTAGAAGGGGAATGATTGCTTCGTAGGGATAGAATGACCATGTCAAAGGATGATATGACTTCAACCTCTAATCACAAATACAATTCATTGGTCACTGTCTTTGCCCACATGGGACATGATGACCCAACATGTAACAATATCTGCTTTGCTAAAACGACATATATCATGCTTAAAAAGAATATTGATAAAATAAATATTGATTGGATAGTATTAGGGTGCCTCGTAAAGATTAAATAAATGATACATCTACTCTTTAGTTTAAGATACACAATCATTCGGAGTTCAACTCCCTCCAAATAGTTACTTTTGGCTATTATCTTATAAATACCCATTAATCTACTTTTAGAAGAATCTAAAAAGTTTATTAAGAAAGATAAAATGCAAGCATTGAAATGAAGAAAAACTCTTTAAAAATATCCCAAAAGGCAAATATTCTTATACAGTCTCCCCCCTCCAAAAAAGAAAGGTATTAACTCTTTCGGATATCTCCAAATTTCCCAAAAGAAGAGTCTAGCATTTTCATGGGTAAATTGTTGGAGAGAGGAGGTTAGATTACTCATTATCCAAAGACCGAGTATCCCTTAGCACCAAGTCTACAAGGAAAACATCTTTTATATGCCAACCATCTTTTGTTAAGCCCAGTAGAGAGCTCAACCCACCCTCTATATCCAATCACTTAAAATAGTAATCTTGAAGTTGAGTTTCAAGGGTAGGTAAGACTCTAATTGTCTTATTCTGCTTTAGCATATATGGTTGAGGTATCAAAAAGATTTTTTTAGAAGTAATACTCAGGTTATTGATTTTTTTATTTGCAGTGCATAAAACAGGATTGTGGCATTCATTCTTAGACTCCAAATCAAGCATTCATTTCTCTGTATAGACCTTGGTTTAGACATGTATCGTTGGCACCATTTGTGAGAACAGCCATCTATGCCCTACCTAATAATACATTTGGTTGTTCACTCCATAAGGAAAGAGAAGCATGCCCTTGCACTAAGGAAACTCACACACCATGGGAAGTAAATGACAGCAGTGTTGTTCCTCAAATACCTTGCATGGGGATAGGAATTCTGCATCCTTCAAAATCACACCACCCTAGACATGGCTACCATCCTTAGCACGATGATGGCTTAAATTGGCAAAAAGCCTTGACCATGAGGAGGCTCCAATAATAGAATTGAGCCTCAGTTGGCCTAGGTAGGCCTATGGGCTCCATTGGCAAGGATACCAATCTCTTGTAAATATCACTCAACCACATAAGCGCAAAGACGTTACAAGTAAGACTGACTATTTGAAGGATAAATGAATGAAGCCTTAGCTTCCGGCCCAGTGGCCCCAAAATACCCCTAGAGATGAGCCTCAATAAGAAGGAAACCACCAAGAGCAACTTCTCGATGATTAAGGCTCCACAACAGTAAGAACCCACTGTTAGAACCGACTTCAAAACCTTCAGCACCCACAGAAAAATATCGATGATTAGGGTCAAGGAAAGGATCTAAATGATCAAGCAGAGGGTCTTGAAAGGCTTAGGTCAAACAAATGAAATGGAGCTAGTGTATAGACCCCCCTTCATCAACAACATCTTGGAGTGTCCCCTACTGGAGAAATTCAAGGCACTATAGATTGAGCAATACGATGATATTTCAAAACCCTAGGACCATCTCGATCACTTTGGTAATCTACTAAGATTCCATAAGCTTAGTGACATAGTTTTGTGCCAGATCATCCGAATGACATTGAAGGATTATACCCGCACCTGGTTCCATTAAGTATTAGCTCCTTTGAAAAGCTGTCCAAGATTTCCTTGTCCCAACTTGTCTATGGCAGGAAGCTAAAGAAAGATCCATGGCATCTAACCAACGTTTGGTTAGGTTGGAGCGAGAGCTTGAAGGATTGCTTTGCAAATTTTAGTACCAATGCTTGAGGCATCCCAAACCTGGTTAATGAGACTAGCGCTTTGATGTTCTACAATGCATCGCAAGGACGTGATTTCTACAAGGTCATCATGATGAGGCAGCTTTCCTACTATCAAGAGCTTAAGAACAGGGTTCAGTCTTACATCATGTCATAGAAGGCCAACAAGGCGAGGCTGAGAGATCAGGTGACAGGGTATAGATTTGAACATGCCAAGGCAAAGAGGCTCCTTAGAGGAGCCATCCTACTCCTCACTTAGGAGGTCATTGTCCCAAATCTTGGCATAGTACTCAACTAATACTACTCAGTAAGTCACGAACCAACATCCTGACATAAACTAAAGTTGAGCAGTCACAGAAGTGGACCAAGCTGGTACACCACCTGGAATTAGCATATTAATCCAAATATTGCCTGTTATACCGAGGGCCCAAGCATAATGTAGAAGATTATAAAAACCTCTAAAGAGAAATTAAGGCCCTTATTTAGAAGGAGAGCTACTAAATATTTCATCCAATGGGATCAAAATCCACCTCCAACCGATGCTGGAGGGTAGGAGCTTGAGCAACCCCGTAACAAAGTTGTATCAGCATCATCAATATGGTGGAGTCCTAACGATGTAGAGGGGTAGAATCTAGGAGCAAGAGGAATCAAACCTAAAGGGAATGGAAAGTGTTACATTCAATGACAATTGAGTAAAAAAATAATTGTCATCTGAGAAGGACATTTGACATTTGTTGACAATAAAGGCTCTAAAGACCTTTAATACTTCAACGCATACACTAAATGCAGACTAACCCGTCAGATATTCGAAGGCTCGCTATATGGTATAGACAACTAATCGCTCAATGTCAAAGACCTAATATTCCTGAAGGGTACAACCAAATCCAAATTGACCCATGTAATCAAGAGAACACCACTTATATGATTGGGACTCTATTACCACAAACTTATGTTATTTGTTGTTAAGAATACAATGTTATTTACCGGTAAATTATTAATAAGATGTCTACAAGTTAGATAAATTATAATATGAAAATATACTTTAATGACATATTGATAGACTGTAATGTGATAAATGGGATGTATTGGCCATGGCCTAACATAGCACATTATGAATCAGTCTTAGCATGATCAAATTTAAATAGTGCTGGACCATTTCAAGTATGACCCAACACCAAGGGCCATGCAAGACTAAGGGATTGCTGGCCCTGGAGCCCAATCATTCCATACTAGCCCCAGCATATGGACTGATTATATGTAAACATATTTTTTTTTTATATTTTTTAAATAAAACAAATTGGCATAATTTAACTTTTTAAATAAAAAACTATAAAAAAACTACAAAAAAACCTATAGATACTCCTATACCCTTGTCATTTACAGACAATTTATGTATTCTCTCTACTCTCTAACTCTTCTATAATAATTGATGGTGATATACTTTTATTATTATTATTAATTTTTATCTATAATTTATATATTAATATTATTCGTTTAAAACTTAATTGTTATTTATGGCACATAATTTTTCTAATTTTGTTAGGAAGAAAATTTTAAAAAAATTATTTCGACACTCACATATTAGGTACATCACCTATTGATTGTGATTGTGAAATATGAAAATCACAACCTATTTTCAATATCATTACTCTTTCTAGTTTTAGTCACTCTCCTATGAAATGTTCTAGTATTATTAGACAACTTTTTTGAAATTAAAATCCTTTACAGAAACGGGCCTTTGAAAAAGAATATTAAAAAAATTATACTTGTCAAAGTTTAAAAAGTATCAAGCTTTTAAAGCGATACATAAAAAAAAAAAGGATAACGATTATCCTTAACTAAAATTGAAATAACATTTTCAATTGGTATAAGGCTAATGATTTTTGAATACAATCAGATGTTAGATCGAAAAAGATTTGTAAAACATACTATTCACTCGGAGTATTATTTTCTTATGTTGAAAAACTAAGTATTTAAAATATGCGTTCAAAAGCACTTACAACTCAAATATATAAAAATGTCTAGGCATACTATTGAAGATAATGTTACTTTTCTTCTTCTTTTTCTTCTTTTTTACAATTTAACTAAAAATTGATTGGGGGAGATATCTTTGTATATGTAAAAGAACATATTAGACTTTCGATCATACCTTTCATCAGACATATCATTACCCACTTTTCATCAATGGATGGGGAATCCCATCTCCCTATCATCCACTGATGAAAGGTATTTTGACAATAGGTCTTATAAAAGGTCCACTCTAAAGTCCAATAAATCCTCTAATGTATGAAGATGTATCCTCCAATTAATATTTTAAATCACTTTGCTATGTTTTCTTAAATAGAGACCTACTTGTCTTTTTGAAATTAAATCATTTAACAGTTAAAAATAAATTTTTTTAAAAAAATATATAAAAAAATATACTTATTAAAATTTTAAAGATATCAAATGCATGAAATGACATATGAGAAAAATATAAAAGATAATAATTATCATTAATTTAAATTAAACTAGTATTTTCATGTGGTACAAGGTCCAAATTTTTTTTAATATGATTAGAGGCTTAATTGAAAAGGACTGATAGAATATATTATTCATACGCAGTTATTTTCTTATAGAGAAAGATTACAAATTTAAAGATACGTACAAAAATACTTATAATTTAAGTATATAAAAATATTTAGACATACTATTAATGGAGATGGTATCCCGTATTTTTTTTACAATTTAAATAAGAATTAATTTTAGATTTAAAATAAATAAAATCTCTTTTTTCTTTAATTATAGATGTATGATCATCATGTAATAACTTATATTATACTTGTGTTCCTGCATATTAAATTTTAAAAAATTAAAAACTATAAAAAAAGTTATTAGTTCTAAAATTTTTGAATACCTACACACTATTTTCATAAATTCTAAATTAATTAATACTATTATAAATAAATATAAAATATTAATAAAATTTTTTATGTTACTTTTGATAATATTTTGAATAATAATGCTACTATTTCTTTGTTTAAATTGTAAGTTTATTTTATTTTGACTAGTAAATTATTTTATATAAAATGTGCAGGTCATATTATTAATATTTATGTCAAAAATATTTTACTATTTATTTTTTATAATGTGAAAAAATTAAAAATATTATTATATTTATTAGAATATTTTTTTTTTTGAAAGTAACAGTTTAAAATATTATACAAATAGAGCAAACTCGGTTACAATAAAATAAAGACTAATTACATAATGCTGTGAAATTTCACTTACCTAATGTTGGACACTGCGTATGCTTTTATTTCTATTTTAATCATCTTTTATAATAAAAAAAAATTCCATTAACTGAGTGAGTTATTGATACTGATTGAAAAATAATTGAATTGATTAAATATTTTTAAAAATATTTTATTTTACTAATAATTAATTTACAAGTATCAATTACACAATATAAAATATATTATTGAACCAATTGTTATTATTTACTAACAATTTATACTCTATCAAGATGACTATGGTTTCTGATGTATAATACTGATAATAAAAATAAATATAAATTTAGAGAAATAATTTTTGATGCGTCCTAGAAGTAAATTTCGAACGGGTTCAGGTGACGTCGATCTTTGAATCCGGCTCCGTCCATCAATTTTGGGTCCTGCCCACCACTAAGACAAACGAAAGGTCAGGTGCCGGTGGGATATTATCCTATCGAAAATATTTCGACGCTCAAATCAGTAAAATAGCCATCCAAGAATCGAGAAGGTAGAAAAAAGGATGTAATGAATGTGAGAAACAGAGAGTGTTTGTGGGGATGATTTGGCTTTTGCTGGGAGAGGTTAATGTCGCTCGTGAGGAGCGTCGATTCCTAACTTTCAATTTTCGGAAGCTGCAGGGATAGGGAGTACCGAGAGTATTAGCGTCCTGAAAGCGTGAGAGCTTGAGAAGATGTCGGGCTAACTTTGCGGGATTCCTTTGAAAAAAGGAACATTAATGTCAGAGTGATTCGAATAAGTACAAGTGCGCTTGTGCTCTCTCAGAAGGCATGTCTGGAGTGTTGACTCCATGGCCTTCTTATAGTTGAGAGGTTGAGAATCCTTCATTAGGAAGGAGTGCGGGATTTCAGTAATCTATTGGAACAGCTTCCATTCTTGGCGCTTGCATTAATAGCGAAAATGACCCCTTGGGAGGTTCTCCTTCCTTCTGTACTTTGTAACGGCTAGGGTTTTACAGTAGACAGAGAGATCTGGCACTTTTCTCATGGGGTAAGCGCTGAATCTGTTGGTGGCTTTTACTGTGGAGGTTGCCTTCTAGGGAGCGCAAAATCAGGGAAGAAAGTTGCTGCAGGTCGAGTTGGGCCTGGCCCATGTAAGGCTTATTCAAGTTGAAGCCTGTTACAGCACTGCTGGTCAACAGAAATATTGACCATCCCTGGTGCCAGTCATCCATCCTTATGCTAGGTTCATTGGCCTTTTGTCCGGTCAACTATTCGCGTTGACCATCCGGGCCAATGTGTGGGCCTTCGTGGATTTGGGTCGTTCCTCATTCCTGGGCAAGTCCATTATGGGATTATTCCTCCTTCCTGGGCTAGTCCACTATGGGAGTACCCATAACTAGCCCCTCATACTAGTGGTCTTATTTCTGACCTCCAACATGTCCTTAATGGGCCGTGTGGTTTGGAGTCTGCTAAGGTCCATTGACTGGATCCGTTGACCATCTAGGCCAAAAATCTGAAGATCATACCAGAGGAGAAGTGGGCCGGGTTCGCTGACCACCCTCGCCAAAATTCGAAGAACCTGTACCGGACTCGTTGATCGCCAAGGCCAAGGTTCGTAGAACTTGCTGAAGGAAATGCTGACCGGATTTGTTGACCGTCAAGACCAAGGTCCGGAGAACTTGTTGAAGGAAAAGTTGACCGGATTTATTGACCGTTAAGGCCAAGGTTCGGAGAACTTGTTAAAGAAAATATTGACCGAATTTGTTGACCATCAAGGCCAAGGTTCGAAGAACTTGTGGCAGTGTAGTGACGCGCCATCATTAGTTATTTTGTTCAGACGAAAAGGTGGCCACGTGTCGGCACATGGTGAATTGGAGATCCCGGTAATTAATGCACCGAGGGATCTGGTTCGTCAGTGCCCGTTCAGAGGGTGCCACGTGGCAGTGATGATGGTGCCTGTTCACGTGACTGTTACTTTGGTTGGCGTTTGTGCTGCCTTCAAGTTGCCCTTTCGTCTCCCTTTGTGAATTTTTCACGCCTCCCTTCGCCTTCGAGTGAGCATTCTTTTCCGGGTGTTGCGCCGTTTCCTTCCTTACACCCATACTCATGGCTCATGTTGCACAGATTGCTTCAATCCTCACAGAGACTAACTTGAAGGAGTTGTATGTTAAGTACAACGTTCTTAAAGCAATCTTTTCACGCGTTCTTGATAAGGAAGATAGGGCATGTTCGCCACCTGAAGGTTGTATCACCATTTATGAGGCCCATTTGAGGAGTGGGCTATGCCTTCCCATTCTTGACAAGTTACGGGAGATTCTGATCTCTCCCAGAGTCCCTATCGCACAGCTTCATGCCAATATTATACGGTATCTGTGCACGTTCTATATTTTCCTTCGTCAGCATTCGAGGAAGTTAACGGTGGAGATGGTGAGGGTCCTGTTCAAGGTCAACCAAGGAGCGGAGTGGATCTTTTTGGCTCCGTGGGGTGGTCTCCAGGTTAGCCCCGCCATTTACGACTCCTTGAAGAACTAGAAGGACAGGTTCTTTTTTGTTTACGTGGACGGGTCTTGGCCGTTGGCCAGGGAATGGGGCAAGGTTCCTGAAATTTACATCGGGACTCCTACCGAAACGGAGACGGAGTCTCTGGAGTGGCTCTTTGAGTTGGTGAAAAAACACCACTTAGATTTTCGGAGAGACCACCTGGTCTCTCACGATGAGGCCAAAAAAGCCAAGTGGGGGCCTCCGTCACTAGAACAGAAGCTGATGAAGATAGCCAAGAGGAGGAGAATCGGGGCCCTTGTGATCAAGTAATCAACCGGCGGTGGTTCTCCCGCTAGTCCAACAATGGCGGTGGTGGCAATAAGGCCTTCCTCATCCTCCTCCACCGATCCCGAGAATGTGCTAATTGGTCAGCTAGTCGGAATGGGGGATGGCTTCGGCATATGCGGCAAAGGTTTCGCTGTTGAGATTTTTAGAGAGAGGTTGTATCCCATCCCTATCCGTGTTGTTCTTACCCTCTCACAGTCGGAGCACTTGACACGGTTAGAACCTTTCCCGGTGGCCGTCATTGAGTGTGTCGCTGAACCGTTGGAGAAGATACCTGCTGGGGAACCCAGGGAGGTGCCTATTGAGCCTCCTGTGGGGCTAGCTATCGTGACATCTGACGAGTGGACTCTTGAAGAGATTCTGGGGGAGCCAAGAGTGTTAATTGTCGGAGAACCTCAACCAGCAGTTTAGGTTAGGGTAGAGATCGTGGATGAGGCTGTCATTGAAGAGTCTGTACGAGCCGTGGGAAGGCTAGAGGGGCCTGATGTTGGAAAGCCGTCCGAAATGGATGACCTTGTGGCGGAGCTGCTGGATGACTCCGCGGCAGAGGCCATCACTGGGTACGTTCGAGAAGGTTCTTTTTTTGGTCCTCCGCTGTCTAAGTCAAGATCACGCGCCAGGCCAGTGCTTCCAGCGTGATGGATTTGGCAGGTGAACTTTTCGCTGCCTACCCTTCATCTTGTTTTAATCTGCTAATATTCATCGTTTTTGTAGAAGGAAAAAGTCTCCGCTACTATTGTTAGGGACAAACTGATCACTTGGCTCGACGAGGAGCTGGAAATGGTGAGGACTGAGCACCGGGATGATGCGGTCTCTCTAGGATCAGTGTTGGCTAACATGGAGGCTGAGGTCACCCGACTTAGAGAGGAGAATGCTAGCCTTAAAGACGCCGTGGTGCCGAGTCTGATTGAGGAGAACGACAGACTTAAGGAGGAGAACGCTTGCTTAAAGGAAGAGGTTGACCGGGCCACGCAATGCCTTGACCAGCTTGCAGGGCAAATGGCCACCCTGAAGAATCAGTTGGCCACATGTATCTGTTTCCATGAGGTCGAGAACATGCTGTTGGCATGACTATGGGAGGGGATCAATATTAGTCGGCATATTACTCGGCTGATTGATCCCATCTACTCAGCGTCGTTAGTGCCTCATAGGGGAGCTCCGGATGAATAGCAGTTCGCCAGCGCCTCCTTCTAGGAACTTTGCCCCTCAGTTTTTGTGGCTCTGGTTTTTTGTAGTTAATGTATCGTGAGTGAACATAATCAATAAAACGACTGTTTCATTAACGTTATATATCTTTCGCCTTTTATGTGACCTCCGTTGCTTGTGTTTTCGGCTAACTCTATGTATGGGTTGGCCGTTTGCCTTACTTAAGACACCGTAGGCATTCTTTAAAGGGCTTGGGCTTTCGAGTAGGTTTACCCGGATATCGTGTCGTGCCTGATCCGTGCATATGCGGAAGTAAAGGCTTGGTGATACCACTCTAGTGTGAACTGGGGTGGCCGACTTTTGGAGGGAGAGCCTTTGCTAATGACAACCGTCGTTGACTGATCACGCTCGCTCCCAGCGAAGGAGGTTGTGGCATGCGCTGGTTGAGCCCTCTAAGAGTTTGACCATGAATGGGCAATTTGGATGACCAAGGTTTAGTTTGACTGTTAGTGGTTGCCTGGACTACCAGAGCCTTATTACGACCACTCATGGGCCGCCTGGATGACCAGGGTTTGATTACAAGAGGGAGAAAGCTCTTCCGACTTAGAGGAAGTCTAGGTTGTGTAAACCTGCAAATATACATAAACATGCATATGGAGAAGAAAAGGAAAAGAATCTACACTGAGGTGACATAACGTGCCAAGTGTTCCTATATGCACGCCGATGGTTGACTTACCTGTGCCTCTACTGAAACTAACACTTGAAGTGGATCGCGTTCTACGTTCGAGGAACTAATTTACCGCTCTGGATTTGGAGTTTGTACGCTCCGTTTTGCAGGACAGTGGAAACTAGGAAGGGACCCCCCCAATTCGTAGAGAGTTTATTTCGGTTGATGATCTTGCTTGTTGCTTCGATACTTCATAAGACCAGGTCTCCGACCTCGAGGTGCCACACTTTTACCTTCTTATTGTAAAAGCATGCAACCCATTGTTGGTAGGCTGCCATCCGCAGTCTTGCGGCTTCGCGGGCCTCTTCCAACAAGTTTAGGTGTTCCCAAATTTTTCGGGAGTTGCCCTGTGGGCCGAAAGACTCAACTCTAAGACTTGGGAGCCCAATTTGATCGGGATTACCACCTCAGCTCCGTGGCAGAGGCTAAAGGGTGTCTCACCAGCCAATTCCTTAGGGGTTGTCTGATAGGACAATAGGACGGAGGACAGCTTGTCTACCTAGGAGCCCCCTATGTTCTCCAGCTTGATCTTCAGATTATGGAGTAGCGTACGGTTGGTGACCTCTATCTACCCGTTCGCTTGCGGGTATGCCTTCCAAGTGTGGACCAGTCTGATCCCAAGCTGGTGTAATATTTGGCGAAACGCTTTCCTGAGAACTGGGTTCCGTTGTCAGTGATAATAGCCTCGGGAACGCCAAATCTACTAACTACATTCTGGCGGACAAATTCAAGAACATTGTGCTCTATGATTTTGGTCAGTGGGACAGTTTCAATCCACTTGGTGAAGTAGTCAATAATAGCGATAATGAATTTCTTTTGTCCCGTTGCAAGAGGAAATACGTTGAGAATATCTAACCTCGATTGTGTGAATGGCCACGGGGCCTGGAAGGATTTCAGCTCAGCAGGCAGCTGGTGGTGAAGATTGCTGTGAATCTGACAGTTTTTACACCTCTTTACGAACTCGAGCACATCCATTTTCATCGTTGGCCAATAAAAACCATGGCGCATGATTTTAAATGCTAAATTCTTACTGCCAATATGCGATCCGCATATTCCGAGGTGGACTTCTCCTAGGGCGTAGTCAGCCTCCTCTGGAGTGAGGCACCGGAGGTACGGGGTTAAGTAGCCACGGTGATATAGCCGTCCATCGATCATGGTGTACCAGCCGGCCGTCTTTTTGACCTGCTTAGCTTCGTCTGCATCTTTTGGAAGTGTTTGATCCGTCAGGTATTTTTGGTACGGGGTCATCCAATTTTCTACTCTGGAGATCAGCATTGCTTCTCGCTCCTCCGTGCTGAGAGCATTGAGAATTTCCCGCATGTTCCTCGAGTATTGTTCTGGGTTTTCGGCCGTCGCCGCCTTAGCAAGCTGATCAGCCTTCATGCTCTCAACTCTAGGAACGTGAACAAGGATCATCTTCTCAAATCTCCCGTTGATCTTCTTGGCCTTGGCCAATTACTTAGCCAAGTGAGGGCTGCTAGCTTTGAAATTCTCGTTAACCTGGTTGACAACCAGTTCAGAGTCGCTATAGACGGTCAACCGCCTTGTCGAGCATTCCTTAGCCAGTCTCAACCCAGCCAATAGGGCTTCGTATTCTGTGACGTTGTTGGTCGTCGGGAAGTCGAGTAGGAGGGAGTATTTCACCTTAATCTCGTCTAGAGTTGTTGGGACTACTCCGGCTCCGCTGCCGGAGTTCGTAGAAGATCCATCCACGTTGAGGACCCATTTCGGTTCTTCCCCGTGTTGTTCTACATCCCTAGTGGACTGTTCCTCGAGAATTGGGGTCATGGTTTTGATGATGAAGTTGGCTAAAGCCTACCCTTTGATGGTGGGTTGGGGTCAAAATTCGATGTCAAACTCTCCCAATTCGATAGCCCACTTTACCAACCGTCCAGAAACATCAGGTTTTTATAGAATGTTTTTCAGGGGTTAGTCGGTGAGAACAATCATGCGATGGGCCTGGAAATAAGGTCTAAGCTTCCGGGCGAAGAAAACAAGCGCTAAGGCTAAGCTTTTTTGCACAAGGGTAGCGCGTCTGCGGACCGATCAACGTTTTGCTCACATAATAGACCGGACGCTGGGTATCAGAGTCTTAGCGTATGAGGACTGAATTGAGGGCAACCTCTGATACTGCTAGGTAGAGGTAGAGCTCCTCTTCGTCTTTGGGTGACGCTAGCAACGGTGGGCTGGCCAAATATCGCTTCAATTCGTCGAAAGTAGTCTGACACTCTACAGTCCACTGGAACCCATTTGCTTTCGTTCTTCTTAGTGCCTTAAGGAAAGGTTGGTACTTGTCTCCAGACTTTGCCAAGAAGTGGGACAAGGTTGCCAGTCATTCTGTTAGCCGCTGGACATCCTTGACGGTCCACGGTAGTGACATGTCAGCGAGAGCCGTAATTTTCTCTAGGTTTGCCTCAATCCCTTGCTGGGAGACGATGGAACCCAGGAACTTCCCAGAGGAGATTTCGAAGACGCACTTTGCTAGATTCAGCTTCATTTGGTGTGCGCGGAGTATCTCGAAAGATTTGGCTAGATCCCGTATATGGTCCCTGGTGTGCCTACTCTTGATGAGCATATCGTCGATGTATACCTCCATGTTACGGTCGATCTGCTTTTCAAACATCTTGTTCACGAGCTATTGGTATGTGGCGGCTGCATTCTTCAGACTGAAAGGTATGACCTTGTAGTAATAGGTACCTTTGTCGGTCATGAATGAAGTGTGCTCCTCATCTTTCGGGTTCATCCGAATCTAGTTGTAGCCTGAGTATGCATCCATGAAGCTCAACAGCTCGTGGCCTAATATTGAGTCCACCAACAGGTCGATCAGTGGTAAGGAAAAGCTGTCTTTCGGGCAGGCTTTGTTAACGTCGATAAAGTCGACGCACATTCACCATTTTCCATTACTTTTCTTTATCAGGACGACGTTTGAGAGCCAATCCAGGTACTAAACATCCCTGATGAAGCCAGCGCCTAGTAGCTTTTTTACCTCCTCCCAAATGACGATTAATTTTTCTACTGAGTGGTTTCTCCACTTCTGCCTAATGGGCTTGCGGATGGGATCGAGACCTACTTTGTGGACTATTATTTCGGTCAAAATCTCGAGCATGTCTGCAGGGGTCCATGCGAAGATGTCCGCATTCTGCCGTAAGAACGTGGCCAGCTCGTTGTGTAGTGTCCCGGTGAGTGAGCCGCCAATCTGTACACATCTTTTCAAATTTTTTGGATTTAGTGGGACAAATCGGTTGCCTATCCGGACTGCGCTTGCAGTAAAGTTGCCTCGTCCCGATGGTCTAGATCTCCTGTTGATCTGGTGCTGCTACTCGGGACGATCTGGGACATATAACATGTCCGCGAAACTACCTGGTCGCCCAGGACTTCGCCTATACCGCAAGCTGTTGAAAATTTTATTTTGAGATGCGGTATTGAGGTGACGGTTTTGAACGTTGTTAGGCATGGTCGGCCTAGTATGACATTATAAACGGAAGGCAGGTCAACCACCAGGAAGGTAAGCATTTGACTTGCCGTCCTTAGATATGAATCCAGAGTTACTTCTAGTTGAATCGTCCCTTGAACGGGCATGGGTTCATTGTCCAGGCCATATAATGGGCCTTCAGCAGGCCTTAATTGACTTTTTTTTAGATCAACTTTAAAAAACACATCCAGGTAAAGCAAATCGTGTAAACTTTCATTATTAACAAACACTAGTTTCAGTTGGTAGTCGATACTACCATCTGAAACGAGGGTGGATACAACCAGAGGATTTGCGTGGGAAAAAATTACATGCTCGAAATCATCATTACTAAAACAAATGACTTTGTTCTCGGTGCGCTGCTTCTTCTTCCAAGTGTACTGCTCCATGTGGTCTATCGTGGTCTTGGCAGGCTGAGTTGTAATCATGTTGACTACTTCTGCCGTGACCTGATTCCTTGGTGGAGATGATTCTGGACCTCTACCAACTGCCGAACCAAAGTTCTGACCAGGATCCTTGATAAACCCGATGAGATGGCCTTTGCGTATCAGCTCTTCTATCTCCCTTTGGTGTGCCTTGCAGTCCTCAGTAGAGTGTCCGGGAGATCGATGAAAATCACAGTACTTGGTTGGATTTCCTCCCTCCGCCTTCTTAAATGGCTTGGGCCACTTGCGGAACTTCTCACCCCAAATTTGCATGAGGACGTTTGAGTGCATGTCCGTCGGGGACGTTAGGCTTATTCGCCTGTAGTCCTTACGCTCTGTCCGCCTGGTCCTATGGTGCTTCCGTCGGGGGTGTTTGCCACCGTGGTGCTTCCTCTTTCCTTCAGTCAGGAAAGAGCGATGCTGTTCGGTCCGCTCGGGACGTTTAGCCTCGTTGGCCTCCTTCGCTGCCCCATAGGCCCTGGTGATAAATTCCTCTTCCAGAAAGGTCTACGGGTTCTTATGCGCTAGGTACCTGAAGAAGTCTCAATGTGTCAACGCCGAGATGAAACTGCCAAGTTTCATTTCTTCCGTGAGTTGAGGGATCTGCCTAACTTCTGCCATGAGATGATCCAGAAACTTCCGTGGGTTTTTCCCAAACTTCTACTTGATGTGCGATAGATGCCAATGTTACTTTTTCTCTTTACGGTTGGAAGCATACTGTGACAAGAAGAGATCCGTAAACTCTTGAAAACTTTGGATTGAATCCGAGAGAAGATGATGGAATCAGATGCGCGCGTCTCCTTTTAATGTGAGCAAGAAGTAGAGGCACATGGCAGCGTCCTCCAGCCCCTGTAAACCCAGATGGGTGCGGAAGTGGGTGAGATGATCAACGGAAACAGCACACCTATCATACGAGTCAATGGCTAGCATTTTAAATTTTGCCGGCATGGGACGGTTTAAGATCCCCGCTGTGAAAGGAGATCTGTCGATATTGGTTGTGTGCTCATTGTCTTTGAAGACACGGTATCATATCTTTTCCAGCTTCGGATCTTTTTGAACGGTATTAGCAGATCTTTTGAAGTTGAGATATGTTCTTGACTCCGTTCTTTCTCTGGTTTGTCCAATAGCCGGGCGGCTGCTGTCATTAGTAGATCCAACAGCTCGAGAGGCTCCCTCCTGAGCATGGGGCCTAGATTCCACGTGAGAATATCTGGGGTTCTTTCATTCCGGACTTTCCTCCGGGGTCACGCTGATTCCCCGCCCCTCACACCTTAAACAGCTTTGAGCATATGAGGACTCCAGTGCTCGGACGTTGGTTGGCCTTCTGGTCCTTCTGGCCGATCATTTCCTTCTCTGGCCTTCTTGTTTGGTTCTTGGAGCAGGGGCCGCTGCCGTTTTAACCCCCTGCTGCGCTTGCTCCTGGCGGGAGTAGAGTACATGAAGCATTTTGTTGGTGTTTAGCATATGCTCCGTTAGGTTTTGATAGAAAGGCGCCGGAACCCCGCTAGCCACCCCATTGACCATGACACCAGTGGCGTGGTCCTGATCCGGCGAGGCCACATCTCTGGCTGGCTCACTTGCTTGTTCCCTCATGTTCACCATTTCGATTGAGGGTATTGGTTGAGAAGGGTTCCTGGAAGACGTAGCTGGCTTTTTGTAAGTATTTTTAACAGATGGTGCTAATGATGCATCCTGAAATTAAACTTCGAACGGGTTCGGGTGACGTCGATCTTTGAATCCGGCTCCATTTACCGAGTTTGGATCCTGCACACCACTAAGACAAACAAAAGGTCAGGTGCCGGTGGGATATTATCCCACCGAAAATACTCCAATGCTTAAGTTAGTAAAATAGCCTTCTAAGAATTGAGAATGTAGAAAAAATGATGTAATGAAGGTGAGAAAGAGAGAGTGTTTGTGGGGATGATTTGGCTCTCGCTGGGAGAGGTTAATGTCGCTCATGAGGAGCGTCGATTCTTGACTTCCGGTTTTCGGGAGCGGTAGGGATAGGGAGTACCAAGAGTATCAGTGTCCTGAAAGCGTGAGAGCTTGAGAGGACGTCGGGCTAACTCTGCGGGATTCCTCTAGAAAAAGAAACGTTAATGTCGGAGTGATTCGAATAAGTACAAGTGCGTTTGTGCTCTCTCAGAAGGCGTGCTTGGAGTGTTGACTCCATTGCCTTCTTATAGTTGAAAGGTTGAGAATTCTTCCTTAGGAAGGAGTGCGGGATTTTAGTGCTCTGTTGGAACAGTTTCCATTCTTGGCGCTGGCATTAATGGCGGAAACGGCCCCTTGGGAGGTTTCATTCCTTCTATGTTTTGTAATAGTTAGGGTTTTACAACAGACAGGGGAGAGAATCTGACGCATTCCTTATGAGGTGAGCACTGAATCTGCTGGTGACCATTGCTGTGGAGGTTGCCTTCTGAGGGAGTGCAAAATCAAGAAAGAAAGCTGCTGTAGGTCAAGCTGGGCCTGGCCCATGTAATACTTATTCAAGTGGAGGCCTGTTACATCGCTACTGTTCAACAAAAATATTGACCGCTCGTAGCGTCAGTCGTCCATCCTTATGCTGGCTTCATTGGCCTTTCGTCCGGTTAACGATTCGCGTTGACCGTCCAGGCCAATGTGTGGGCATTCATGGATTTAAGACGTTCCTCCTTCCTGGGACAGTCCACTATGGGAGTATTCTTTCTTCCTGGGTCAGTCCACTATGGGAATACCCATTAATTTTAAATATATATTTAAATGTATTAAAAATAATATATTTATTAATATAATATTTGAATATATATTTGAAAAGTCCTCAAACACTAGTTTGTGTTGTGAATTATGAATTTTTCTATGAATTTACGTAAGACATTTATTTTGAATAATTTTACCCCAACACGAGGATGATAGATAGTATAGAAAAAATAAATGTATTGATCCGTTATAATTTATCTGTAATGTATAACTTTCCTGTACCATAATTAATGCTAAAATAATTTAATCTAGTAGTAAAAACAAGTAATAGAAGATGTGGTTTGGAGCCTCTCAATCGACATGATTTGTTTTCTTTAGTACAAATTCGATTTGAATTATAGTTGATTTATGAAAATATAATACTAGCTAAACTTTTTCTCTGATTGTCGTTTGATAACATTTTCAATTTCACAAGTAACCGATTAATGTTTAAGATTTTGGAATACTAGAAGACTAAAAAATACACATTTCTTATATTGCATTAATGGTAAGGAATCTATTAGCCCACCAACTAGTATAATATCATCCGAGTCAACCTTTAGCATTGGGGTTGAATAATTAATAAAAACATTAGGATGACATCGAAGAGAATAAAAATATGTTTCATATTCAGAGATTGATTGATTAAACGCAAAAAAATGAATAAAAAATCTTATCATTTTAAGTTCTAATAATAAAAGATAGCCGAAAAAGTGGCGATGGCAGCACAAATTAAAATATAAATAGTGAAGCTTGAAAACAAATGAGCTCTTAGATGTATTTTTATATTTTTATAAATTATAATTTTAAATATTTAACGGAATAAATAAAATATAATATATTTTTATATAATACTTTATTTATATTTTTTATCTTATACATATTTTTAATTTTATTTATCAAAAATATTCTTTTTATTATTGGATCCATGCCAAACCTGACATGACACAATCCGAATGGTATGGCCCAGCCCATCATAGATGGGCCATGTATCATGCTAACCGGAACGTAACAATCTTGTGCCGTGTTGGCTAGGCACGACCTGGCATGCCATGAATGGCCCATGAATCAATTAACAATATTATTTTAAAGTCACCTCAATTTGGATAGATATCTATACTTATATAACAATTTATATTTTAAAAAATAAATTACGGTCAGACTACTATTATGATACCCATTATGATGATTAATCGGGTCTTATATTTATTTTTAGATAATTTTTACATTTCAAATAATAGAATTAAAATATTAATATAATTTTCAGGTCATCTAAAGAACCTTAAATTAATATCAAGCTAATTGGGTGTAAATCCACAATAATAGTATGATAATCAAGAGGTTGCTTGGTCTTTAAATTGCCCTGATCAATCGTGCATGCAAAAGGAATAATAGATTAGTGTATGATTTTTTATTTTTTATTCCTTTTGTTCAGCCGGTCTTAAAGATCCTTGTACCTTTGAATCATTCCAATCCAACCATCTTTGAATCAATCTATTTTGAGATCTTAATAGCCAAAGCCTGTCACACAATTTTTAAAATATGAGATATATTATTGGTTTATCAATATTGCTATAAAAATGATTCAAAAATAATCTAGAATAGAATGTATCTTAAAATTCTAAGACTATTAAAATTAAAACTAAATTATAATTTTAATGCTTGATTTTAGTTTTATAATCTAAACAAGAGACATGCCTTTCAAATATAACCCATTGTAAAGAAGGTACATGTGAAGGCTTGAAGTCTTTGTCAATGATGTGGTGGCAATCGAAATCGAACATGGTTGCCACTCAGTACTTGAGATTTTAAACTAAATTTCAAGAACCCCTTAAATTAAATTATTCATTTCTATAATAATAAATCCGATTAACTGAAAAAAGTCGCCCACAGAAAGAAACTATGGCCTTTCCCCTTACCCTCGTTCTCCTCATCGTCCTCCTACTTTCCGGCACCGCATCCGCCACCCCTGTCCTCACCGGAGTCAACGAATACCTGGCTCCTCAAAATGCCGCACGCAGGGCGCTCCGGCTACCGCCACTTCGATGGGACCGCAAGCTAGAGGCGTACGCGCAGTGGTGGGGCAACCAACGGCGGTACGATTGTTCCATGTTGCATTCAAACGGGCCGTATGGAGAGAACATCTTCTGGGGTGCTGGTGATGGTTGGACGCCTCGCCAGGCAGTGGCAGGGTGGCTGTCGGAGCGGCGGTTCTACGACTATAGTTCTAACACGTGCAGAGCGGTTGACTGTGGGCATTATACGCAGATAATTTGGAGGGCAACAATGAGGGTTGGCTGTGCTAAGGTTACCTGCTTCGCCGGTGCCGGTACTCTCTTCATCTGTGACTACGATCCTCCTGGCAATTTCTCTGGCGAAAGGCCCTACTAACCCATTTGTTACAGGATCTGAAAATCTCTCTTCAGTTGTTTTTTTCTACTCCGGCGAGGGGATCCCGATGGAATTTTTGCATGTTTGTGATCGAATAATAGTTGATTATACGCTCTTTGATTTGGGTAAGAGAGCATTGATTGTGTGTTTTTAATTTCTTTTCTGATAACTTGGTTGTTTGTGGGGAAATGAAGGCGAGGGGCCGAGGAAGGAGAATGTTATGGTGCTATTGGTTTATTATTTATTGAGAAAAAAAGTGTTTAAAAATAATAAAATTATCTAAAATTTTGAAAATCCATTGAATGTGATGTGTGTCATGAATTCAAATTACTATTCAATTATGTCGAGTTGAGCATTTATATCCCTTTATTTAGATCTCGTACACTATAATAATTAATACGGAACGGGGGATCCTATTTCGCGGAGCAGGATTTCACCCCATAAATGGGTTTTTCTTTTTTTTTTGTTTCTTTTTTTTTGATTTCAAATTTTACGTCAAAAAAAAAAAACCCCTTTTTATGGGGCGAAACATCCTGCTCCGCGGAGCAGGATCCCCCAATCCTAATTAATACGAAGTAAGAGAATATGTAATTTATTTTTTGATATATTTTTTAACAAGTAAAAAATCTTTCTATTAAAAAAGAATGGTTATGAGTGGGTATTTGATTGAATTAGATGGCTATGCGACTTTGTGTTTCAAAAAAAAAAAAAAGTCAAGATTTTTAAATAACAATTTTGTTCTCTTTCTCTCTCTTTTACAATTGCCCTTTCTCTAAACGGGGAGTATATATTTATAACCTTAATACTAGTTAATTTGTCTTTTTAAAATTTGTATGACTGTTTAACTGAAACATTACATTAGGTAAAGCCCAACGATTATTAAAATTTTATAACCGTTCAACATTTAATATTTAATATTTATTTAGTTATTATGACTTGTTTAATGTGCTTAGTTATTCATTTATTTATTTAATTGTTCATCAAAATTTAATGTCAAATTTATTCTTTTGCCAAGCCATTAAACGGCTTGGGCTTTTGTGCTTATTGCCGTTCAGCCATTCAATTGATCGCTAAGCCACTCATTTAGCCAAATTCTCAACTCAATTTTGCTCCGAATAGAACAACTTGGTTGCTTGAATATCCTTCATGAGCCCATAATAATTGGAACTTATATTTAATCGAGTAAGATCATCCTTATTTAATATATATCTAACACTAGTTCCTATATTTAAAGGTCGAATTCAAACTCTAAGTACGTTAAAATGGAAAGCGGGGTGATACGTTTATTAAGCCACTTGTGCACGCCTTCCTGAAATATTCTCAATCAATACTTATTAATACTGACTGATCTTATCAATTACGATTTTGATTTCCTACCTCTTTGAATGAGATTATTTGACAGTTTAACTTGCACTATTTGCTTTAGGACGGCTCATTCCCAATAGAGGCCTCTCCCTTGTTCATTTGGCAATGAAAACACACATCTCTATATTTGCTTGTGCTCTATCTGGTTTTTCCTCGAAACTTATATCTCAACACTAATGGAGGTCATGTTCATTGAATTTAGATAGTGATTTTCCAAGTGTCTTTGTTGTCTCTCGAGAGTATTAATGAAGTCTATTTTAATTATTATATTTTATATGAAAAATTATCTTAATTTTTTTCTTTTACATAACAATTTAAATTAAGGTGACTTTTCTTCCGAGCGACTCCTCTCGATGTCACATTGCATTCTCATGTGGTTCATCAGGGACGCTTGGTTTGCTCAGAGGATATCAATTGGTTCTTTGTCTTTTATCACTTATTCGGTGCCTCCTTGCAATACTACATGACAAGGACGATTAATTAGATTGTGTGTTTTGAGTGAATAGGATGGTGCCTCCTGAATTTTTTATGTTGGATGGGTCCATGGTTTTTCTCTTTCTTTTCTTTTGACTTACCTATTTACCTTATAAAAATATATCATTTAGGCTAGTGTATTAATGAGTAGAAATTTTTATTCTTTGTATTCAGGTCGTAATTTTTAATTTGTTACTTTCATTGCATTTTTTCTATTCGGGATTGTAAATTGATGAAAATTTAAATTAGTAAAACTATCCTAATGGAAATTTTTTTCTAATGTTGGTTTTTGATACTTGGACATTCTTCAAATCATTGTTTGGAAAAGGATCATTTATCTGTCATGTTGATAGATTTGTTTTCTAGCATTTGACTTCTAATGATTTGATTATCTAACAGCTTGATTTTTTTAACAGTCATAACCTTTGATGAATTAGGACCCTCAAATTAATAATTTTGAATTATTTGTTTGACTAAAATGACATTCTGAAGTGAACTAAATTGTCAATAATTTACTTAATTAATTTAAAAATTTCTGCATCTTCATCATCATTAATTTTATAAAGGAAAGGACATTTTATGACACATTTAGTGCTTTGTCAGGCAATTTTTTATTTTAAAATGTAACATTTAAGTTTAGTTGAATACAGAGGAACACGTTGTTTTTATTAACCCTAAAATTTTGACCACTTTGTCTTCGGCTCTAATTCATCTTTTAAAATTATATTGTCTCCTTTCTTCAATTACAAACCCTAAATTGTTCTCCACATCTCGTCCATTATTCAAACCCTTGAATCTTTTAATTCTTGCACTTGATAGCTCCACAAAGTACTTTGATCTTGCGTGTGTTGAATTTCGTATCTCAAGCTATAAAACGTCCTGGGCTTATGAAAATAAGTTGTATGTTTCAAGAATTTACTGAAATGAGCCATGCATGTAAAGTTTAAAAGCTAATATTACAAAATTTATCATGTTGATGATTTTTGCTATATATTTACTGAATTTTGCTAAAGTCTATGCTCTAATTTTGTGTTATAACTTATATAGGTTCTAAATTATGAATTATATGTTTTATGGAAGCTGAAAAATATATATATGTTGACAATTAAAGTCTAAAAATTTAGATACATGTTAAATTTATAATTTTTGCTAATTTTTTTTACATATTGCTATATTTTGAAGTATCTAGAATTTTTCATCCCTTCAATGGTAATATAATTAAACTTTTGTAAACTTTTAAGTAAAAATTTATGAAAATATGGTTGAAAACTCTACAATATACTATGAATTATAAATATTTCCTCTGGGAGTGAAAAAATTAAAAAGAACTACTAAAAGTGTAGAGTTTTTATAAGAATAATAAATTGGATCAAGGATAATTCAGCAAGTAGTATGTTTTGGCATGCCTTAATATATTATAGTGGCATATCAATATCCGACTCTATCATCCTTAGGGTTAAGAAGTAGCGTCTGTCTCCGTCTATAAGGTTATATATAGACGGTCCAACTCTAAATCTTAAATAAGAGCGTATGACATTTGATTGTGTGAAAATATACATAGCTTGGGTTTTGATTGTCCGCTCATTTAGCCGGTAAAATCTACTGGCTCTGATCCCTAAAAAAAGATAAGATTTAAGCATATTTTGATGATTAATATTAAGAGTGAATAATATAAGAAATCTAAAAAATATATTATATAAGGTTTCCCACACAAGTTTATATCATTGATCCAATCATGATCCATATTCCTTCTAATATATTTTAAAGTATAAAATATACATATCTATTGATATATTATGTGCCTTATTGGATTTTTTGCTCTCTTTTTGTTATTTTTACTAACCCCTTAAGATGAGATACACAAGTCATTGCAGAACGTACGGGAATAAAGATCGATCGTATTTGAAGAGTTTAGCTTAGAGCTTAATTGATGTTTAGTGCTATTTTATGGTTCCCAACAATTTTTAGATAGATTAATATGACGTATAGTGGTTTCAGATAGTAGTGACTAACTTTAAATTGCTGTATTATGATTTTTTGATAATGGTTATTGTATTAGTTTGAGTTCGGATGACTTTAGAACCTGATTTATACTTTGTTTAGTGGATGTTTGGGTTTTGGACAGCATGACAATAACTTAATGAGGTATTGTGGTATTGAATAGCTGTTGTAGAGTTTTAAATGTTGGCTTTCAGCGTATATTTTCAGTTTGTTGATATGTATGTAGGTTGTCTAGCAGTTGACAGCAGATGATTAAATTTCAATTAATAGGTTTTAATAGTCTTATGATTAAATTCAGATCATCCAACGATTGGTTGTAAGGTGTAAAAAAAATTTGGTTCATGAATTATTTTCGCAAATTTGTGTATTTTAATTATGTCTATAGATAGACATTACTTCTTATATAAGGTTTAACGTTATATTTAGGTCAATATCAAATCCACATGAGACGTGGCATGTTTTGAATCATGGGTATATTTAAATTTATTTATTTTATAGTTGGTAGAGATATCGACATGTAATTCACATTCAAAACTTAATTAAATAATTAATTGGTTTAATAATGAGTGGATGAAGGTTAATTATTGGATTCGAAAATTGGGACGTGATAATTTGGTCTTAAAAAAGTGGGGGAAATGTTCCAAAGATTGGTCAACAAGATGTTTGAAGACCGAATCAAAAGAAATATTGAGGTATATGTAGACGACATGTTCATCAAGAGCGTGTTGGTCGATGACTGTATTCGAGGCTTGGCCGAAGTCTTCAAGGTGTCTCGAACACATTAGATAAAGATGAATCTGATAAAGTGCATGTTCAAGGAGACATCCGAAAAGTTCCTCAGTTTTATTGTTTCAGGAATCAAGGCCAATTCAGATAATATCAAAGCCATCTTGGATATGGAGCCACCTCAATCTTTCAAGTATGTCCAAAGATTGATGTGACTTGCTGCTCTCTCTAGGTTCTCGGAGAAATCTGTTGAGAAGTATCTTCCATTTTTTAAGGCTTTGAGAGGAGGCAAGAATAACGGTTCTCATAGATAGAGGAATGTCGGCAGGCATTATAGGAGTTAAAGAAATATCTAGTTGACCCCCTTCTTTTGACTTGTCCAAAGGAGGGCGAGGAACTTTATCTCTATTTGGCCATCTAGGATGTGGTACTAAATTCAATCCGGACTAGGGAGGAAGCCGACATACAACGATTGATTTACTATATTAGTAAAATCTTGATAGGCATAGAGACTCGGTATTCACACGCTAAGAAAGTTGCACTGGCTTTAATCTACATGGCAAGGAAGCTCCGATCATACTTATAGGCTTGCAAGATCATCGTCTTACCTAGTCAACCTAAAAAGAAAATCTTACAAAGTCCAGAGGTATCCAGATGTTTGGTAAAATGGGCCATTGAATTAAGTAAATTTGACATAGAATTCAAAGTATGACCATTCATAAAAGGCCAAGTCTTAACAAATTTCTTAGTCAAAATGACAACTCTAGTTCCTAAAAATCTAGAAGGACATGAGTACGGGCCAAATGATGAAGAAATCTTGATGTGGACTCTATATGTAGACTCTATATATGTAGACAGGCCGTCCTCTCAATCTGGTAGCGGTGATGGCATAATCTTGATAATACCATATGGATTTCAGATAAATACTCAATAACGTTTGGGTTTCAAGCCAACAACAACGTGGTCAAGTATGAAACCTTACCAGCCAGACTCAGGCTAGTAAGAAAATATTTGGCCAAAAATCTAATTGTTCATAGTGGCTCTGAACTAGTAGTGAACAAAGTGCCCACCAATTTTGAAGGGTCAAATTTGAGCTTAGCGAAGTATCTTAATCGGGCAAGAAATCTTCTATCATTCTTCAATAAAGTAGAGATTCACCACATCCTGAGGGAAGATAGCTAGAAAGCCAACTAGCTGGTAAGACAGTAGCACTCAGAAATCTCAAATAATATGCGAGGGAGATACTCTTGAGAACAAGTATGGATGGATCAGAAGAGATGCTACCTGTGTCAGATGAAATAACTTGTATGAATTTATACCAAAAAAATCTAGAGAATGGCTCACTACTGGATGATCCAACTAAAGCTAAGCATCTCAAAAAGATGGTTGAATAGTACACCTGTGGATGGAAAGTTGTATAGGAGAGGCTATTCCATCCCTTATGTGTGGTGCCTAACACTTGTCAAAGTTGATTATACTATGAGCAAGGTACATCTTGGCATCTATGGGACTCATATAGGAGGTAAGAATTTGACGTTTAAAGTCATAAGATAAGGCTACTATTGATCGACCATGAAAGAGATTTACCAAATACTGTACAAGTCACAACATTAGATTGGTTCATACCTTAGTCACTTATTTCCAAGCAAATAAATAAGTAGGGGTGACCAATCAAATCCTATTATACGGGCTGAAGATAAAACTAGAAGACGTTGGGGGTTCTTAGGTGGATGAACTCCCATTTGTGCTAAGGTCCTAGTGGACAACCTCAAAGGAGCCAATGCGTAGGACAACCTTCAGCCAATGCTATGGGATCGAGACTGTTATTTCAGTGGAGATTTGACTATTTAATTTCCAAGTTGAAAGTTTCAATCCCAACCATAACTCTCAACTCTTGAGAGAGAATTCTGAGTTACTGAAAGAAGCCAAGGACACAGCCCGACTACGGATAGCCGCTTACAAACAATGAATAGCCTGATGCTACAATAAAAGGATAAAGTTCTGAAAGTTCGAAGTAGGCAATCTAGTTTTAAGGAACATTAAGGCCACAGCAAAATTACCAACAAAAATTAAGCTGTCTTCCAATTAGGAAGGACAATTGTTAGTGTCGGCCATCTTCCAAAGTGGTACATATAAACTATGCACCCAAAATGAAAAACTAATCTCTAGGGTATGGAATGCCTTTCACCACAAAAAAAAAAAAAAAAAAAAATTATCAATGACCCTATCCTTGTACCAAAAAATGTAAGAGGTATATTTTATTCCTTACTTGAAGAATGCTTGTGTGTTGTATTTAAAAATTTTAATAAAATTAGTTCTTATGTACATTTATTACTCATTTGTATACTTTCATTTAACACTTTGGCCATGACTAACCTTGAGTTAGGTGATTGGTACTTCACACCTTACCTGCTTATATAACCCATAAAGTAATGCGGTCACCCTATTGGTAGACAAAACCTCACAGTCCAATGCGCGGTCATGCACCAACTACTTCATAGGCCTAAGGGCTACAAGACCAAGCATTCTATTCCTTTTAAGAGGTTATAATAGATCAAATGACACTAGATAAAATATCTTCGCTTAGCCAATAAAACCTCAAGGGGCTTTTCAGTATGAGTTCCATAACACCCTTTCACGAGATAGGCACCATCAGTCGAATATGGTCCACAAACTACGGTCCAATTGAGTCTAACAACGATGACAAAATTGCCTAACCAGCAAACAAATACTTCACCAAATTGGAGTAATTAGTGACATAAGTAACATTAGTGACAACAATTAGAAGATTTAGTTGATGAATAAAACACTTGAGTATAAATGGAAATATTATAACGTATACATGGAGAAGCACAGCCTTTGATTGAAGAAATCTGAGGCCTAAGGACACCTAAGACCTAGGACTCGAAGAAGGTCTTGGAGGTAGATTAACTCTTGGCTCTGAAAGGTCCTTTACATTAGAATGCTGGGTGGCTCCAACATTCATCAGATCAAGACAGCCTAAGGGAAAATATAGGAGACGATCTGCTTGCAAAGGGCGATGCCATCTCGGAATCGAGAATCCAAAATAGAACTCATCTTCTCAGGTTGGAATCTTCTCCTCAAGCCTTCTTCGAGCCTAGCTCGTTTCCTTCGAAGGTTGTCGATTAGGTTGGCATCCAAAGTGGATTTATGCTAGGCTTTCTATAGTTTATCCTCGAGCAAAGTAATTCGGCTTATCAATATGAAATTTTCATCGGCAAGAGTGTGAGAACTCATCATCCACTTTGACTACTCCTTCTCGAGATACACAACTTGATCGTGTAAACGTTTAGCTTCAACTTCGGAAGTCTCCAATCGGAGGGTTAGACCCCCGAACTCCACAGGATTGATGTACAATTGGGAGAGGCGAGCAATTTTAGCATCCAGTTTGCATAGCCTATCCCTAACTAGTCTACCAAATCTTAGGATTGCAAAACAAACAAATTTCCAATTAAAAACAACAACATTAGAGGAAGAAACAAATCGGAAAGATCTGTCATATAATACCTCCTAAGTGAGAAATTCTTCACAAAGAGTGGGTCCTGGTGGCAGCCTACTAGATTTTGGGCTTGGAAGTGGTGAGGATCTCCAACACAGCAGAGGCAGAGAGCGACGATACAAAGGAGTTACAAATTTGAGAATGGTTGAAAAAACCCTAAGATCTTCAGAACCCTTTGGTGGTGGAAGGCTTACCTCAAGGCCCTCCTTTGCCTCTGGAACCTCTATTGGAAAAACGTTAGGCCTAGGCATCTCTTCTGTAGCTCTACCATCATGAGTGGGCTCCATTGCCAGAGTAACCGAAGGAGCTGAAGTTGAATTATTGGGTAAAGAGCTAACCAAAATTGGGACCCTGTACTCGAGGATGAACATAGTAGTGTAAGTAAATTATGTGGCTAAAACAACCACTAAAGCGGAATATTGAATCGACTTTTATAGCTCCCGCCATTTGCGTGCTCTGTTTTCAAACGTGAGATTCGGACCGGCTTCAAACTTCTGGACACTCCTTCATTTCTTTAGATGGTGTAATGCTTGAGTTGGGTGTCAGGGATAAAGCCAGAAGGTTCAATTTATAGGCGAAACCATCATTCACCTCAACCGTGCGTTTTGAACTCAAACCGGGCGAGAATTAATAATTGAGTTAATGGGAGAGTTATTATCACTAAATGGACCACTAATATTTCAACAATTAATTGAGTTAAACGGTAGATGGTGATAAATTGATCGAGGAAGACGAACCGAAACGAAACCTGTCTACGGCTCCAATCCGGCTCGGAGCAGCCATTCTACTTGGCTCGGCTTGGCGGCTCGAAAACGACTCGTGGGTTGATGGGCTGAACTCGGTAATGGGTTGAAGCCTATATTCTCCCACTTGGTCCATGATTTACTTGATGTGATAACTAAACTCATCAATTCTCAAATTTGAGAAATAAATATACGAATCATAGCGATAAGTCCTCTAATAATGAGTAATATCTTCAGTGTATTACAATATATTATATTTCTCAAGTCAATTTGCATCCGGCAACTTTACTTTATGAATAAACCCTATGTTTATTCTTTGTCCAATAATTAATGACATTCTCAAATCAATCAATGTATACAAAATTTTAAGAAATATCACAATAATTAAATAAAAATTTTTAACATCATTGTCCATACAATAAAAATTATAAAATGGAACTCAATCCCATTTCAGTTACAAGATCCTTGAACCTCAATGGTAGCATGTCTTTTGTCAAAGGATCAGCGATCATCAATTTAGTGCTGATATGCTCAATAGCAATTTTCTTTCCTTTAATGCGCTCCTTTATGGCTAAAAACTGAATGTCGATGTGTTTATTTCCATTGCTACTTTTATTATTTTTAGCCAGAAAAATAGCAGCTGAATTATTGTAAAATATCTTCAATGGCCTTGAGATGGAATCAACCACTCTAAGCCTAGACATGAAATTTCTCATCCATACACCATGCTTTGTAGCCTCGAAACAAGCAACGAACTCAGCCTCCATAGTGGAAGTAGCAATCAAAGTTTGCTTTGCACTCCGCCAGGATACAACTCCACCGGTAAACAAAAATATGTAACCGGATGTTGATTTACGTGAATCAACACACCCAGCGAAGTCTGAATCGGAGTATCCCAAAACTTCCAGATTGTCGGTCCGTCTATATGTAAGCATGAAATCTTTGGTACCTTGAAGATACCTCATGACTTTCTTGGCAGCTTTTCAGTGTTCAATTCCTGGATTACTCTGAAATCTTCCCAATATTCCATTTGCAAATGCTATATCAGGTCTTGTACATACCTGAGCATACATCAAACTTCCAACAACGGAAGCATACGGAATGTTCTTGATCTGTTCCCGTTCCAAATCGTTTTTCGGGCATTGGCTCAAATTGAGCCTATCACCCTTCACAATGGGTGCTACACTCGGTGAACAATCTTTCATCCGAAATCTCTCTAAAACCTTATTGATATAGGTCTCTTGAGACAAACCCAGAACACAACGCGGTTTGTCTCGATGTATCTTTATGCCAATGACATAAGATGCATCACCCATATCCTTCATTTCAAAATTTTTAGAGAGAAATTGTTTCACCTCATACAACAACCCTTTATTATTGGATGCAAGTAAAATATAATCCATATATAAGACAAGGAAACAAGTCTTACTTCCACTGACCTTCTGGTATATACATTGATCCAAAATATTCTCTTCAAAACCGAATGAAGAGATAATTTTATCAAATTTCAAATACCATTGACGGGATGCTTGTTTCAATCCATATATGGACTTCTTCAATTTGCACACCAATTGCTCACCATCACTAGAGGAGAATCATTCTAGTTGTTTCATGTAAACCTCTTCCTCTAGATCACCATTTAAAAATACTGTTTTCACATCCATTTGTTGTAATTCCATATCAAAATGAGCAACCAATGCCAAAATTATATGAAGAGAGTTCTTTTTAGATACAGGAGAAAAAGTCTCCTTGTAATCAATTCCTTTGTTTTGAGTATATTACTTAGTAACGAGTCTTACCTTATATCTTTTGATATTACCCAATGAGTCTTTCTTTGTTTTAAAGACCCATTTTCACCCTATGGCTTTTGCCCCTTTAGGCAATTCAACAAGATCCCAAACTCCATTACAACTCATGGAATTCATCTCTTCTTTCATGGTATTGTACCATAATAGTGATTCATTATAACTCATAACTTGTGAAAACGTTTCGGGATCATTTTCAGCTCCTACATTATTGTCAGACTCTTCCGGATATATAATATAATCACTAGGGATGCTAACTTTCTCATTCTAGAAGACCTTCTCAATTTTGTATTATCATCCTCAATAGGAGTATGTTGTACAACTATTTCAGACAAATCCTAAATTTCATGGTCAACTGGAATAGAATTAGCATTTTGTGGAATAACTTTGATCGGTTGTTCAACACCAGATTGATCTTAAGGGGTGTTGTGTATAATAATCAACCTATCATCTGAAGTGAAAGGTTGAGAAACTAAATGATCAGTTTTTGATCGTTTTCTCCCACTAATTAAGTTATTCTCAAAAAATTTTATATTTCTTGATTCCACAATCCTAGTGGTATGAGATGGATAGTAAAATTTGTATCCATTGGACCGTTCAGTATATCCAATAAAATGCCTACTAATAGTCATTGGATCCAACTTCTTTTCATGTGGGTTATAAACTCTTACTTCGGATGGACATCCCATACGCGTACATGTTAAAAACTCAGTTTTCAACCTTTCCATAACTCAAAAGGAGTTTTTGGAACAGCTTTTATTGGGACCCGGTTTAATATATACACCGTCGTTTTAAGAGTTTCACTCCACAAGAATTTTAAAGTTCAGAGTTACTAAGCATACTCCTCATCATGTCCAATAATGTTTGATTTCTTCTTTCTACTATACCATTTTGGTCCGGAGAACCAGGCATAGTATATTGGACAATAATCCCATATTCTTGAAGAAACCTTACAAATGGACTAGGTATTTGTCCACCTTCGGTATATCTACTATAATACTCTTCACCTCTATCTGATCTCACAATTTTGATATGTTTTTCAGATTATTGCTCTAGTTCTGCTTTAAACAATTTAAAAGTATCTAAGGCTTCATATTTATTACGAAGCAAGTAGAGATACATATATCGTGAGAAGTCATCAATAAAGATGATGAAATATTTTGGGCCATGTGAGTCTATATCAGCACTATAAATGTCAGTATGTATGATCTCGAATATGTCCGAACTCCTCTTGGCATTTTTCTTAGTCCTATTGGTCTGCTTTTCTTTAATGCAGTCCACACAAGTCTTAAAGTCAGTAAAATCTAGAGTACTAAGTACTCCATCATTTTTCAATATTTTGATTCTATCAATGGAGATATTGCCTAATCTCCTATGCCACAACATAGAGGAACATTCATTTATAACACATCATTTAATTCCAGTATTAACATGCATAATATTAAAAAAGGTATTGTTTTATAAATTTAAACAATAAAGACCATCAGACAGTGTACCATTTTCAATAATATCAGACTTATAATATAAACTGAAGAATGAGTCTGAAAATATAATGGAATATCCATAGGGCACAAGTCTTGAAATAGAAATCAAATTTCTAGAGAAATTTCGAATGTAAAAGGTCCTTTCGAGTGTCAAAACAAAACCACTACTCAAAACTAAGCTGCATGTTCCAATGGCCTCCACATGTGAACGCATTTTGTTTCCGGAGAAGATGCATTGTTTACTGCCCACTGGTTTCCTTAGGTTTTGCAAGCCTTGTAAGGAATTTGAAATATGGATTGTAGAACCAGAGTCAATCCACCATGTGTTATGTGCAACATTAACCATATTAGATTCATAACATACAAAAGAGAATGAATTACCTTTCTTTTCAAGCCAATTCTGATACTTGATATAGTCCTTCTTAACGTGTCTCTTCTTTTTATATAAGAAGCACTTGGACTCCTTGATATCAGATTGGGGAGGTACTTTACCTTTTCCCTTCTTTTTGGCTTGCATCGTAAACTTTTCTTCTTTGAGCATGTAAACGCTCTCATTTTGCTCCATCATGAGCCTTCCTTCCTCTTGAACACATATGGTCATGAGTTTATTGATTGATCATTTATCCTTATGTGTGTTATAAGAGATTTTAAAAGGTCCATATTACGGTGGAAGCGAATTTAGAATATAATGCATAAGGAAAGGTTCAGACATTTTCACCTCTAAGCTTTTTAATTGAGCTGCAACATTCCTCATCTGTATTATGTGCTCACGCACACCCTTAACACTGGTGAGCCTAATAGATGAAAACTTTATTATTAGAGTGTTGGTAAGTGCTTTATCTGAAGTCACAAATTGCTCATCAATAGCCTTCAATAAATCCTGCACTTTAGTATGCTGGTCGACAGAACCACGAATACCAGTAGAAATTTTAGTTTTTATGAACATCAAACTGAGGCAATTAAATAGCTCCCAACGTTCATAAAGAGTTACATCTTTTGGAGTACTGGTAAGGGTAAGAGCAGGTGGTTCATCTTTCCGAATAGTATAATCTATATCCATCCACCATAAGTGAATAAGAATTCTCTCCTTCCACACTTTATAGTTATTACCTTTAAGTTTAAAAATTTCACATCTAATGTCGAAAAGATTAACAGATTGAATAGTTGTATAAAAATAAATACATACTTAACATCCAACAAATGAGGCTAATAAATTATAAAATTATATTTTACCAATGTAAAGTATACATCATAAATCAATAGATAAAAAAATTACCTGTGGGCTAAATTTTAATTCCAATGGATTCATATCCAATTTTATGATAAAACTATCAAATTATATTCCATTATTAATCCCTGTAGACAAATTAAGAAAAATAATTTGACATTTTATCCTGATTAATTAATTTAATATAATAAAATTTTCTGTAAGATAAATTTTATTATATCAAAATAATTATCCACAATTAATGTCTTTATACCACACGTGATAATAAAAAATAATTTTATTAATTAAGGGTGCTGTGGTCAATCCCCAATTAATTAAATTATTTTAATCACTAGATATTATATATACATATATAATTATATTCTGGATATTATGTTTTATTCTTTATATATAATAATATAATTATATATATATATATACAAGTATATATATAATATATATATATAGACAATATAAATGTATAAGATACATTTAAGTGTGAAAAAGAATGCAAGGTGCTCGGCAGCGCAGCGGCAGAAGCTGCTCTTCTTCGCCCGCATCCCGAGTTCGAATCCCGGCCGCGTTCGATTTTAATTTCCGTATTGCTACAGTAACGGGCCATAAGCTCTGGGCCGCGCTCGAAACGGTATTGGGCCGAGAACGTAATCGGCCCAAAAAATCGATATAATTTTTTTTAATTAAAAACATTGTAGCAGAACGACGTCGTTTAAAAATTGAATACGTTCCTTCGAAATGATGTCGTTCAGGAAACTCAAAACCGAAGCCAAAATGACGATGTTTATCACTATCGAAATAGAAAACGATGCCGTTCAAGTCGTCTTCTTCTTCCTTGGTCAGTTTCGCCCGAACCTAACAAGGATCGATTTGAGCCGAATCACAGACCCGATTGAAACAGCACTATATGAACATCAAAAATGATGAAAAATATATGAAAATTTTGAAAATTTAATTTCCCATCGATTTCTAGTGCTCGTTTGAACCGAATCTTTAAAAAATACGGAGACTTTAAGATTTTCTAGTTTCGGACGAAAATCAAAAATCAACAAAACAGCAAAGGCAAAGGCGAAACCTTTCTCTAATACCAAATGTAAGTAAATTATGTGGCTAAAATAACCACTAAAGCAGAATATTGAATCGACTTTTATACCTCCTGCCATTTGCGTGCTTTGTTTTCGAACGTGAGATTCGGACCGGCTTTGAGCTTCTGGACACTCATTCACTCCTTTAGATGGTGTAATGCTTGTGTTGGGTGCCAGGGACAAAGCCAGAAGGTTCAATTTATAGGCGAAACCATCATTCACCTCAACCGTGCGTTTCGAACTCAAACCGGCCGAGAATTGATAATTGAATAATAGGAGAGTTATCATTACTAAATAGACCACTAATACTTCAGTAATTAATTGAGTTAAATGGTAGATGGTGATAAATTGATCGAGGAAGACAAACCGAAATGAAACCTGTTTGCGGCTCCAATCCGGCTCGAAGCAGCCATTCGGCTTGGCTCAGCTCGAAAACCACTTGTGGGTTGATGGGCCGGACTCGGTAATGGGTTGAAGCCTATAAGTAGCAATCGGCTCTTCGACATTCACGGCTTGAGGCTTAGGGTCACTTATTTCCATAGAGATCACTGAGGGAACAGCCCCCTTAGTAATCAATGCTAGCACCTCTTCAAAAACCACTAAACAGGAAAAGAACCAGAGTTAATTTCTGAAATGGCTCAATAATATTTGTCCTAACCATCCCATCATACGTTTTGTCGACCATCCTATCAACGGCAATGCTAAAGGATGAGACTGGTGAATAAACAACTGAGGCGCCTACCTCGCCAACCACTGCTGTGACGGAACGAATTATTCTCTATCGAATAACTTCTGTCAATGGCAACACAAGCCACAGTCCATAATTAATACCTATGAATTCTACAGAAAATTCGGCAGAGTTTCCTCTGCAACTGGTCGAAAACTAAAAATACAACCTGTTTAAATATCCTGTACAAGCACACAACTAATCAAAAGGCTTAACTCAAAGCCTACAACACGCGACACATGATCATAAATCGGCCATATCATCCATGGCTCCAATACAGTACTCCTATCTACTATACTGGATCTAGAGAGATGCCATCTAAATAAAACCAAACTCAAAACATATATATATACAGACGCGGAAGCATACTAAATCATCATAAATGCGAAAACATAACCAAAACCATAAAACAATAACAATAATGAGCCACGCCCCACTCTAAGTGGCTGCTCAAAATCCGATCCAACTCTGAGTCCAAAGCTTCTGATCACACGTCGTCCAGCCAATCACATTAAGCAAGCCTCTCTCCTTGCTCAATCCATCCGGCGTCAGCTAAGTATTCTCATATGAAAAAGAGACAACAACAGCAAGAGTGAGCTAACAGCTCAGCAAATGTAATCATAAACACCCCTCCAAGACATGTACAAGAACTGAAACAGGAGGGAATACATACTCTCCAAAATCAGGGAACAGGAACAACTGGAATCACTTGATTCCTACAGTTCTCATGATTACATTGATCGATCATCGTTTGGATTCATAAGATTCTCACGGTTCTCATCACAGTTTTCACGGCTATATCTTGAATCACTTGATTCACATGGTTCAACGATTGGACATTATTCATTTTTATTATTATATCATCTTTGCGGACCCCGGCTAGTAGACCGTACTAACCAACGATGCAAGAGAACGAGGACAGGAATGTGTTCGCTACACATTCTAAAGCCACGGCTACTATTTTAGGTCGGTAGCACACGACCCTCGGTTGCATCCATGCAACAATCATCACAGACGACTACATCTCAATATGTAGCGTCGATCGACACACCTCACACCCCCGGGGTCCAGGGCAATCCTCGTTCTTCCACAATAGTTTCCTAAAGCGTACCACAGACATCACCCGCTCCCGCGAGCGGCCGGAATACGTGGCCAAGTATTCCTCGGGTTCACACCGCAATGAACATGGTATACTAAAGAATACTACCCATACAACTCAGGGTCCTAGTTTCAGGATTAGGTTCAACACTTGGAGAGGGAAATCCACATTTGCCACACAATCACATCTCGGAAAATCTCATTCCCATCACAATCATCTCCAACCAGGAGATTACACCATCAAACACATCTCCATCCAGGAGATCATATTATTACAAGCACAATGTGGACTCCCTTCCATTCACATCACGGTTCACGATATCCAATGGGACTCAATTCCCTTAATCATAATCCGTGGGACTCAATTCCCTTAATCCACAACCAATCGTTCCAAATCCACAAGAGAGACTAGATTTCATACCTCAGATGATCACATGTCATTTTGGAACCTCCGGGACTCATTCCCTTGCCTCCAGCACACGGATTCATATTCGGGTTCTTACTTTTACGTTTAATCAGTTAAACGTTACTTTCATTACGATTATGATCACATATCACTTTACATTTCTCATTTCGTTTTGGGTGAACATTATCAGATTTCTCTTTGGCCACCCGGACGCCATACACGGTTTGATACTTGGAGATCGGCCGTTCGGTGGATTTGTACGCACAATTCTTACACGATATTTCACATTCGGGTTCGATTTATCTTAACACGAGGGTGGAAGTATGCAACTTCCCATTCATTTTTGGGTTAACGATTACGGAATTCTTTCAAGGCTCCCGGATGCCACGAACGGGTCAAATCTTACGGGATTCGGCATCCGGTCGATATATACACATAATCAGGGTTCGGGGATTCATATTCTAGGGTCCTTTCAACATTTTACGAAGGTGACAACGCGCAATTATCACCTCCGGTCTCGGGTGAACAGTAACAATGCCCCTTTAATGGGCTCGGACGCCACGAACGGGTCCAAAAGTGCAAGATCGGACCCGCGGCCGACATATATACATCATTGGGACGTGGGGATTCCAATTTTGAGGTCAATTTCATGATACGAGGCCAGAAAACGGGAAACCCCCAAAATCCCGTAGGTTAGGGTTTCGGTAAAACCCACCCGGGCGAATCAGGCACGATTCGGACAACTAACTATATTTTCTTGGACCTCAAGGCATGGGTTTCGAGATTCTAACGTTTTCCGTGGGTATCGACACAAAATACCCAACGAAAATACACAAAACATCGAAAGAGAACGAGAAGTGGATATGAGAACACTTGCCTCGACGCGTGCTTTCACCTTTATACCTGGCTCTCGGGCAGAATCAGACTCCCGGGCTCGATCTCCTTCCTTCTCTCTCCAGAATCGCTCTCTCTCTCTAAAAAACCCTCGGCCCGTGCGAAAATGAACGAGAGACAGACACGGCGCGATTTTATACTGCGCCTGCCGCTCGAGCTCTGCTTGAGCCACGGCTCGAGCGCCCAGAAGGCGCAAGCCTGCTGGCAGGGCTTCAGCAACCCGGACCCGAATAATTTTCCTGATTTTTCTTCCGGTACCAAACCTTAATCATCCCATAGGATTAGTATTAATCATTTGCATACTAATCACCTCATAATTGTCGGGTTCACAAATCCGGAACCTCACAACTGCCTCGAGAGAGGTCCTAATGAAAAGTGCCCCCATTTTTCTTTTTGGCTTGTGGGAAGGCATGTTGGTAATGGCCTTCTCGCCTACAAAGATATCCCAATTGGCCTTAGCCAACACCCTTCTAGTTAAAAAAATTGTCTGTCTTCTATAGCTCGGCGGCATTATAGTCTATTAAGTCAGTCAATAGCCAACACAAAAAAACCTCATTGTTCAGAACCACACTAAAATAAGCAGAGTTGGCAAATTTCTAGTTATTGTAGAGGGTCCAATTAGAAGGATCCTTCATGAAAAAATATTGGTACTTTCACCCCTTAATAGAGTTTGGATTTCCTCCATTTATTTTAAACCCCATTCTAGGGGTACAAAAAATCCAATCGCCTTCCTAATTGAATATGAAAATGACCTTAACAGTCCAAGTGTCCAAACGAAGCACTTTTCGATGAAAAAAGACATACAAAGAAACCAGGCACTTCACTGCGTTGGAGTGGAGGCGAGCAATAGGAATCTTCAAAGTCTTCATTATTTCATAAAACTCTATAATTTATGGAATCCGGAGGCCCTTCATCAAATGAATCTCATATATAGTAATAAAGCTATCTTTCGGAGAGCATACTCTCTAAGTGGGCGAGGGAATTTGAAAGGAAATAGTAACGGGAATATTATTCCTCTCTTATATGTCACGTACTTGGTCAGCTATGAGGCTGGAAGGATTGTCAGTGACACCATTGGTGGTAGCTCGGGGAGCCATGGCGATTGAACATTGGAAAGTTACAAAGTTGTGCTAGAAGAGAAAGTGTAGCTAATCAAAAAGTTAAATGGAGAAGGCATATATCGAAAGGATTTGACCAAAACGACGCGCCTTGCTATTTGGTGCATTTAAAGAAACACAACATTTTAGTAACATAGGACACCTATCAAAACACTAAAGTGTTGCACGGCATCTCTCCCATTGCCCTAGCTAATGATGACTCTGACAGCATGAGTCTCAAAGTGACAAGATGATAGTCAACGGTTTAGTTTCGTCAATTAAAAGAGGAACCAGTTTGGTTACTTTTTAATTACAAAGTTGAGTTCCTGTTTAATTTGAACATCATTAGAAATTCGAGCTATCAGATTGTCAGTAAAAATAATTCAGATGTAAGAAGGCAAGCAAGTCTTGATATTCGGACAGACCCTCCTCCTCCGAACAATGGAGGAAATACAAACATACAAATCATATGAAGAAAAGGAACTTTTATTCAGATAGTTTTATTTATCTAGTCTTTCAACGGCTTAGAAGCTCTAAACAATAAAAATACAAGTCAAAAGAAATAGACAGACAGAAAGACGATGACCAAAGGGGGAAAAATATAAAAATTTCTTCACAACAAAGTGCTTAAGTACATAAATGAGTTGTGCATGAAGTAAAGAAAAAACAACTACACTGAAGGGGATGAATTTCACCTCTTAAGTTGAGCATCCATTCACACTGGCTTCAGCTACCTTAATCATTCTATAGAGTTCGAGGAGACAAAGAGCTGCAATTGCATCACAGCAAGTGCAGCTGGCTCTGGATCGGACATAAAGAAGAAAACCAAGATGGCTTCCCTAATAAAAGAGGGTAATAGGACAAATTTAAATGCACCTTTGACCTACGACTGTGCAAATTGAAAAATCTTTTTCCTCAGCTTTAGCATCTCAGTGCACAGTTGAGTGTACAGATGACATGTTAATACAAAATGATACAAGACCGAGCAAAGAGGAAGATATTATAAGAAGTAGCCTGTGGAGGAATCCTCAATTTATAGCCGAGGTAAAACTCATTTAGTAAGTAAAAATAGTGCTTAATAAGGCATTAAATCCCAATTAACCATAGTAGAGAATCAAATCTTGCAAAACAAGATTGGCCATTAGTAGGACATCTCCAACACAGACGTGTACTGTTAGTATGGCAGACAACTCAGCTGGCTTCCCTCTTATAACATACTTGGAATTTGAATTCAAACTTCAATCATAGGGGGCTAATATAGGATACAGCTTAAGTATGGCCAACCCAACCGAGATTAAATAGGAGGCCCAAGTGCTAGTAATTTGAATATGGATGTACAAGACCATGCACACCTTCCTAATGTCTGAACGGTAGAGAACATGTAAGATTAAGATAAATAACGGTTCAACAAAGTAATAAATGAGGCAATTAATTCTAATAAATAGTTACAGTTAACAACAGATAATGATGCATACATGAACAACCTGATCCAATAACAGCCAAGTAAAGACCCTTCATTAGCGTCTCAACAATTACTAAATTAATTCAACAGGTGATTTACGCGTTCTATTTAAGTATTAAAGAACCAGTATATTATCAGTAACAACCTGTATTTAATGCCATTTTACACGTTCTATTACACGTAATGGTTACAGGATGACTAATTAGTTAGAATTCCGGTTATAAATATAAATTTTCCAATCAAGAAGGAGACAAGTCTGACTTTGGCATACAAGCGCCGGTAAATACTACATTTAAAAGTGGAGCCCAATCCTTCAAATTTACAAAAATGTCATACTTATCCCCTTATTTATTTATTTTCCTCCTGTTTATTATTTTTCCATATCTTTTAGTTTTTTTTTAAAAAAATTTTTAATTTGAGTATTTAAGAATATATTAGAAAGTGAGTCTGTATACTTTTAACCTCCCATTGAGTTGTTATTGTGTATAAGACCAAAATTTTCAGATATAAAAATTAGACCCATAATCTCTCAAATTAGTCAAAAAATTTGTCAAACTCCCTAATTCCTCTGATAATTTAGGTCCAATGAATACATTAGTCCCAAATGTTTTTATCAGTAACTTTGTCTCTCCTACTAAAGCATTGTGGATTGCGGGAGGACAGGGAGCTTTTTCCTGAGCATTTCTGAAAGTGGCAATCGTGCGGTTCATATTCTTCGCGAGTAGTAAATCATAAGCATCACGAATCTTCTGTGTCGTCACTTTAATTTATGCCACTTTATACAGCCCATAATTTACAGTGACATGCTAACACTTTCTTCCAGTTTCCATGCCCACTGAGTATGTTCTCTTCCAAGCAACGCCTTCAAACCTCTGCCATAACGTCCATCCTCCTCCTCCCTCCCTCTTCATCTCACCGACAAAAACAAACAGCGAATAATACTTTCTGACGATTCAAATTCTCAGCTATTTTCACAGGCACAAAGTAAAAGGGAAAAGAAATGCTTCCAACGGCTACTTTTTCCGTCTCCTCACTGTTAATGGATCTCCTTGTCGTCTCAATTCTAGCAGCTCAAACGACTGCTTCAGTAGATTCTTTCATATACGTCGGGTGTACCCAGCAAAAATACGCCCCGAATTCGCAGTACGAGACCGACGTCGACTCGATCCTCACCTCCCTAGTGAACTCAGCGATGTACACATCATTCAACAAGTTCACCGTCGGGACCGGCTCGTCCGACTTACTTTACGGCCTCTTCCAATGCCGGCCGAACCTCCAGCAGTCCGACTGCGCCAGCTGCGTGGCTCACTCGGTGAGTCAACTAGGAGCCTTATGTGTCTACTCGTGCGGTGGAGCGCTGCAGCTGGAGGGGTGCCTCGTCAAATACGATAACAATCCGTTCTTTGGTGTGGAGGACAAGACCGTGGTGGCTAGGAAGTGCGGCCCTCCGATAGGGTACGACTCGGACGATTTCACTCGGATCGACTCGGTTCTGAGTTACCTGGCGAGTAGTGGCGAGTTGTTCCGAGTGGGAGGGTCGGGGGATGTCCAGGGTGTGGCGGAGTGCGTCGGGGATTTGAGTGCGGCGCAGTGCCAGGATTGCGTGTCGGCGGCCATCGCGCGGCTGAAGAACGACTGTGCTGCGGCGGTTTGGGGTGATGTTTTCCTGTCCACGTGCTACGTACGCTACTCTGTTGCTGGGGACCACTCCTACTCCACCGGCGGTAAGCTGGTTCACTACGCTGGTTTGTGGCTTCCTGTTTCTGCCTTTCTCATGTTGCTTTAATAATGCTTAGATACTTTTTTAACAATTGAATATAATATTGCATCCAAACTAAATATTAATACTTTGATCGTTAATTTAATTATGAGTCTGAAAGGGTAAAATAAAATAAAATAAAAATCATAATACAAAATACGAATAAAGCAGTGATTTAGCACCATTTAACATTTTTTGCTACATTTCTTGCCATTTTATTTTTATACTAACCCAAATAATAAACTTGACTATATATATATTTCGTATCTAAATCTAGATTATGATTCAAATAAAGTTAGGTCGAGTTATTGAATCTTTGATTCGAATCTTATACGTCATAATATTAAATTAGAGTTTAAAAAATATAAGACTTACTTTTTAATATATTTATCAATGTTAAAGTTATATACTCTTCCTTAAAATTAAAAAATTGTAAAGAGAAAAAGACGCATGAAAGCAAAAGATGGAGAAGTACTTGCTTTTTCGCTCCTGTTCCCATTTTTAGGGAAAATTGATGAATTTATACTTAGGTCATCAATTTTCTTTTTGGTTATAATTGACCATAACTTGACTGGTTATACCAGTTGAGAATTAAATAATTTAACTGTTTAATATATTCTGGGTAGAAGATTTTCTGAAGACAGTTAATCTGATGATTGTGCTAAGCGATTGGTTTAAATTAGGAGTTCTTTGCCTAGGTTAACTGAATGGTGTATTAACTGCCTATTTGACTCAACTACTCGATTAAGTTAACTATTTAATTTAATTAACCAATCAATATGGTTATCCGCTTGGTTAGATTAATCATCCAATTTATAATTCGGATATATATCCATTTGGATATGTAATCCAAGCTTTTCCATGTCTTCCCAGCTACTTGAACATTTGGTTACTTGCTTAACATATATTAACCGGCTGATCTATTTTAATAACCCCTTATTTTGATTCTTTTTAGTTAATGTGAGATATTGTTTTTTGGACTTGGACCTAATAGGTCGGTTGATTCCTTCTTCTCCTTAGGCTTACTAACCATGACTAATTATGTTAATCAATCTGGTTGGTTTTATTTAGGCTGTATCCAACACCAGCCTCTGTACTCGGAGGTTGAATTCAAGATATAAGCATCTCTAAAAGATCAAATCAGTTTGTCTTATATATTGTTCAAGTGCATTTTTCTAATGGAATTGAAACAAGTGAGTATTTATTACTATTGTTGAAGCTCACTTGAAAGACGGGATTCATATTCTTTTTGCTAGAGAATTCATAGAAATAATGGAGACTTTCGAAATCTCTATTGCTCGGCTTCATGCCAATGCCATATGATATTTGATGACATTGTGTGTCTTTTTTCATTGTCAAACGTTTAAGTTAGACACTTGAATGATGAAAGTCATTTTCCGATTTTATTTAGAAAATGATTGAATTTTTTTGACTCCTAAATATGAGTTTAAAATAAGTGGGGGGTATCTAAACTTTGTCAAGAATTAGAAAGACTACTTCTTCTTTGTTAAAATTTTAAATGATAGGATTTTGTCAAATAATTATGGTAACAGGAACCCAATTTTTTTCCAATTTAGTGTTTGAGAGTAAACTTTCCATTATTGGGACTTGATTGAATCTATTTAAGGAACACACTATTGAGTTGTGCAACATTAGTAGTTTTCTCATCCACACTAATCTAAATGTTGTAAATTTTTATGTTTTTATTGGGAATGACACTGTTGCCGACTTACCTTTATGTTCTTTGAAAAGGAGAAAGGACATTTTCTTAGGATCTCTTCCTAGGACTAATTTTGATTTTGACCAATCCAACAACTATTTGGCAATTTTGAGAATTGCATGTCTTAAGTGAGGGCTAAGATGATAACAGAGGAAGTTATAAAATTTTTAACTCTAACTCTTGTTTTTTCTCTTGTATGACCCTTAGAAGAGACTCTTATTTTATATGATGAAGAGAGAATCTAAATTATTTTATCAGATGAGGAGCATGACTTTTTACATCACTCCATGAGAGGAAATGTGCCTATAATTGTTGCTCCCATCATTGTTAAATATGGTATTCCCATTATTTCAAGCTTTCCTCCTCTAGTTGGACCGGTAATGAAGTATTCTAATTACTCAAGATTTTTCATTAGAATAAGAAGTAGATATGAATAATAACAATATTGTGAGGAAAATCAAGATTCATTTTGTATCTCCCTCTTTGAGTTACAAGGAAGTTGAAGCTTCCCGTGAAGCTCCAGGTTTTGAAAATCCTTTCTTTCCTCCTTCCATGCTACTCCTTTGTTAAAGGCAATCGTCCTATTCAAACACCAAAGTTGCTAAATCTTCATCAGATTCCATTGACAAAGAAAACATTCCATCTTGGGAGTTACGTTTTTGTTCTGTAATTTCACATCATTTATTTATTTTTATATTACTAATACATTCTTTTTGCAATCCAAGGACTTGATGAATTAAGTAAGACACATGCTATACTTTCAATATTGTGAAATCGCTCAACCGTCCAAGGCTTTTGTTGATCCAGCAATTATTAGAGGTTTGGAGTATAGAAATTTGATGCTCAATTTAATAAGATATTAATCTGTATAGGAGGATAACTTCTTTGATAACTTTTAACTTTCCTATTAGTTGCTTGAATATGAGGAATTTTAGAGTTGCTTCAACTTCAGACGTCAAAGATTTTAAGGATTGATCAAATTCTTAAGTTTATAGCTTTGATTCCAAGCGTTAGCTATAGGATTGCCTATTAATTTTAGTCCACCAATTATAGTTTTATGCGACAATTTTGTAATAGGATAATATAATTTGATCTTCAATAAATATCTTTTGAATTTTTTGTCTCCATATACCCATAATTTCTTTTAATTGGTATAGAATAATGGCTTAGCCCTCGGGCATATGTATTTGGATCTTTGATCATGAGATAGTGGAATCGATTCCCAATTAAGTCTTTAGACTGTTATTGTTGGTAAAAGAAGACCCTAGTTCTTAACTATATAACTAATCATGCATATTTCATAGAGGAGTTCATTGCCCCTTATGCATATGTAACATCCTTGAGGATTAATAGATCAAGTGACTGTTAATTGTGGAGCCATAATTAACCTTTGCTTGTTTAATATTTGATCTTTCACAAGGGTATCAAATGCTTGATTTTTAAGCCTTCGAGTCTCATTGAATTTTGGGAGTGTGATTACACTTGAGGCCATATGGTTTTATTGAACTTTTTTTTAGTAAGTAATGTGTATATTGAGATGAAAGAATTTACACAATCTATATTCTAAATCCTAATCATACAAGACCTTGGACTTAGAGCATATAGGCTAGGGTATATTCTGAGCTTCACATTACATGCCATACAGATAGAATAAAAAAATAGAAAACAAATTTAATTCCGACCAATATATGCTACAGGCAAACTAAATCTTATCATGATAGATCGGTTTCATCGGTTTTGCCCAATGGAAGTCGTTTCTAACTTGTGTTGAACTGTGGTTGTGATCAGATTGGCCAGTTGTGTCTTATCCCCCGGTGTAGAGTATTGAAAAGTTCGCTAATTGCATTCTTTCTAAATGAAGTACACTACAGTATCAAATATGAGGCGAAAGGAGTGTATTTTGATGTTTTTATCCTTCCATTTAAGAGCTGCCCATATTATATTAAAGTTTCAGTCATTATATGGCCAACTAATTCTCACATGGCGACTAGTTTCATTGAACTTATGCCATGACCCCTCATTTGAGTTAGTGCATTTGACAAATGGTGTGTCAAAATCAATTGTTTGACACAAGGTCAATTGGGATCACATAATTAATAACGTACATGCATTCAAATTTATAGAAATAAAACTAAAATTATTTTCATTGATAACATATTAAATTATTTATATCATACAAGTACTTTAAAGTGAGGGGTAAGGTGTTCATCTAAATTTTTAGACTAGCCTCTCATTGATAATATTTTTTAAGGTAAAAAACATTCCATGTGCATGGCCTAACTTTCGTTTTGGATGCATATTTTGTGTACCCCATTTTGGAGTATAACTAACATTAAAAATGATCATTTTCAGGTTGGGGATAACTTATTAATGTGTATAAGCTTTTTGGTTGCCTCAATTTTCCATAATATTAAGTCAAATATCTTGAATGTTTGCGCCTTCACCTTTCTACTATGATAAAAAGGGACTTTTTTACTGTTAGGATGCTACTTGGATGTGAGCTGCTTAGCTTGTTTCCTCTAAGAGATTCAAATTCTATTTGAAGAGTTGAGAATTTTAATCTAAAATAAAATTTTTTACCTAACAGCTTGGCAGTTATATCTTCATTAGGATTATAGCTTTTGTTTCGTAGCACAAATTAAAAGGCCTTTTGTGAGTAGATTTTCTTAGAGTTATTCAGTTGGTCTAAAGTACGGATTAGAGTTTATCTACCCAATCACCAACAGGTTTGTCTAATTTAATTTTTAAGCCATCAAGGATAATTCGATTCGTCACCTTTTCTTACTCATTAGTTTGTGGGTATGAGATTGATATATGAACAAATCAAATACTAAATCATTTGTCATATTTTGTGAACATTTTTATTTCTGAGAATTGAGTATTATTATCGATTGTTATAACCTCCAGTATTCCAAATTTATAAGCAATACTTTGATATAAGAATTCTTTTGCATTTTGATTTTTAATTTTGTCCAAAAGAGAGGCTTTTACCCATTTCTTAAAGTAGTTAACTGTGATAATAATAAACCTTCTTTGACCTATCGCTGGAGTAAACAAAGCTAATATGTCTAGCCTCTAATAATACAACTAGTTCAAGAGCTTACAAAGTTTGGAGTTCTATATGGGGTTGCTTGGAACCAATGGCATCGATTTGACAACTGTTAATTTTTTTAACAAATTTTATTGTATCATTCTTCAAAGTTGGACAATAATAACCTTAACACATTATCTTGAAAAAGCCAAATTCTTCCCTTCCATATGCACTCCATATATATTGAGATGCATTTAATTGAGAATATAATTAGTTTCTATCAAAGTCAAGTAGTACATATAGAGTACTAAATAACTCTTATATAATGATCAGTCTATTATGGTGTACTAGCCATGGTTTTTGAGATTTGCTTTGCTTCCACTCTATTGTTTAGAAGTGTTCTGTTTTGAAGATGTTTCAAATATGAACTTATCCAAATTGTCTCATCGAGTACTTGGAGGATTTCATCTTATTATTCGATATTTCGTCTTTGGAGTACCTCTCCCATATCTTCGATATATTATTTTGGACAACTGAATGTAGCCATTTTGAAAAGATGATTGACTTTTTAATTATTTTTCTAAGGATATGGATGATCTCAAATTTGTCAAGAAATGACAAGTGATTTTGGACCTTACAGAGGTTTTTGACTTGTTCAGGATTGGTTGCCTCAAAGTTAGTCAATACTTGATATACTATTAATTCAAAGTTACCCTAAATTGTTATATTCTTGATGAAATATTCCTCGGTTAGCTTTAACTCGATTAGTAAAGTTTCATATTTGGCTGCATTATTATTAAAAGGAAACCTGAATGTAATTGAGTATTTGATTTTCATTCATTTAGATGAAATCAATATTATCCTAGCTCTATTATTTGCCTAGGAGGATTATTCGTCAACATGTAGTGCCCACATGGGAGGTGACACGTCTAGTGTAAAACTTGAGGATTTAATTGTTTCTTATGATATTGAGGTTATTGTTTCAACAATAAAGTTTGCTAGGACTTAACCTAAGATTGAAACTCTATGTTAAACTCGTCAAACTTAATTAACCATTTGATTAAGTATCTGAATACTTCTAGTTTTTGTAAAATCTTTTTTAAAAGTAAATCTGTCAGTATCACAATTTTATAAGCCTAAAAAAATGGTTGGAGTTTTCTTGTATAAAAACTAAGACTAAATTAGTTTTCTTTGTTGGTGCATATTGAGTCTTCGTATCTATTAGGATATATTGATATAGTATACAGGTTGTTGTATCCCTGATTCTTTTCTAACCAAAATAGTACTGAGAACTGTTTTTGAAGTAATTAGGTAAAGATATAATTATTCATCCTCATTTGGACGAGTTAATAGAGATGAATACATCAAATATTCTTTAAGTTTTTGAAATGCTTGTTGGTACTTATTCGTCTAGTGAAAATCATTTATCTTTACTCTTCTTATTGCCTTGAAGAATGATAAATATTTCTTAATTGGCTTCACCCAAAATTGAGATAAGGCAGCAAGTCGTCATGTTAACCTTTGGATATCTTTTTTGGTCTAAGGTGGCTTCATATCTATTATTACTTTAACTTTCTCTGGATTAGCCTCTATCTTGTGTTTCGAGACTATGAAACTCAATGACTTACTACTATTTACCCTAAAAATGCACATGATTGGGTTTAACTTTATTCAATGTCTAGAGTACATCAAATATCTCTATAGATCGCTAATATGGTCATTAGCAAGTAAGCTTTTTATGAGTATATTGTTGATGTATACCTCCATATATCTTATAATCTATTGTTCGGCCATTTGATTTACTAACATTTGATATGTTACTCAAATATTTTTCAAATCAAAAGGTATCACTGTGTAGTAGTAGGTTTCTTGACTTGTTATGAATGAAGTTGTCTTATCATAATTTAGATTTATTTAGATTTGATTATATCTTAAATAAGTATCCATAAAACTTAGTAGGTGGTGTCCAGGTGTTGCATCTACCAATTGGTTGATTCCTGGAGAGAAAATTTGTCTTTTGGATATTCTTTATCACATATATGAAGTTGACTCACAAATATCATTTCTCATTACATTTTTTTACGAGGACTACATCGGATAACCAATCTGAAAATCGAATTCCCTAATGAATCCAACATTGTTTAGCTTTTTCACTTCTTCTTGAATTGCTATGAGTTTTTACATGGAGCAATTTTGCATCTTTTGTCTAATCAGTTTATTTCCAGAGGTAAGGCTCAACTTATGAACTATCATTTCTATTAAATTATCTGGCATGTCTTCTAATGTCCAAACGAAAACATCTTCATTGTTCTATAAGAATTCTATTAATTTTTACTCCAATTCCTCATCTAGTGAAAACCCAATTTGAACATGCTTTTTTGGCTTTGCTGCAATCAAAAAAATTTGAAGTGATGACTCTTCAGCTTGAACCTATTAAGGTGAGGTATCATCCTGAAGGTTAGATTTTTCTACTAGTTGTGGAGGAGTAGGGCTATTGTTAGCATTAAATAACAGTTTTGTCCAGTAAGTTAGTCTTCTTTAACTTCTTTGATCCTGTATCTACTTGGAAACTTTATTTTAAAATGTGGGATGAAAGTTACTACTCTAAATATTATTAGACATGGTTGACCCAGTATAATATTGTTAGTTGAGGAAAGATTTACTACTAGAAAAGTGAGTTGGTGGAAAGTTATCTTTGGATACATTTTTATTATAACTTCTAAATGTATAATTCTATTTACTTTGATAAGTTTGTTATCTATTCCAAATAGAAGTCCATCTGATTAGTCCATTTAATTACTTTTGAGTCCTAACTTAATAAACATATCAAAGTATAGAATATTTTTTGAGCTTTCATCATCAATAAAAATTTTTTTCATCTAGTAGTTATGAACTCCATTTAGAATGAGTGTAATTATAGCAAGAGAATTAGAATAGAGGGAGAGTACATGCGTTATATTTTAGTCACTAAAACTAGTGACATCTTTCTCTATCCCTAATTTCTATCTCTTACTAGAAAAAACTTTTTCATGATCATTTAAAGTTACTGAATTGACAAGATCGGCAAACACTATATTAATGACCCCTATTAATACTTAATTTCATGGTTGTTTAGACAACACTTCGTCATCCTTACTTTTACCCAGGGCTGACCCAATATTTTACAAATACTTTTTTATGTATCCTTTTTGTGTAAGGGTCTTAATTTTCTTCTAAAATGTCTAGCAATCTTTGGTATTGTGTCCTGAATATCAATGATAAATGTAGCACTTTGATTGGTCTCCTTCCTATGAGTTTTTGGCCTATTTAGGCAATTTCACGAACTTTTTATTTTGAATTTGTTTTAGAGCATTTATCCAGGGGCGTGAGGTGTAGTGGCTTATTTTTTCTCCAAACACCTGACTCGGTCCTTTGCTGATTGCGGTTATCCTAAGTGGATGGATTGTCATGGTTCTTCTTTCTTCCATCATTTTGTCTCAAATGATTCTCATAGTTTGAGTGCTTTGGCCATTTGACTTCAATGCCCTCCTTTGCTACAACGTAAGTTTGGGTGATTGACTCTATCTCCAAGAATGTCTTGGAATTCAATTAAACTAAAAATTTTAAAAAGTCACCCGATTGAATTGTCGCCATGAAGGCTTTCAACTTTATTTCGTCAACGAGTTTTGATATGCTTATTGTCTCAACATCAAATTTGGCCAAAAAAAGGCTTTAGACTCTTATTAGGAGTTTGTCCTATCCTAATAAGGTGTTAGAGTTATTTTACTTCTTCTCAGCCGGAAGCAAAGTGAGATAGAAATTGGTCGACTAATTTTTGAAAAGTCTAAATTAGATTTGGTTCTAGCCTATAAAATCAAAATTTTGTGTTTCCCTTTAAGGTTAAAGGAAAATAGAGGTAAAGTACAGTGTCTTCCAAATTCAAGAAGGCAAGAAGTGTGTATAGGTAATCTAAATGATTCATTGGATCAGTATTTTTATCATAAAACTCTAATACTGGCATTTTGAATTTATAACAAAGTTGATATCTCTTAATCTCTGAGGTGAACATTGCTCAATCCAATTAGGTTGCTTGTTATACAATGCCTCCTCGAAAAACCTACTGCTATATTGTTTTGATTTGTTCATCCTCTTTAATCAAAGAGGTAATCTTTTTTATATTAAGAAATATCCTCAACTCTAAATAATTAGTAAATATACTCAATATTTGCTTGGCCAAGAGGATTTAAGGCATGCGACTGCATGACTTTTCATCTTGAAAAAAGTGTATCTGAAATCTCGAGTATACCATGGATACCATCGCTTAGGACTATCTTTCCTAATCTTGAAGTACAAATGTCCTTTGAGTCAAGAAAGAATCAAATGGTTGTGTGCCTTGGGAGCTATAGGCATCTTTGGTCAAGAGTAACTCCTTTTGAGACAAATTTCTTCCCTTTTGACCTCTTCATTAAGGTTGATACTTGTTGTTAGAGGATCTGAACCCTTAAAGTTTGGGCCTCTAATTTGTCTCATAAGGACTTTAATACCTTTGAGATGTCCTATATTTGAATGGCCAATGTTCCAATGTCTGGAATGGCCTGTAAGTAAACAATCCAATGACTACATTCTTCTTAGAGGATGTCATGATAGGGGACATATTTCGGTGGTTGGCTCGATTGCTCGTATGCCCTTATATTCACTATCTTTTCAGATTTGCCAAAGAGTATGATTTAATGGTGTTCTTGAGTAGGCATAATTAGGTGAGAACAAGTAGTTTGACTACGCTTCTAACATATGTCGCCAATAATGCGTATTTAGGTTCTAAATTATGATGTGAATAAATTTGGGTCGAACTATTGAGCATTTGATTTAGACCCTGCATACTATAATATTAAATAAGAGTTTAAAGAATATGAAACTCATTATATGTTGATTTTTTGATACTCAAATTAGTTATTTTCTTTTTAAATTGAAAAGATATAAAAATAATGATGGTGTGGGAAAGCAAATCACGGTATGATCCGAAATAATCGTATTTTAATTAGTGGCTGCTGGCTGATACGAATAATCTTATTTGTTTACAATAAAAAAATAATCTTATTATAAATAGGGAAAGACGTGATTTGATTCCGATAGGTTAATCACAGGAACCTCAATCATTGACAGTGTATTCGACGACGTCGTATTCGGGTACGCCTTGTTCTTGACCTTCTTCGAACTTTCACCGCCCCTAAAGCAGCACTTTTATATGCAAGCAAGTAACGCGGCAAACGCAGTCCGCCACTTTGGTGACGTTGAACCTCCACATGTTCATAAGGAATCCAATGCTATTAGAACAATGATTTTCAAATATATATTATCTAATATATCGCTTTTGTATTATATTCTTATGAAATTTTCTCACAACGTATTAATTATTTAAAATAATAATAATAATAATTTATATAAATTATTACTATTGTAATTTATTTGCCTAATTTGGTACCAGTGAGATAATTTGGTATAATAAAATAACAGATAAGCAAGCGAATAATTCGGTAAATTGCTGTCTGCCGTGGACCTCACCTTTCCAATAGTGGGCGGTGACCATCATCATTTCGGATGAGATGAAATTCGAGAAGTCGACGTGTGTTTGCCTGAATATTTAAATTACAGAGTGTAACCTCCAAATTAAATTCGGATTAAGACTTGCTGGAAACATTGCAAGCTTTGATTGGTCGAGCAGAGAATGCCTTTTACGGGAGTCAGATGAAGATCCCAAGCTGCCGGCAACCAGATCGGAAGCTGCAAGAAGCAGGGAAGGCCTCGCCCAAGGGCGGATAAATATTCTATATTAATTGAATAAACAAAGTATCTCTTGTCTACAAATGAAAAAGCTTCATTATCATTTCGAAGCCGACAGTAAAGAATGACCACGAGAGATAAGGTCTTTTCTCAAAATGGAACAAGCACGACTTCGAAGCTCAATAATAATATCATCTCCGAAAATCTATATTAGCATTTTAATATAATAGTATAATCAGCTCCTTACTAAAGAGCTATTATGGGATAAATTATCTTATGTTGACTAATTAGATAGGTGACCTTCTACTAATAAGCACCAAGACTTGTTCCTCTATTCAAGCCATCTTTACAGTGACAGTAGTAGAACGGAGCAATGTATCTCACATCTTCTTCAAAATGAGCAACACCTTGAGTGGCAACAAGCTTTGTATCGAAACTTAAAATAAAGATCATCATCGATGGTAGAGCACGAAGGCTGGAAATATGCAGTTACACCGAACTAAATGAAAACAGAGCTGAAAGTGCTAAGTGATTGGATCTCTTTTTCTCCCAGGAAAGCACATCCGCAAATAAAGATTATCGAAATCTCTCGATCGGGGTTCCAAATCCCTAATCCGGCAGTTTCAGAATCCCAAGCTTGACTATTAAAGAGATTAGCTCAATTCCTCATGGGTGGATTGCTGTTTCAAAAACAAAAGCTATTGGGCAAGTACAACCGATCTAATTCTTGCATCATAGACGGAAAATTGAAATTTGTTATTGTTGTATTTTCTACTTAAGATTCGATTTCAGTATTTTCCTCTTATCCAATCATGCCCGTCATTAGCAGAAAGCCATCTTGCATGAGCTTAATACTCATTTGAATTGAACCCTTGGCCCACCAAATGGATGAAGATGAACTTTGAAGAGGAAAATTTTAACCAATTTTGCAAATTACTTAGGGAGAGGAAGTTCAATGCCAAGAGGAAGATGAATATATTTTGCCAACTTAACAAACCCCGTCTCAAAAATGAATTTCTTGTACTCCATACTAGCATCCAAATCAGAATGCAGCCAAATGACGAGGAAAGAAAACTCAGACAATCATCTGCCTTTGATGTATACCATTGTAAGATGATTTTAAGCTAAATAAAAGGAAATTATCAACATATATTTAAATAAAAATCTTAAACCGAGTGTGTTCAAGCTAGCCTAGTGTAGATGGGATTGATGGTGTCGTTACAAGACGGTTGTGGCAATTACTAAAAACAACAATAAATGATGGTAGTTTCGAACAATAGTGAAGGGAGGAACTAGTCTATTCAATCTTGCATTACATACCTAGAGTCCCTGTACGTGGGAAATGGAGGCGGCACAAATAAGATAAATGGAAGTGCTCTGAAAATGGAAGTGCAGTCCAACCAACCCAATTTCTCCCAAACTACGAGCTAAATTTGGGTGGAGAGATTCTTCTCCAATGTGCTGCTCATCTTGAGGTTCAGGGATTAATTGGGGCCAAGAGGGAACTGGTCATCAAATGTTGTTAATCCTAATTTGGGAGAGAGAAATGACATTCAACAGGGATTCTGAGATACAAAGATAAACGACTTTGTGCTAATGGAAGAAGGAAGATGGTGTCAATCAGCCAGAACCCCCGGAAAAAGGTTTCAATCCTGCCTCAAAACTATCTATGGCATGTGTCATAAGATCGATTATAAAAGAAGGATTGACAACTGATCTACTCGAACAAATAAAGCAAAAATCGTTATGTGATGAGAGACGGCAAAAGTAAAACTACAAGTGGACCAGCATATGGTATTAGTTCACTAAGAATAACCCAAGAAGTAGGTCCAATCAATTCCAGAGGACTAGTCAGAACCAACCATCTCTACAGTGCAATTGCAGTATATCAGCAAAGGAGACCTACAAAAATATCATTCCAGGCTCATCAACAACAAAACGAGTCAACGTTATTATCAACAAGAAAATCATTCAAAACTTAAGAATGCTTCAGAAAAGGCTGCAAAAATATAGCCACAAGGTTATCATCATCGGCTTCGTTTCATTATGAAGACATTTGCCCATCTATGTTCAAGTAGTCAGGACAAATCAAGATTCCCAGGGACAAATATACTTCTATGCTACAAAAGTACAAAGATACTTCTAAGCTACAATACAGCAAATATACTTCTGTTTTTAAAAAACATTAGCATAACCTGAGTTCCCCATGCAACAATAACACATCCCACGTATAGTTTCATTTAACATAGCAATCTGATTATACGAGTTACTTAAACCAGGAAACAAATTAAATCTCATGATACAGGTGGCATTTTTTAAACTCACCCAGAAAAATATAGTAGGCTTTAAAGCTAACAATAACATGATAACCATTTTTTACAACAAAAACCAAGATTTAAGACATCAGCAACAGAGATAATGATCGACTCAAAGTTTAAAAAAGGCAAAAAGAGAAGAAGAAGAGGTGGCTAATCTTTCCCTTTGTGCTTCCAATCTTTTCGAGGAGAGTGATAAGGTTGGCATAACCAAACTCTGTGGGTCACTTTGTGCGCTTATAGGTAATAAGGAAAAAAATTTTACACTCTGGAATGCTGTATAATGTAATCAAATTCACTAAACCAAAAGCATTTCAACAGTTCTTCAAGTTTTGAGGGTGGCAGGGGAGGGAGACAAAAAATATACATATACAAGCATTTCAATGGATATTAAACACACACACACACAAATACCATCAGCTCCATGAAATTAGTGCAGACAGCACAGTTTGCCGAACTGAAATACAAATGGTGTTTACTTTTTCTCTTTAAGAACACAAAAAAGAAATCACAATTTGGGAGAAGGGATGCCATAGTAATCTAGACCAAGAGTTGAAAGGGTAGTCAAAATTTTGGATTTCTATACTATACTACCAATACTTAAACAGGAGGAAACTCTTCAATGAAATCATAAATGCATAGAAATTACGGAAACAAGAAGCATCGTCTCAAACATGTAGAAACTAGAAGATGAGAGAAAATGGAATTCAGAAAATGTATGCCCTCCAGCTTCTTTTGGAAATCCAACGACATAGTCAAATAAAAAAAAATTGTTCATTTTTAATGGAACATTTACTGAAGAGATTCCATTTCTTAATTTTAGACATCATACCCAACACTAACCAATGGAAAGAAACCAAATTCATTGATGGAACATCCAATTTGCTCAAACATGGCCAATGACTAAACAAATAGCCTGCTTATACACCAATCCGACCAATGGATTTGGATAACTCCAAGTCATCGAATTTTCCATATTTCCACAAGTCACAAATTTTTATATTATTTTATTATGAAAAGTGCGGATCCATGGAGCTATCATTCACTATCTCTACGAATACCATGAAAATTGGCAAGTTTTGCTGCCATAGCAAGCTATATCTGATTATCTGTCATTAAAATGGAGGTCCAACAATTTCCAGAGTATTTGGCAGCAACAAAACAAAGAAACAAATAGGAAAGGATGAGGAAAGGCAATTAGCATTCAAATCCCCAAAACTTTAACATACAGCAGAGAGATAATATCGATTATAGCGAACACCCTACATTGTGATTCGAAAGTCTTTTGTAATGCTGATTCGTTCTTTAAACACACGATTTTACCTACAACGAAGGCCAGTCAGAGTTCATACTGATACCTACATGACAATATGCCGTGAAATAAAATCTGAAAAATACAAAATACTAAAGTGATAACCAGAGGTCCATCTATCTCAAATCCCCAAAAATTACAGGACCAAAATTAATCAAAATGGATCAATCAATCGCTGTGACTCTTCAACCTCTCAATCCTCTGATTCAACTGCTCGAGCTTGACAACCAACGCAGTGACGGAGTACAAGAGCCAGTAGAACAAGAGCGCGGCGGCAATAAGGAGGGCATTGCGCTGGGTCTTCATGATCGATTTCTGATGGCGAAGATGCTCCGACGGTGTACAGGTGTCGCCCTGACAGCTCGGACGAGTCTCGTACTTCCAGTAAATGTCCATTAGCAGGAACAGGCAGAACGGCACGACGGAGAGGAAGGGTTTGAGGAGGTTTCGAGTGACGGCAATCAAACCCTTCCGAAGACCGTCGAGTCCGGGAAGAGTGAGAAGTAGGACCATAATTGCCTCAGCGCCGGCTGCGTAACCAAGAACTACCCATTCTAGAGCCATTTCTTAGAAAGCGTGAGGATTCCTGGAAACCCTAGACCTTAAGAAAACTTGTGTGTCAACTCGGGGAAGAAGATTCTCGGTGTCTGATTTACCCGGTGAGGATCGACGGAGGATATTTTATAGTGACGATTGTACACGCGGCATCTCATGTCTTAACAAAGAAGGAAGATGGGAAGGTATAAAATTAATATATCACAACGGATCTACAATTTATTTAATATTATTTTCATAATTTTTATTAACAATTTATATACTTTAAAGTAAAAAATATATTACTTTTGATTTATGGTTGATACATGTTGGTTATAAATTTATAATTATGATAAATAAAAATATATTTCAAATTAATTAATCCTTTAATTAATAATAAATTTATAGAGTTATAAGTTTATTCAATTTCAAATAAAATATAAAAAAGAGAGAAATAAAGTAGGCTAACACCTAACACCTAATTGTCTCTTTCATATATTAAATTAAAGTTAATAATTTATGTCAAAATATTAGTTTTTAATGCATATCAAGAATATAAATTTTAGTTTGGGGGATTTTGAAGTAAAATTATAGACCTTTTAATTTAGAAACTGTACATCATAAATTAGAATAAAAATATTAGAAGATCAAGACTGATTTTTTGAATTATCTACTAACACTTAAGTTGAAAATAGCAAGAATAGAGAATAAAATATTGAAAGATTATACTCTGAGAGTATTTAATGGAGAGAAAGTTTTTTAGAAAACAAGTTCTAAACCTCTTCAATACAAGGGTTATGAGATTGGACCTTAAAGATTGTCATAATAATCTTGTGTCTGGATTATAGTTGGAATTGCAATATACTCTAATTTCCAAATCCTTAAATTATAAGATTATAAGATCATAATGTGTTTTCTATATTAAAGAGCTTTGTATTTATATTAGTATAATGCGTTATTTTTAGGTTGATTGAGTAACATTTTATAACTGATTATTTATCTTTTGAAAAGTTTTTGATCTTTTTTAAATAGTTAATTTCATTCTAATGAGATAGTACCTTTAGGATTAACCTTCACATCTGTAAATATGAGTTAATAAATAGATCTTTTTGATTTTAGAACTGATTGCCACGTTTATAAACATGAGTTTAGTAGATAATTTCGAACGATTTGCTAACTAGAGTCCTAAAGTGGAACATATATTATTGATTCATATTTATAGATGTGGATTTAGTGAGCGGTTTCAAACGATTTGCTAATTAAAAACCCGATATCGTGACATATCTATTTAATTTGAGGATTCACATGTCACTTTTATAGACATGCGCTTAATGGGAGGTTTGGAACAATTTAATAGAAGATTATAGTTGTCATGGAGCCTCCTCTAGTACCAGTTTCTTTGACTTCAATCCACAATTTTGGTTATTCTAATAGAATAGTTGCTCGATTTGACTAATTAGTTATTGTTAATCGATTAAGAAATTAACTAAGTATAAGGTGTCTTCTATTTAACTTAACAATTCACTCTACTTATTTTGCCTATTCTAATCTATATTTGCAAGTTAGTTTTTAGCGTAATTGTTTTCTAACTCTTTTAATTCTTTGGCAATTTAATTATCCGGTAACTCGGCTACTCAATCATCAAGCTAATTGCTACAATTTTTGAAGCTAAGCTGACCGATGGAGGCCCAATCCTTGGGCCGGGGCACTTGATTGTTTAATCTCTAACAAAGTAGACCCATTAGCTCATTCTCAGCTCGAGGCACACGAATTTGAGTCAGATTGAATTTTAGTTGGGCCTAACCATTTTTAATTTTCTTCCTTCCTAAATATCTATTTTAATCTAATTTTTTTTACTGTGCCATAATTCATCATTATTAAAAATATGTTACAAAATTATTTTTATTTTTTCTATATTAATTCATAAAATATAAAAGTTCAAGAATTTATACTTCCGAGATCAGAAAAAAAAAACCACGGGCCTGACTCCCACTTCCTGCAAAATGGTTGACTTGGCCAATGGGCAAGTTAGCAAAAGCAGGGTCCATGCTATTTTTCAAAAAAAAAAAAATAATAATAAAGAAGAAGAAGGAGAAGATGATGCTGATGAAGAAAGAACGAAAGAAATTGAAAGCTGTTATTTCTCAATGACTTAAATTTCTTATAATACAACATATATATATATATATAGTGAAGCAAATATGAATCGAGGCATTATCTGAGATGATGATTATTCAGAGCGGGATGCAAGTTCAAATGTTGTGATCCTGTTCCCGTAGTGACTTGGCTTATAATTTTTAATAATTTAGTTAATAATGTAAAAATCAAACTTTAATTATTTTATAATTTCATCGCTACAACCTATTTTCACTCATTTTCAAAACAATACTTCATAAATTTTTATTTATTGATATTACAAGTAAAATTTTTATATTTAGTGTTGGGCCCCAATATAAGGGCCCATAAAACACGGTCCAAAGGAAAGGCCCAAGCGAAAGGCTCGGAAAGGTGCCCACAAGCCAAGAAGGCTGGACAGCCCGAGAAGCCCAAAACAAAGGCCAATATCCCAAAGGTCAGAGCCACAACAGAAGTCCGAGAGGTCCCGTCAGTTCACAAAGAAGCTCGAGGACATCGCTAACGACATCCAGATACAAGAATAAGAAGAAACCCGAGAACGCTAGAAGTCCTGCCAAGTTTCAGATCGGTCCGAGAGGTCGAGGGGAGACTCAAGGACTTTCCTCGAGAGATCCTCTGAGAGCTGCCTTCTCCAATTAGTCCGCAAGCCCACAAAACAATAAGGAATGCCACACAAGGACGAGGGCTGCCTCATGCATAACCGAGAACGCCATCTAAGCAACCTCGCCGATTCCCAAGGAACCTGCAACCACTGCCAGTCGCCGTCTCAACAGGGCACGCCTGGTCAAATTAAGACTGACGCCTGGATCCTATCCGCCTGACACGCACAGGCCTACCAGCCGCATGCTCTCCCGCATACGTCAGCAGTATTAAATGGGGTCAGTGGGACAGTGGACAGCTTCTCGGCCATCCGCTGACTGCCACGTGTCTCCTCCCCAACGATACAATTTTTCTTATAAATACTCAGCAAAGGTTCTCAACAAGGGGACTCTTCCCGGCCCATTCCTTTCCACTCTCCCCAAAGGGAAAAACTCTTCCTTCCAAGTCATTCTAGTCACAAAAGGAAGGACTTAAGCGCTTCAATAGCACTTCCCACTTCCTTTCTCAACAAAAGAGAACAAAGGAGAGACAAAGCTTCCCAACGAGCGAAGCCCTTAATGAGAGAAATACAAAACAAAAGACAAGGAAGGAATCCGTCATAAATACTTGTACTTTATAAAGACTTCCATCTAAATAGTGAATCATTTCTAAAGGCTCAAAGCCTCGTGGTTTTTTCTCTCCATTTAAGAGGAGGTTTTTCACGTAAAAATCTAACCTCAATCTCTCTCTCTCTACAACTTTAAATCTTGAACACTTGTGTTGCACGTGGACCCCGAGTTCCGGAACGCAACATTTAGTAATATAACATATAAAATAATATGAACTATATATATAAAAGCTATCTCCATGTGACTATCATACTCCAAAATAGCATATGAAGTATCTATTTTTATATCTTATAGTATGACATTCATCACTAAAAATTCTTTATTGACTACTTTTGATTATATAATTACCTAACTGCTACTATAAAATATTCTAAAAAATACGTGAGTCAAATATTCAATAAATAATTATTTAATAAGAATGCAATAATTATAGAGAATAATATCATGTATAAAATTAATAGACAATATTAAGACCATATGTCACATACATTGCATGATATATTTTATCAAAATAATAATAATAATAATAATAATAATAATAATAATAATAATAATAATAATAATAATAATAATAATAATAATAATAATAATAATAAATTTATAATGATTATATTTTTATCACTGTGAATCTAAGGATAATATATTTACGCCCTTATAGTCGAGTAAAATATTTCACACTCTGATTATTCTATATCACATCATTATACAATACTAAGAGTGTCCTACCAATATATGTAATTAGATTGGTCACCCAATATATTCAATTATCCAGATAATATTTATAGGTTGTGTAGAAGAAATAAATGTATTATTGATATTAATGAAAAAGTTTTAGTATCAAATTGTGTAGACTATACTAGGATATCGAAGCATCCATATCATCTAAGTAAAATAGTATTTTTGTATATTTTTCTTTACCTTATTAATAGAATATAGAATGAAATACCGTACTACATAAATTATAATATAAAATTTTCAGGATTTGTATACTGATAAATTTATATTATTTCAATATATAGTTTTTTATCTCGTTCTATTAAAATTGGTTATTAAAAATCGAAATATGAATAGGAGTTAAAGAAATGTGAATAAAATTAAATATTAACGTAACATATCAATATTCAATAAAAAATTAAACAGATATCTTGACATAGTTTAACATGTTGTTTATTTTATTTAAATATTAAGGTTAAATATATCAATTAAATTTATTACCTAAAATTTACCACAACACTTAACAACTCACAATTAAATAAGTATTCATTATATTGAGTTACCCAATATATATCCATATAAAATTTATTTATACATTTTTATGCCAAATAATTATCAAAATATATTCTACCACTAAGTAATTAATTTTCATCCTTAAGTAACACATTAAAATATCAAAAATATATTTATTTCTCTCACCCAGATGCACACAGAAACACAGAGGACGTGCTCCCCTGCACTGTGAATTGTGTTCCACGAAGAACACTACCGGTGGTCGTGCCCTTGCTTTTGCCATGTCATTTTCTGCGGTCATCCTTCTCTAACATTTAAATTATTCTTTAATATTTGGTACATAATAGTAATGGGTACGCTAGTAATGGATTGACCCAAAAAGAAGGAACGACCTAGAACTACGACTCATTTGCGCTTGAATTGTCAACGCCTATCGTTGACCGGACAAAAGGCTAAGTGAGCCAGGATAAACCCAAAAGCAAGATGGACAACTTGCTATTGAGATGGTCAACGCTTTCATTAATCGAAAGCATGACCAGTTGACAAGTTGAAGACCAGGCCTCACACGGCCCAGGCCCAGTTTGGCCCACACATCCATTTTCGACTAGTAACGGTCTTTTCCATTAATTTTGCGCTCTCCACAGAAGGCAATCTCCATTGTAACGATCATCAGTAGATTTAATGCACATCTCGGAAGGAAGGCGTAAGAATCCTTTTCCTGTCTGTTGGAAATCCTAGCGATTATAGAACACGGAAGGAAAGAAATTAACTCAGCCACCGTTACTACCATAAGATTCCATGCCAGAAAAGACAATGATCCCAACAGAGCGTGGGAATCAAGCTTCTCTACACAAGGAAGACAACCCAGCACAGTGGCTTTAAAAGGTCACGGAGTTTTCACTTCAAGGCACGTTTTGAATTAACTCGCTAAGGCTCCCTACTGCGAAGCTCTCACACTTCTAGCCAAGACCCCAACGAATCGCAAGAAGCAGCAGACTAGGCAGAAGAAGCCGCTCACAGAAAACAACGTCATTAGCTTTGGTGATGATGACATAAGCCATGTAATCTCCCCCCATGCAGATCTCCTTGTTGTATCCGCCTTTATTTTGGACAACTAACTGAAACGAGTCTTCATAGATAATAAAAGATCTAGAAATTTGCTTTATCTTGATGTATTTTTTAAGCTTGGTCTAAAAAAGAGTCAATTAAAACCTGCCGAAGGTCCGCTCTATGGCCTTGACAACGAGCCAGTAGCTGTCCAATGAACAATCCAGTTGGAGGTTACCTCGGGCACATACCTAAGAATGGTGAGTCAAACACTGACCTTCTTGGTCGTTGATATGCCTTCCGTGTACAACGCTATATTCGGCCGTCCGTGCCTAACAGTGTTCCGAACTGTCACTTCAATATCACATCTAAAGGGGAAGTTTCCAATAGCCTGTAGTATTGGTGAAATGTTGGGCGATCAAGTCACTGGGCAGATATGTTACATACCTAGATCGCTCTAGGTGGCAGTATGAAGGTGGCAAGAGTGCTTGACTATCGAGATGAGGCAACCCTGTAATAGGCGCAATCTGGTGAGGCAACTGATCTAATGCCATTGAATCCGGAGGACCCAGAGAGGTGCGTGCAGATTGGGAGCTCACTCACCGGGACACTGCGTGACGAGCTGATAGTATTCTCATGGCAGAACACTAATATCTTCGCGTTGACTCCTGTCGACATGTCTGGGATTTTGGCCAGAGTAATGGTCTATAGGTTGGGCCTCGATCCCGACCGCAAGCCCATCAGGCAGAAGCGTATGAACCATTCCCTGGAAAAACTCATCACCATCCGAGAGGAGGTGAAGAAGTTGCTGGACACCGATTTCATCAGAGAGATCCAGTACCCAGATTGGCTCTCCAACATCATCATGGTAAAGAAAAGTAACAGAAAATGATGAATGTGTGTCGACTTTACCGACGTTAATAAAGCCTGTCCAAAAGACAGCTTCCCTTTACCCAGAATCGACCTGTTGGTGGACTCAACCTTAGGATACAAGCTACTGAACTTCACGGATACATACTCGGGTTACAACTAGATCCTATGAGCTCAGAGGACGAGGAGCACACCTCGTTCATGACAAACCAAGGCACTTACTACTATAAGATGTGCCATTTAGTCTGAAGTTTTCAACAGCCCGCGGTTTTGGTAAAGTGCTGGGTGACCAAATTACTGGGCGGTCATATTACATATCCTAGATCACTCCAGGTGGTAGCATGAAGGCGGCAAGAGAGCTTGGCCATTGAGATGAAGCAACCCTGCAATAGGCGTAGTCTAGTGAGGCAACCGATCTAATGCTACTGAATTCGGATGACCTGAAGAGGTGCGTACAGATCGGGAGCTCATTCACCGGGACACTGCGCAACGAGCTGATAGTATTCTTACAGCAAAACACTAATATTTTTGCGTGGACTCCTACCAACATGCCTGGGATTTTGATCGGAGTAATGGTACACAGGTTGGGTCTCGATCCCGACCGCAAGCCTGTCAGACAGAAGCGTAGGAACCATTCTGTGGAAAAACTCATCACCATTCAAGAGGAAGTGAAGAAGTTGTTGGACGCCGGTTTCATCAGAGAGATCCAGTACCCGGATTGGCTTTCCAACATCGTCATGGTAAAGAAAAGCAATAGAAAATGGCAAATGTGCGTCGACTTCACCGACGTTAACAATGCATATCCAAAGGATAACTTTCATTTACTCAGGATCGACCTATTGGTGGACTCAACCTCAGGGCACGAGCTACTGAGCTTCATAGATGTATACTCGAGTTACAACCAGATCCAGATGAGCCCAGAGAATGATGAGCACACATCGTTCATAATAGACCATGACACTTATTGTTATAAGGTGATGCCATTTAGTCTGAAGAATGTGGGTGCCACTTACCAGTGGCTCGTAAACAAGATGTTTGAGAAGCGCATCGGCCATAATATGGAGGTGTATGCTGACGACATGCTCGTCAAAAATAAGACCACAAATGACCATATTTACAATCTGGCTGAGTCTTTTGAGGTGCTCCGCATGCATTAAATAAAGCTGAATCCTTCTAAGTGCGTCTTCAGAGTATCCTCAAGGAAGTTTTTGGGTTTCATCGTCTCTCAACAGGAGATTGAGGCAAACTCGGAGAAGATCAAAGCCCTCATGGACATGGCTTCGCTACAAAATGTCAAGGATGTCTAGTGGCTAATCGAACGATTGGCAGTCTTATCCCATTTCTTGGCTAAATCGAGGAGGGGGACAAGTACCAGCCTTTCTTTAAGGCTCTAAGGGGGACGAAAGTTAATGGATTTTAGTGGACAGTAGAATGCCAGGCAATTTTCGACGAATTGAAGTAGTACCTAAGCCAGTCTACCGTTGCTGACATCATCCAAGGACGAAGAAGAGCTATACCTCTACCTGGTAGTGTCAAAGTGGCTCTCAGCGTTGTCTTTATACTCCGAGACTCTAACTCTCAACGACCGATCTACAATATGAGCAAGACTTTGATCGGCTTAGAAATGCGCTACTCGCGCACAGAGAAGTTAGCCTTGGCATTTGTCTTCTCCACTTGAAAACTGAGACTTTACTTCCAGGCTCATTGTATAGTCATTCTGACCGATCAGCTACTGAAGAGCATACTTTAAAAATTTGACATTTTTGGACGGCTGGTTAAGTGGGCTATTGAGTTGGGAGAGTTTGACATTGAATTTCCGCCTAGACCAGCCATCAAAGGGCAGGCTCTCGCTGATTTCATTGTCAAGATCATGACATCAATTCCTGATGAACATCCCACTGAGGACATAGGACTACATGGGGAAGAGCCAAAATGGGTTCTCAACATGGATGGATTGTCTACAGAATCAGGCAGCGGTGCTGGAGTAGTCCTGAGGACCCCAGATGGGACTGAGGTGAAGTATTCCCTCAAGCTCGACTTTCCGGCCACCAACAACGTTACTGAGTCCGAAACCCTATTAGGCAAACTAAGACTAGTAAAAGAGTGCTCTAGCAAACAATTGACTGTCTACAGCGACTCTGAGTTGGTCGTTAACCATGTAAACGTGAGCTTCGAGGCGTGCAACCATCACCTAGCCAAATACTTGGTTAAGATTAAGGATGCCATCCGGAGGTTTGATAAGCTAAACTTGGTCTATGTCCCCAGAATTAAAAATTGGAAGGTTGATCAACTTGCCAGGGTAGTGGCAATTGAAAACCCAGAACAGTACTCGAGGGACATGAGGGAAGTCCAGAGCACCCCTAGCACAAAGGAACAGAAAGCGATACAAATTTTCGATACGGAAAGCTGAATGACACCTTACCAGAGGTATCTGACAAACGGAGCACTACTAGACAACGCGGACGAAGCCAAGCGATGGACGGCTATATCTCCGTGGCCTCCAATGCTTAACTCCTAAGAAGGCAGACTATGCCATAAGTGAAATCCACCTTGGGATTTGCGGATCGCATGTTGGCGGTAAAAACCTAGCATTCAATTTTTTTTGGTAAGTAAAGTGTATTAATGGAAAAAAAACAAAATCTGTGTTCTGACTCCAACTGTTTTTTCGACTCGAAGTAAGAATAGAGATGTCGGGGCATATCTCGAGCCACATGAACATGTCATGAAAATAAAGAAACATTACAGAAGTATAATCAATTAGTGTTCCTAATCGGCCCATGGCCTACACAAATACACTCAGCAACGCCCCTTTTTTCAAAAATGGGAACAGAACTGGCAGAACAGACAAAACCACCCACACATCTGATCCTGCACAACAAAAAATAGCCCATCCATCCCAAAGCGCCATTCAGGCAATATCTTTCATATTGTGGCATATCGGGTGACATGCCATTCCGATAAAATCTTGTATATCAGGTGCTAAGTCATCTCGGCATTGGGCATCTTACCAAGCATAATGCAAATCAGGCATAAACCCCAAACTGGCCAAATGCCATTCACCATACCGGCCCAATGATCCATTAACCATTCCGGTAAACTATCCCTACAAAGCCAAACCAACTCGACCAATAATCATGAAGAAGTGTTAAAATTTCCAGATCCACAGTATTCTTCACCATTAACCGCCTGTTGAATTGAGATCTCTTCAAGCTCCCGGCTTTTCGGCACAGTGGGAGTTTGATATTCTCGACCCATTTTTCATCTCGACGGGGTGAAGGAAATTCATCATCGTGGGCATCGACTATTTCACCAAGTGGGTAGAAGCCGCCCCACTAGCCTATATCACCGAGCACAACGCTTTAGAATTCGTTCGCTATAGCATAGTTAGCTGATTTGGCATTCCTGAGGTCATTGTGAGTGACAACGAAATCCAATTCTCTGAAAAATGCTTCACCAAGTATTACATCAGTTTAGGTATTAGATTGTTTCACACTTCGGTGGTGCACCCATAAGCCAATGGACAGGTGGAGGTCACAAACCGCACACTACTCCACGGTCTGAAGACCAAGCTAGAGGATGCAGGGGGCTCATGGGTCGACGAGCTACTCTCCGTCCTAAGGTCTTACCGGATGACTTCAAAGGAACCAACTCGTGTGATGCCATTCAATCTCTGCTATGGAATTGAAGTAATAATTCCGATTGAGATTGGGTTCTCAAGTTTTAGGGTCGAGTCCTTCAACCTACAAGGTAACTCCCCAAAAATTCGGAAATGCCTAAACTTGCTGGAGGAAGCCTGCGACGCTGTCAGAATGCGTACATTAGCCTACCAAGAACGAATCGCCCGCTATTACAACAAGAAGGTAAAAGTGCGGTAATTCAAAGTTGGGGACTTACTCTTGCGAAATATCAACGTTACGGGCAAGACCACCAACCAAAATAAACTTTTCTTGAATTGGAAAGACCCTTTTCTAGTCTCCGTCGTTTTGCGAAATGGAGCATACAAACTCCGGACTTAGAATGGTAAGTTGGTTCCATGAACGTGGAACGCGATCCATCTCAAGCGCTACTTCCAGTAAGTGCACAGGTAGGTCGTTAATCTGTGTGCTTGTAAATGTATACAATGTTTATTATTAACGAATGCATAATTTTTTTTCCATTGCACTGTGTTGTCTCTTCTTTCTTTTTCTGTTCCGTATGCATGTGCGTGTGTTTGTAGGATAATATAAGCGACCCAAACTACCCCTAAGTTGGACGGGTCTTCACCTGTTCGTAATTAAACCCTGATCATCCAGGCGGCCCATAAGTGGTCGAATTAAACTCTGATAATCCAGACAACCCATAAGAGGTCGAATTAAACTCTAGTCATCTAGGTGGCCCATGAGCGGTCGAAATAAATACTGGTCATCCAGGGGGCCCATTGGAGATCGAATTAAACTTTGATCATCCAAGTGGCCCATTTGCGATAAAAATCTTAGGGGGCTTAAACAGTATAAGCGGCAACCTTCTTCATAAGGAGATAACATGATCAGTCAACGATGGTCGACGGGAGCAAAGTACTCTGTCCAAAGTTGGCTGCCCAAGTTTACACCTAGACAGTGCCACCAAGCCTCTGCTCATACACGAGTGAAGAATAGGTTTGACATGACATCAAGATTTACGTTGATTTCTTCTCAAGGACTTAAATCCATTGGAGATCGCTACAAACGTCTCAAGTGAGACAAACAACCAACTTGCAAACAATACATTAAGTAGGTCGGCCAACACAAGAACAAGTAATTAAAACGGCAACAAAGATAAAGACACAGAATATCAGTAAAATGTCCTTTTTTTAATTAAATCTGTACAATTATAACAATATCAAAAAGCAAATAGTACAAAGACTACGGAGGTACAAAACTCCCAGGAGGAGGAGGTGGTGGCCCTTGACCACTCCGAGACTGTTCCATGAGGCTCTCGTGACGCTGGGCAGAACAGTTCGATGGGTCAAGATACTCTACTGAAAATTTAGGGTTAGCCAGTCATGTAATATGTCGGCAGAGGTTGACACCTTTTCACAACTGTGCCACCAGCATATCAGAGACCTCATGAGGGTGAATATGAGTAGTTAACTCGTTCTCTAGTGATGTTATCCGTCCCGCGAGTTCTCTGAGCCGGACATTTTCCTCTCTCAGTCTGTCATTCTCCTTTTTCAGACTTGACAACACAACTTCTCTCAGCTGGACGTTCTCCGCTTTCAGTCTGGCATTCTCATCCTCTAAACTTGATAGCACATATTAGAGAGCAGCTATATCCTTCTGGTTCTCCACTCTTAGCAACTCCATTTCCTCATCGAACCAGGCGATCTCCTTATCTTGGTCAGAGATCACCAGGTCCTGCTGGTGTAGTCCCTTGGTAAGTGCACTCGCAATTTTCTCCCCCTACAAAAACATTAAGCATCAGCAACGGAGATAAAAAGGATAAGGAAAGTTGCAGGGGTTTACCTGCCAGACTTTGCACATCGGCCTTACTTGCTAGCTGCGAGATCTTGGCCTCGGTGGTAAAGGACTAGAAATAGTTATCTCTTGAGCAAGCCCAGTAGTGGCCTCCGCCACATACTCCTCTGGCAACTCCACCGCGAGGTCCATCACCTCAATAGGCTCTCTAACGGCAGACTCCTCCAGTATCTCCACAGCAAAGCTCACAGCCTCAGTGGGCTCTCCGGCAGTTGGTACTTTAGGAACCACGTGAGGCTCACTAGCAGTAGGCTTCTTAGATAATCCTACAACCTGCACAATAGGAAACTCTGCAGGCGCCTCCTGGAGCTCTTCGGCAGTTGTCTCCTTAGGTGACTCAATAGTCTGCTCAGCTGAGGGCTCCGCAGATGACTTCGATGGCGCTACCAGGTGCTTCGACTGTGGTAGGGTAAGAATGACGCTGCTCACAACAGAGCACAGTCTGGTCCTATATGCCTCAACGGTAGCCTAATCTCCACCTACACCGGAGCTATCCCCAACCCTAACAAACTGGTCAGCCAAAACACACTCTGGCTCTATGGAAGAAGAAAAAGAAGGCATCATCGTTGCTGCCTTCTTCTGCCTTGGACTCTTGGGAGTTTCCTTACTTGGAGGCGCGTTGGCAGGCTCAATGATGATGGCGCTAACCTTCCTTTTACTGGAAGGCACCATCATTTTCTGGACTGGAGAAGGTGGTCCCCGCCGTGCCCTCTTGGCTTCCGCATGGGAAACCAAGTGGTCTCTTCAGAATTTTGAGAGGTGCTCCTCCATCAGCTCCAGAAGCGGCTCCATCGCAGCAATCTCCTCATCGGTGGGCATCCCAGTGTAAATATCAGGTTCCCTGCCCCGATCTCTAGCCAAGGGTTAGGTCGTATCAATATGAATATAGAAGAATCGGTTCTTTTAGCTTTTCACGGAGTCATAATAGCACTGTTGATCTGGAGTCTTCGTGGGGACAGGGACTCCCACTATCTGCCCTGGATAAACTGAAACATCACTCTGACTACCTCCACTGTCAATAGCTTTGAATGCTGATGGAAAAAGATGCAAAGTGTACACAAGTAATGCACAGTATTAGTATGGAACTGTGCTATGGGAATCTGAAGGGTGTTCAGAATATCTAGCAGCTTGTCAGGAGTTGGGAGACGTAACCCATTCCTCAAGTGGGCCTCATATATGGTGATGCAGCCCTCAGGAGGGGAGTATGCCCTGTCTCCCTCGCTGGGCATCCTGAAGACAATCGACCTAGAAATATTGTGCTCAACGTACAACTCCATCACCTCACTGGCTTTGATCACCAAAGCAATCTAGGTAATAGAAGGTGCCATGAAAAACGAAAAAGAAGGAAGATAACAGGACACTTAGAAATTTTCAGGAAGAAAAGTCAAAAGAAAGCGTAGGGAGTTAAAAAGTAATGGACAGACCATTTGAAGGAATGTGCACGCCGAAGAAGAGGAACCATCTTGTAATCGTGCGCCCATCATTGCTGACATGTGTCGCTTGTTGAAAGGGAGCAGTCGAATTAGATCCTTTGGCACATTAATTACCGGGATTGCGAATCCATTGTATGTAGACACATGGCCAACTTTTTGACTGACAGTCTGATGGCATGATGGTGATTCGTTTCAACTCCCACCAGTTCTTTGGATTCAGACCCAGACGGTTAACGAATCCGGTGAACACTTCCTTCTGCAGTTCTCCAAATTTAAATCCAAACGGTTAACAAATCTGGTCAACGCTTTCTTCAGAAGTTCTTCAAATTTTGGCCTAAATAGTTAACGATTTCGGTTAATACTTCCTTCAGAAGTTCGTCGGATCTTGGCCTAAACGGTCAACGATTCCTATCAACGCTTCATACAGAAGTTCTCTGTATCTTGGCCTAAAAGGTCAACAAATTTGGTTAACGATTTTCTCCGCCAGTGATCTGGATCCTCACTTTATGGTCAGCAACTGCAAACAATGCAATCATCAGGCCAAAAGTCCTTGCCAGCTTCCTCACCAGGTCACCTCAGCCACTCATAACCCATTTTGGACATACTAGAGCCGGAGTCCTAGGCCACCAATATTGGGGGTAGTGTTGGGTACGCAAATAATGGGCTGGCCCAAGAAGGAGAAATGGCTCAGAATCATAATGGCTCATTTGGGACCCGGGGGGGTCCTTCTCCATCCATTAGCCGTCGGATGGAGATCCGACGGCTTTCTTTTTTTTAAAAAAAAATCGTCAAATTTAAAAATAAAAAATATTAAAATGTATATTTTTATAATCAAAACCAAAAAAAATATTAAAAATAAATAAATAATAAAAAATATATGTTGTTTATGATAAAAAAATGGGAGCCGTCGGATTTTTTTCATCCGACGGCTGATGGATGGAGAAGGAGGGTCCTTCTCCACAGGGGAGAAGGACCCCCCTGAATCCGCTCATTTGCGTCTAGACGGTCAACGCCCACCATTGACCGGACAAAAGGCCAAGTGATCCAAAAGAAGTCCAAGAGTAGGACGGACAACTTGCTCTTAAGATGGTCAATGCTTCCATTGACTGGAAGCATGACCAATTGATTAGCTGAAGACCAGGCCTCACGCGGCCCCGGCTCAGTTTGGCCCACACGTCCATCCTCGACTAACAACGATCTTCTCCCCCGATTTTGCACCCTCCATAGAAGGCAATATCTATTGAACGGTCATCAGCAGATTCAACGTGCATCCCAAAAGGAAGGTGCCAGAATCCTTTCTCTATCTTCTAGAAACCCTAGCTATTGTAGAACACAAAAGGAAAGCAATCAACTTAGCTACCATTACTGCCATATTCCACGATAGAAGAGACAGTGATCCCAATGGAGCGCGGGAATCAAACCCCTCTGCATAAGCAAGGCAACCCAGTACAGTGGCTATAAAAGGCCATGGAGTTCTCACTTCAAGGTACGCTCTAAATTAACTCGCTAAGGCTCACTACTGTGAAGCCCTCACGCTTTCAGCCTTCAGACGCTCTCTCTCTCTTTGCTACTCTATTCCTCGTGAACACAGTGCTTAGAGCTACTACTCCTTATGAGTTATCAAAGCTTCTTTCAAATGGGAGCACTCCCCCATCACGAATACTCTTAGCAATCTCATAACATTTTTTTATTTTCACATTCTTAATTTGAAAACGGTTTACTGACTTGAACATCAGAATGTTTTTGGTTGGATGACCTTCCGCCCTCACCTGACCTCTTGTTTGTAGTTATGGTGTGTAGGATCCAGAATCGGTGAATAGAGTCAGACTCAGACGAACGACTTGATCCGAATCTGTCTGAAATTTGAATTCAGGACACATCAAATAGTTATCAAAACCATTGTACACAATCTTTATATGTATTTATTAGAACTAAATTTATATATCAAATATTACAAGTTGATCCTTAATTTTCTAATATTTTTTGAACCTCTTTTTTTGCACCATATTTGAATTTCTTTCAAATTTAACTATATGAGAAAGATTTGATACAAAAAGATGATTATTTAAGATAATAAAGAGATATAAAATTATGTAATAACAAAAATACTGAAGAGTCACTCAAATTTTCCTATTTTTCAAGCTTCTCCTCCCTCTTCCCTTTATCAAAATTTTCATCCAATTTATGCCATTTTATCTCCAATTTGATTATTATCTATAACCCACCAAATCTAATTTACCTCTTGCTCCACTTGTTATAATTTTTTCGTTCCAATTCTACCTAATAAGGCCTAGTTTTGACACATTCTACTAATCTTTCATTTTGAATCACATAATAATTTATAGCCCTAATTTTGTAATACTTTGAGCTTACTAGATATGATTCCACCTTGCATGCCACGCCTTTATTTCATCTTAGTTGTCATGGTCATTGCCATCATCATCTCCTATTATTATTATTATTATTATTATTATTATTATTATTATTATTATTATTATTATTATTATTATTATTATTTGCTGGGTACAGCTAAGCACAGACTGGCCTGATGCATAGATGGATAAGAGGTTCAAATGATGATATCTCAATAGAAGATGCCTCTGAGTCCATCAGGCAAATGGTGTGATGTATGAACCAAGGGGTATAACCTGAATACCGGATATCAAAGAATCATAATGAGTTACTTAATGAATAAATATAGGTAGCGGCTGAGTTGGTCTAGTAGTTGGTAGTTAGGTAGCCTTGTTATTGAATTGAAATGGCCATTACTCATGTGGGTAAGGCCCCTCACCATCGAAGAGGCACCATGCCTATGCATTGACTCAGGGGCTCTACTAACTAAATGGCACCTCTTGCTATTAATAAAATCTCTTCCCCCCAAAAAAAGGGGATGAAATCAAATAAAGACGACAAGAGAGAAAAAAAACTCTCCACTAGATGAGTGTATAACTATCAAATGCCACTTCACTTGTCGAATGCACAAACACCAAGGCCACACTTCCAAATGGGTACACAAAAAGGAATATTGTCCTCCATACATACACTCATCCCCATCATCTTCACATTCTTGCACTCATTTTCTAATATCTTTCGTTTCTGAGTAGAAAGATCATTGATTTAAGGTCAGAGGGTATACTGACAAGTGAATCCTATATACCTCTTACATTTAGTTTATTCTGTTGTGGTATATAAGATTCATATTTAAAGTTATGAAGATTGGATCCTTTGTATTCTAACTTTCAAGCATCACAAGGTGGTTCCCTAATTTATACATTAATTCGGGCCCTCAAGACGTACTATCGGTATCGTCTGTGGGAAACAAATAATCAAGCCATCCAATCCAAAAGAGAGAACATGGCCATCACTAGGACCAAGGCAAGCATACTACCTAAGGATGTTATTTCCTTTGGTGACAATTCGACAGATGGTAGTAATGAAAATGCTCAACCGAGCATCACTGTAAACGTGAAGACATTGACGGCTCAGGTTAATAGCATATCCAAGTTCCTCCAGACCACTTGCAATAAATTGGAGGGACACTCACAGGGGGATCAATCTTCTAACTCACAAGTTTTTGCATCCAGAAGGAGAAATTAGAGGAAAAAATAACCCACCAGGGAGGTGATTCCATGGGCTAAAGACCTTGAGGTTTGAGAAGCCTCAAGCAACAAGGCTGAAACTCGGCTAGAAGGCCAATTAAATTTTGAAGTATGGGACAAAATCCTAGAGTGGAGAAACCTGTGTTGTTCCCAAGATGTCGAAAAACCTTCAGCTAGCGATGAGGCTTTATGCAGCACTCTTTCATTTCCTAATGAAATCCGTAAAGAAGTATCTTCCTTTCTTGAAGGAACTAAGAGGAATTAAGGCAAATGGTTTTCAATGGATGAAAGACTACCAATCAACATTCTAAGAACTAAAGGAATACCTTACCAACCCTCATCTCCGGATTTCTCTAAAAGAAGGTGATGAATTATACCTTTATTTGGCAGTATCTGATACGGCGTTGAGTTCAATCCTAATCAAGTAAGAGTTCAAAGTACAATTATCAGTCTACTAAGTCAATAAAATTCTAACAGACGCCAAGACTCATTACTCACAAGTCAAAAGAATCACTCTAGTACTAGTCCACTATGCAAGAAAATTATGACCATACTTCCAGGTTCAAAAGATCATCATCTTAAATGATTAGCTGCTAAAAGGGATCCTCCAGAATCTTGAAGTGTCTGGACGATTGATTCAATGGACAATTGAATCAGCCGAGTTTGACATAAAATTTCAAGCATGGTCGACCATAAAAGGTCAAACCCTCACAGACTTCATAGTCAAAATGACAACCCCGATTTTAAGTGATCTTGAGAAGTATGAATATCCTCAACAACCAAAAAAGGTTTCAGTCTATATCTTGCACGTGGACAGGTCATCATCTCAATCAGGGAATGGAGCAGGTGTGGTCTTGAGAACTCTGGATGAGTCAACGATGAAAAACTCGATGACACTTGAATTTTTTGCCACTAATAACATAACTGAGTATGAAGTCTTATTGGCTGTGCTCAAACTAGCGAAAGAATGTTCAGTCAGAAGCCTGATCGTTTATAGCGATTTGAAATTGATTGTCAACTAAGTCACCAAAAATTTTGAGGCATTTGGTCCATTGCTCGTAAAATACCTTGTTAGAATAAAAGGCATGACTGAGTTGTTTGTCAAGGTGAAAATATGCCACATCTTGAGGAAAGAAAATTGAAAGGCAGATCAGCTGGCAAAAGCGGCAGTAACTGAAAATTTTGAGCAATATGCCAAAGAGATGAGAGAAATTCTTATAATCTCGAGCACAAAAGTCCCAAAAGAAGAGATATTTTAGGTCTTAGACGATGATACTTTGATGACTTTGCACAAGAGCTACCTTGAAGAAGGCCTTCTATTGAAAAATTTGGAAGACGCCAAGTATATAAAAAGGATAATGGGTTGGTACACCCTTATGGACAGGAGACTGCATCGTAGAGGATACTTCATTCCCTACAGGTGGTGTTTGACACCATTCGAAACTAAATATGCCCTAAGTGAAGTGTATCTCAAAATTTACGGGTCACACATAAGGAATAAAAATTTGGTGTTCAAAGTCATGTAGTAGGGCTACTACTAGCTCACCATGAAGAGAGATACAATGGTCAGATCAATGGTAATGTCCCTCGTTAGCCGCACACAAAATTCTAAACCCTATAGTCACCTTAGCCATTCCTCTAATGGGGGCTCGACATATTACTCCAATTACCCATTACATTAAGATAGAGAAAGTTCATCATAGTCGCCATAGACTATTTTAGAAAAATGGACAGAGGCCTCCCTACTAGTAAGGATAACAGAGCAAAACATGATCGAGTTTATTTGGCAGAATATCATTTACAAGTTTGGAATTTCTGAGGTCATAGTGACCGATAACGAAACCCAATTCATTAGCAAGAGATTCACCAAGTATTGTATGAATTTGGGAATTAGGCTAGTTCATACTTTTATCATCTATCTACAGGCGAATAGGTAAGTGGAAGTGATAAACCAAATCTTACTACATTGGTTGAAAATGAAACTAGAAAATGTAGGGGCTCCTAAGTAGATGAGTTGCCTTCCGTACTGTAGTTTTACTGGACGACCACCTTTGGGGAACCAACACAAGAGATGCCGTTCATCTTGTGTTATGGGAGAAAGACGGTTATTCTGGTAGAAATTGGGCTACCCAGTTTCTGAGTCAAAATTTTGAACCGATAAAACAACTCCCAACTTCTGAAAGTGCACCTCGACCTGCTCAAGGAAGCCTGAGAGGCGGCAAGCCTACAAACGGTTGCTTACTAACAGTGAGTCATTTAGTACTATAATGAAAGGTGAAAGTTCATCAATTTAAAGTGAGAGATCTAGTTCTAAGGAGTATGGAGGCTATAGGTAAGATCACCAACAAGAATAAAATGTTTCTTAATTGGGAGGGATTATTCCTAATCTCAACAATTCTTTGGAATGATGTGTATAAATAACTCACTCCGAATAAAAAATTATTCCTGAAGACATGAAATATCATCCACCTCAAAAAATATTATTAATAAATCTCCACTGGATGAAGGTAAGTTTTGTACATGGCATATGTAATACTCGTGTAATGTAATCATATTGATATTGATAATATTACTGTGCATTTATTACATTGATTGATCTTTTGAATGCTTGTGTGCCATTTCATAAATAAAAATGATCCAGATTGGCCCTAAGTCAAGTGGAACTCTCACCTGTTAAATTGACTTGCTAAATGCTCGGTCAAAGCCTTGATCAAGATAATCGAGCAGTCCAAATGAGTTAAGACGTAAACTATTATATAAAGGTTTGGGAGGCTTGCAGACAAAAGCTCAACCCCTTCTAAAAAGGTTAAAAAAAGAAAATTTAGTAGGTTTTCTCTGTATGCATACTAAGGCATCCTCTTATAGAAAAGCGCACCATCAATAAAAAAGATCAATGGACTAGGGCCTGACGCATGAGTGCAACGATGGCCTCATATAGGAACAAGCACCATCAGTCAAATGCAATTGATGGATTAGGTTCCTACAAAGCCTGGCAACTATGACAATTACACCTGGTTGGCCAGCAAGAGGCTTTCTATAATATCCCAAATTCTCATCTAAATTATTTTAATATTAATTATGATTTTAGATTATTTTGGTTTGACAAAAAATAATTATGTAAAATTTTGAAGGATATTTGAATCAGTTGGGTTGATACCCAAGGTGTGCCCATACTGTTACCCAAGTATCGAATTGGATTATGAAATAAATGAAAAGAAAAATAGAAAAATCATATAATAATAATAACAATAATAATAATAATAATAATAATAATAATAATAATAATAATAATAATAATAATATTTGTGACAGACCGGCCACATTTCAACCTCATACGACCGCCGTCAAACCTAACATTTACATATATATAGTATAATACTAACCTGGTGGACATGAAAATTTTTCTTTTCTTCCATATATACCATTCATACACAGGATCGCTTGAGGCCGAACTCCTTGAGTTGGCCATCATAGTGTTAAGTCTCACACCTGGCCGGCCAACACTCAGGTTGGTAGACTACAAAAACTTGACATGACATGAGATGCTACTAGAAATATCAACTTCATTTATCTGTATTATAATTACAGAAACATGCTAACACCCATAATTTTTTTACAGCGAACTGTTTTACAAATCCTTCTCAAATCATCAAAAGTAATACATCATTTTATCACTAATCAGCTCCGGCCAGCTGTGCCGTCTAGTCACTTCATACGACTCTAGTCAATTTCGTCCCTCAGAAACTTTTCATCATCTGAAAAATAGTAAAAGTGAGCTACAAGGCCCAACAAGGTACCCACATGTAGAAAATATTAACATACAAATCATTGGATCAAAGTAAAGATTTCACAACATAACTTGGCATATGAAAATCACCATTTTGTTTCTTTTTAAGTTTAGAGTTCCTTGTTCTTGTTCTTATTATCTTGTCTTTAGGAAATTCATAAAAGCCGAAAGAAATACTTATCATCTTTAGGGACCGGACGGGAGCGGACAACTTCGAGAAAGGGTTGTGTGCTACCTCACAACCTAGAGCCGTATATTCTCATTATGCTCACCGAGGCGAGAGGTAATGCCTTTAACCTGGTATACGGGGCCGTAGTCCATAAGTCTTGTGCCACCAAGAAATTCCCCGTGGTCCAGGGGCAGTCCTCTAGTGTCACTCCAATATCCTTCATCCATTTTTAACAGCAAGTTTAATGGAATCTCGGTTCTTTAGTTCATATCTTTTAATGGCCATCCATCATAGTTCGAAAGTCGGAAGTCGTAGAGTTTCACTTGCTGTCCGGATTACATACATTTTTTTTCCTTGTTCTTATAGCATTTGTTCTTAACTTCAAACAATTGAAGTCCGTATAGTCATTCCTTTAACATCTTAAAACTGAAGATCTTCTTAACAAAAGCCGGTGGTATTTTCAACAAAAGGCGAAGTCCAAAAGCTGGAGTTCTTTTCCAACAAAAGCCGAAGTTCAAAAGCCGGAGTTCTTTTCCAACAAAAGTCAAAGTTCTTTTTATCAAAAGTCGGAGTTCTTTTTATCACAAGCCGGAGGTCTTTTCAATAAAAGTCGGAGTTCTTTTTCAACAAAAGCCGAAACTCTCTTTTTATCAAACGCTGGAGTTCTTTTTAACAAAAGCCGAAGTTCTTTTATCAAAAGCCAGAATTCTTTTTATTAAAGGCCGGAGGTCTTTTCAACGAAAGCCAAAGTTCTTTTCAATGAAAGCCAAAGTTCTTTTATCAAAAGCCGGAGTTCTTTTTTTATCAAAAGCCGGAGGTCTTTTCAACAAAGGCCGAAGTTCTTTTATCAAAAATCGGAGCTCTTTTATCACAAGGCGGAGTTCTTTTTAACAAGGGCCGGAGGTCTTTTTACACATGCAATAACCAAACATCTTAAAACATGGCCAGACTTCATGCATTTAAGTAAAATGTCCAAACATCATGAAATAACCGGTACTTTTTCATAAACAAATAACTGGTCCTCATCTAAGTCATACAATAATCAAACTTCATGCGTTCGAACATCATGAAATAACTAAACATCATTAGTCAGATAAACAGGCGTAATATACTTGCATTAAAAATATGAATTTAAAACGGTGAGTACACTTGCCTGGATTGGATCTATGAACCTTTCATTTGGTTTTGGCTCGAAATTCTTAACACCTTCACCTGGTCGTTTGCCTAGCTTCCTATCCTAACTCATGGGGAGGGTCATTACTTATAGGCGTTGGGGTTGGTGGTAGTACGTAGGGTAGGTCAACTGCTTGTACTTCTTTTTTATAAGGTCATCAGGGTGGTTGGGAGTAGATTACCTACTCAGGCATGGTCATTCTAACTTTACTTTTTGTAAGGGCTTCCTTACTGGCGTTGTAGGTATGGTCATTCTGACTTTACTTTTCGTAAGGGCTTTCTTATTATTTCAGTCAACTGGCGCTGATCGGTTATGCCTTCTTTTAGGGCTTTCTATTGTCTCAACACTTTCAACTTTTGTCTTTCCTTGATTCGCTTTTAAATGTTCATCATTTATTTCTGGTCAACTATTGTTGACTGGATTTTTATGCATCCGGTCGACTGGCGTTGACCGGATTTCGTTGCTTCTGATTACACATTTCGGTCAACGGACGTTGATCGGATTATGTTTCTTTCAACATTTTTACGTTAAACCGGCGTTGACTGGATTACTTTCCTCTTTCCTTCCTTCTGGTCAATTCCTGTTGACCGGATAAGTCTTCTTCTAAGTTCTCCGATCAACAGTCGTTAACCAGATTACGATTACCCCTTTGTCCCAAAAGATTTGATCCTTACAATTCTCCCCCACTTATAGAAACTTCATCCTCGAAATTTTAAATCAGTTACTAACATCAAGAAAACAAGTGAGGATACTTATTCCGAATCTCTTCCTCTCGTTCCCAAGTTGCTTTTTCAGGTGAGTGGTTTTTTCAGAGTACCTTTATTAAGGAGATTGACTTTGTACGCAGCCTTTGTTCCCTTCGATCCAAAATCTGCATCGGCTCCTCTACGTATGATAAGTCCTTGTCAATCGCCAAAGATTCGAACTCAATCACATGAGTAGGATCATGGACATATTTTCTAAGCATTGATACATGAAATACGTCATGTATTTCTGCCAAGTTTAGTGGTAGTGCTAGTCGGTAGGCCACCTCTTTGATCCTTTCTAAGACCTCGAAAGGGTCAATAAATCGTGGCTTCAGCTTTCCTTTTACCCCGAATCTGGTCGTCCCTTTAGATGACGATACTTTTAGGAATACAAGGTCGCCTTCATCGAACTTTAATGCGGATCTTCTCTGGTCTGCATAGCTCTTTTGTCTTCTCTGGATAACCCTTAGATTCTCATGTACCAATCTTATCTTCTCCGTCGTCTCCTTAACAATTTCGGGACCCAAAATTCTCCTATCTTTGGGCTACTTCCAGTGAATCGGTGATCTACATTTTTTCTCATATAAGGCCTCAAAAGGAGTCATACCTATGCTGGCTTGATAATTATTATTATATGCGAATTCTGCCAAGGCTAAGAAATTGTCCCACGTCCATTTCATCTCTAAGGCCGAGGCCCTTAGCATATTCTCAAGGAACTAAATCGTCCGTTTTGACTGGCCGTCGGTTTACGGATGATAAGTAGTGCTAAATTTCAACTCCGTCCCCATTTCCTTATGTAAACTCTGCCAGAACCTCGAAACAAAGCAAGGGTCTCTATCTGATATAATAGAGGCAGGCACCCCATGAAGCCTGACGACCTCGTTTACATACAGTTGGGCCAGCTTATCATGGGAGTAAGTTGTCCGGATTGCTAGGAAATGGGCTGACTTTGTCAACCGATCAACTATAACCCAAATAGCATTGTGTTTTCTTGGCATCCTTGGTAGGCCGGTCACGAAGTCCATGGCAATATCTTCCCATTTCCAGCCTGGAAGCGGCATTGGTTGCAATAACCGAGATGGCTTCCTCCTTTCCGCCTTCACTTGTTGGCACACCAGACATTTTTCTACGTAAGCTGCGATGTCCCTCTTCATATTCCTCCACCAGAATATTTTCTTTAAGTCCTGATACATTTTATTGACTCCCGGGTGGATTGTGTATCGTGATCTATGGGCTTCCTTAAAAATTTTCTCTTTTAACTCCTTGTTGTCCGGCACACATAATTGATCCCTAAACCTCAATGCTCCATCCGGCTTGACATGGAAATTACTTTGGGAATCTCGGTTCAGATCACTCATGATATTTATAAGAAAGGGATCATTCGCTTTTTCTCCTTTAACCTCATCTATTACCTCTGGTTGAACTTGAAGATAAGCTAGAATCATCCGCTTTCCCTGAACATATCGTTGGACGTCATAGTACATTAAGCAGTCCAGCATTTCCATTTGCTTGACCTGTATCCTTGCCAATATACTTGGTTGTCGGCTTAGTGCATCGGCGACCACATTGGCCTTACCTGGCTCGTACTGGATTTCACAATCATAATCTTTTAGAAACTCAATCCACCTCCATTGTCGCATGTTCAGTTCCTTTTAAGAGAATAAATACTTTAAACTCTTGTGATCGGAATAGACCAGGAATCTCTCACCATACAGGTAATGTCTCCAGATTTTCAGCGCAAACATGACTGTAGACAATTCTAGATCGTGAGTTGGGTAATTCCTTTCATGATCCTTCAACTGTCGTGACCCATAGGCAACTACCCTTCTGTGCTGTATTAAGACACAGCCCAACCTAATGTTTGAGGCATCACAATGGACAACCAATCCTCCTGATTCATCCGGAATGGTCAGGACTGGTGCAGAAGTTAGCCGGTCCTTTAGTACCTGAAAGCTCCCTTCACAGTCACTAGTCCACACAAACTTAGCCTTTTTCTCTGTTAGTTGCGTGAGAGGCAAGGCGATTTGGGAAAAGTTTTTCACAAACGGTCTGTAATATCTGGCCATGCCTAAGAAGCTCCATACCTCGGTCACAGAGATTGGCTGGTTCCATTTCACCACTGCCTCCACCTTCTTAGGGTCGATGGAAATTCCCTCTTTGGAAATGATGTGTCCAATGAATCCCACTTCCTTACCAGAATTCGCACTTATTTAGTTTGACGAATAGCTGGTGCTCTCTGAGAATCAGAAGAGTAATCCTCAAATGTTCCTCGTGACTCTTCGAATACACAAGGATGTCATCAATAAAGACTATCACAAACTTATCTAAATAGGGTTGGAAAACTCGGTTCATCAAATCCATAAATACGGCTGGAGTGTTAGTTAACCCAAATGGCATTACTACAAACTCATAGTGCCCATAGCTAGTTTGGAAAGTGGTCTTCGTTAGATCATCTGTTCTGATCCGAAGCTAGTGGCAACTGGATCTAAGGTCAATCTTTGATAATACACAAGCTCATTGTAACTGGTCAATGAGGTCGTCTATCCTTGACAGAGGATATTTATCTTAGTGGTAATTTTATTTAGTTCCCGATAATCTACTCATAACCTCAAAGTCCCGTCCTTCTTTCTTACAAATACGACCGGTGCAACCCATGGAGACGCACTCGGCCAGATAAAACTTGTATCTAACAACTCCTACAACTGTTGTTTTAACTCCTTAAGTTTAGCAGGCGCCATCCTATATGGTGCTTTAGATATTGGCGCTATTTTAGTCACTAATTCTATTCCAAATTCTATCTCTCGACTGGGTCGCAGCCCAGGTAATTCATCAAGGAATAGATCTTCGAACTCACATACTACAGGAATCTCTTTGATTTGAGTTCCTTCGCCCTTAGTCACACTAGTGAAGGTTAGGTAACCTTGGCACCCATTACCAATCAAATGTCAGGCATGGAGGGCCGAAATGAAGCAAGATGCTTCCTTACGCCGGACTCCCTGAATGTAGAAGGGCTTGTTTTCAGGGATGGCAAATTCCACTCTTTTTTGGAAACAATCAATTTTGGCATGATGCCTTGCTCACCAATTCATTCCCAGGATTGCATCAAAGTCATTCATTTCTAGCAAAACTAGATTAACAGGCATCATGAATCCATTTGATTCAACCGAACTCTCAGGATACACAACATTTAAAATTATAGATGACTCTGTGGGCGAGGTGACTATCAATGGACAACCAAGAACTTGGGGGAGGGTCGTAAGACATTTCGTAAATTCATGGGAGACAAACGAGTGGGTGGATCCGGAGTCAAAGAGCACGTGACTAGAATTTTCACAGATAGAAAGTGTACATTTCACTACCTCAGTAGATGTTTCGGCCTTCTTTGTAGCAACGGCGAACACCTTAGCTGGAATGGGGGACCTAAGTTCTGGGACTTGTTTAGCAAGTGGGCAGTCCTTAATCATATGTCCACCCTGGCCACAATTATAGCAGACTCTCAACTTTTTATAACACGGCTTCCCTTCATGCGCCCTTCCGCAATGATCACATGTACTGCTGGATGCTTGGGAAGTCGTATAGATTGGTCCTGCTCCCTACTGGACTTCAACGGTTTTGCCTTCTTAGAAGGTCCTCCGCTAGCACTGGCCCTCGAAGCTTGATTAAGAGTCCTCTGTCTGAAAAATTCTCCTCTTGCCAATTCCTTCTCGTAAATAATGGCCCTTTCTAACACCTTCCCATACGTGGCCAACTTTAAGGTTGAGAGATGTCTCCTAATATCATCTCTTAACCCTTGAAAGAATTTTCTCGCCTTTCTCTCCTGGTCCTCCACCATATAAAGAGCATAGTGGAATAGTTCTATAAATTTTGCATCGTACTCGGCTACAGTGCCAGTGCCTTGCCTTAAGCAAAGGAATTCATCTTCTTTCTTTCCGCGAAGATAGGCAGGGAAGTATTTCTCCAAGAATGCTGCTTCAAATATTTTCCAAGTAATATCCCCTTCTAGCACCTAAAAAACTCTCTTCTACAACTCCCACCAGTGGTGGGCTTCACCCGCCAACTTATAGGTGGTGAATAGAACCTTATCTTCAGCAGGATACCTGATCACCGCGAACACATTCTATAGTCGTTGGATCCAAGTGTCTGCCTTCAACGGGTCGAGTTCTCCGGAGAATTCAAGAACTCGCTCGTTGGTAAAGCGGTTGTAGACCAATCTCTCATGATGGACAAGAATTAGGGCGGTCATCGGAGTTGGCGGAGCCAAAGCTTCTATAACGTCTGCCATCTGTCTTAACAGGTTCAAGTACCTCGTCTCCGAGTCTGGAGGGTTGCTAGTCTGGACAGCTCGCCTTCCTCTATTTGACTTGTCTTTAGCAATGACATTGATTCCTGAAAAAACCGTTTTGGTCAGAATACTAGCCAAAGGCGGCTAACATATAATACTCCATCCTAAGCATAAGTAGTGCTAATTTATTTTTAGCCGTAATTTATCCTGCCTTAAGTTTCCGTATTGATTTAGATCAAACCTGAAGCATCTCAGTTCTCTCTGATACCAACTGTTACGGACTGGCCACATTTTCACCTCATATGACCGCCGTCAAACCTAACCTTTACATATATATAGTATAATACTAACCTGGTGGACATGAAAATTTTTCTTTTCTTCCATATATACCATTTGTACACAGGATTGCTTGAGGCCGAACTCATTGAGTTGGCCATCATAGCGTTAAGTCTCACACCTGGCCGGCCAACACTCAGGTTGGTCGACCACAAAAACTTGACATGACATGAGATGCTACTAGAAATATCAACTTCATTCATCCATATTATAATTATGGAAACATGTTAACATCCATAATTTCTTTTACAGCGGAACTATTTTACAAATCCTTCTCAAATCATCAAAAGTAATACATCATTTCATCACTAATCAACTCCGGCCAGCTGTGCCGTCTAGTCACTTCATACGACTCTAGTCAATTTTGTCCCCCATAAACTTTTCATCATCTGAAAAATAGTAAGAGTGAGCTAAAAAGCCCAGCAAGGTACCCACATGTAGAAAACATTAACATACATATCATCGGATCAAAGTAAAGGTTTCATAACATAACTTGGCATACGAAAATCACCATTTTGTTTCTTCTTAAGTTTAGAGTTTCTTGTTCTTGTTCTTATTATCTTGTCTTTAGGAAATTCATAAAAGCCGAACGAAATACTTATCATCTTTAGGGACCGGACGGGAGCGGACAACTTCGAGGAAGGGTTGTGTGCTACCTCACAACCTAGAGCCGTATCTTCTCATTATGCTCCCCGAGGCGGGAGGTAATGCCTTTAACCTGGCATACGGGGCCGTAGTCCATAAGTCTTGTGCCACCAGAAATTCCCCCGTGGCCCAGGGGCAGTCCTCCAGTGTCACTCCAATATCCTTCATCCATTTTTAACAGCAAGTTTAATGGAATCTCGGTTCTTTAGTTCATATCTTTTAATGGCCATCCATCATAGTTCGAAAGTCAAAAGTCGTAGAGTTTCACTTGCTGTCCGGATTACATATATTTTTTTCCTTGTTCTTATAGCTTTTGTTCTTAATTCAAACAATTGAAGTCCGTATATTCATTCCTTTAACGTCTTAAAACTGAAGATCTTCTTAACAAAAGCCGGTGGTATTTTCAACAAAAGCCAAAGTCCAAAAGCTGGAGTTCTTTTCCAACAAAAGCCGAAGTTCAAAAGCCGGAGTTCTTTTTCAACAAAAGCCGAAATTCTTTTTATCAAAAGTCGGAGTTCTTTTTATCACAAGCCGAGGGTCTTTTCAATAAAAGTCGGAGTTCTTTTTCAACAAAAGCCGAAGCTCTCTTTTTATCAAACGCCGAAGTTCTTTTTAACCAAAGCCGAAGTTCTTTTATCAAAAGCCGGAGGTCTTTTCAACAAGGGCCGAAGTTCTCTTATAAAAAACTGGAGCTCTTTTATCAAGCCGGAGTTCTTTTTAACAAGGGCCAAAGGTCTTTTTACACATGCAATAACTGAACATCTTAAAATATGGCCAGACTTCATGCATTTAAGAAAAACGTCCAAACATCATGAAATAATCGGTACTTTTTTATAAACAAATAACTGGTCATCATCTAAATCATGCAATAATCAAACTTTATGCGTTTGAACATCATGAAATAACTGAACATCATTAGTCAGATAAACAGACATAATATACTTGTATTAAAAATATGAACTTAAAACTGTGAGTACACTTGCCTGGATTAGATCTGTGAACCTTTCACTTGGTTCTGGCTTGAAATTCTTAATGCCTTCACCTGGTCGTTTGCCTAGCTTCCTATCCTAACTCATGGGGATGGTCTTGCCTAGCTTCCTATCCTAACTCATGGGGATGGTCATTACTTATAGGCGTTGGGGTTGGTGGTAGTACGTAGGGCACGTCAACTGCTTGTACTTCTTTTCTATAAGGTCATCAGGGTGGTTGGGAGTAGGTTACCTACTCAGGCATGGTATTCTGACTTTACTTTTCGTAAGGGCTTCCTTACTGGCGTTGCAGGCATAATCATTCTGACTTTACTTTTCGTAAGGGCTTTCTTATTATTTCAGTCAACTGGCGTTGACCGGTTATGCTTTCTTTTAGGGCTTTCTATTGTCTCAGCACTTTTGACTTTTGTCTTACCTTGATTCGCTTTTAAATATTCATCCTTTATTTTCAGTCAACTATCGTTGACCGAATTTTTGCGTTTCCGATCAACTGGCATTGACCGGATTTCATTGCTCCTGATTACACATTCCGGTCAACGGACGTTGACAGGATTGTGTTACCTTAAACATTTTCCTGTTAAACCGGCGTTGACCGGATTACTTTCCTCTTTCCTTCCTTCCGGTCAATTCCTGTTGACCGGATAAGTCTTCTTCTAAGTTCTCCGATCAACAGTCGTTGACCGGATTACGATTACCCCTTTGTCCCCAAAGATTTGGTCCTTACAAAATTAAAAAAAAGAAAAAAAAAGACAAAAGGAAAACAGATGCAATGGAGTGTTGGGGAGAGAGAGAGAAAAAAGAGGGGAAAAGATGAGAGAGAGAGGGCTGGCGTGGGGCTACCTTCGCCGGAGAAGCCAACCCTTGGAATGGATGCTGGTAAAGCCCTCTCTGTGATATTACTTTCCATTTTGTTTGTCGGTATAAGTAGAGGAAGAAATCGTGAATCAAAGCAAAATGGCCACAGCCATTGCTTGTCGTGCCTGAGGAAATGAGTGAAATTATGATAAGTAAATCCTTCCCTTGTCCTTATAGATGTCAATTTTGGGGTTGTTTGTACCGATTTTGGGAGAAATCAATCGAATCATGGTAGGATGGGTGAATGAGGCTCGGTGGAAAGAGGGAGAGAGCCGACGGCTTGCATGTGCCGTTGTCGCTGCCATGCTATCACTGAGTTGCTGCCACTGTGATCACCACTATTGTCCATGTCTGAGCCACTGCTGGCAAAGGAGAAATATGAAGAGAGAGGCAGAAACATGATAAGGTAGGAGAGAGAAAGGGAGGAGAGAGAAAAGTGCTTCGGGTGCCTCGGAGCATCTTTTTAGTAAATCTGTTTGGAATAAAGTCATGACAAGTATTTTTGAACCCTATCTATTGTTTGATTTCACATTTGGTATATTTTTATTTTGATGTGGAGGTTTTAAGCTCATGGGTATACTTTTAAATTAACCTGTTTATTTTATTGTATACGGATGACCTTTTTACCAGTTATTTGAGGGTTTTATTCTGTTTCTATTAAAATTTATGGGTTTTGTCATTTTCTAAAAAAATAAGTAAATTTTTGGATACCATATATGTTCATATCAGTATATTTGTATGGAAATATACATAAAATTTGCATAGGCAATATATTTTCACATGCATATCTAGATTATGATTACTATATTTGGATTTATTATTGAATATTCTAACCAATTCTCGATGAAAAAATTTATTATTTAGAAATCTCTTTCCGCCGGTTGGAAAGAGTTGGAGTAGTAACCCTTCCCATTTAGATGATTTGATTTGACTTTATAATATATTTAAACATCATAATATATTTAACAAGCTTAAAGATTATACTCAAATTCGTGGCTGGTAAAATATAGTGAGTAACCTTACTCATAGGAGATAGAGTATATGGGTGGCCAAACATGTTAGCTTAATTTGCATTTAATATGACCTAAAATTATTGGGAATAAGTGTAACCCTTTCTCAAATTTATTTTTAAATAATAGTAACTCAAATTTAATGGATGATTTGTATTTTTGTATAGAATTATATCGGATTTTGATTTGGATTTGAATTTTGAATTTGGATTTGAGATTTGTCAATTTTTCCTATAGATGGGTCTTGGTATGTCTCGTACAAATGATCTTGATTATATGTTTTTAATTTGGATTTAAGATCTATTGTGATGTTATTTTGGCATCTGCGTACGCTATTAGATCATCTGATCATCAGATTTTACTCCATTTCACAAGTTGATCGGGCCTTGAACTTAGATTTGGACTTAGACTTTGATTGGATACCGAATTATTAGAATTGGTACAGATTACTTATATATATATACACGTCCTGATAAGAATTATTTTCTAAATTTGACATTTATTTTAGATTTGAATATTTAGTTTGAGTACGAAACTACTATTAGATTTTAAATTTTTATTAGATTATTATATCGGTCATTTGGATTTACTCTATTATTTGATGGGATATTTATCCATTTGATCATCTCTATGATTTATTAAACTTGTTTTGTTTAAATATGATACTTGTTAGGCTTTAAGCTCATGTTTTATATTTTATCCATTTAGAGTAGAAGGTTTGGATATATCGTAAGAGTAAGAATGTGATCTGTCAACTTTTCGCAAGATTTGGTGAGTTTTAGTTTCATTATAGCTTAAATTAGTATTTGATATAATTAGATTTTGAAATTGGTCGGGTATAAACTCATAATTGTATTTCGAAAATAGTTCGGATATTATATTATATTTGATTATGATTTTGGTTGAATTGTTTCCTCCCTTATAGTGATTGTAGAGTAGGTCATATTTATATTATCTGGACGATTATCTAATGAGGTCTTGTATAAGTTTTTTAATTTTCAGGTTCTTTATATTAGGTTTGTCATATTTGAATTTTAGGATTTAGCATTATTTATTAAATTTATTTAAAATTTTAAATTTTAAAAATTATAATTAATTATTTAATTGACTTACTTGGTCCGAATTTATGACACTTTCCAAACATGAGTGCTACGACGCCTTCTGACAGAAAAGTGAACCATCGAATGAAAAAGAGTGTTAAAACATCCCTCCCTAGGAATGAGCACTATCAAACAAATACGGTTAACAAACTAAGGTTTGACTAGGCCCGACAACAATGGTAATTGTGCCTAGTTGGCAAACAAAGAGCACATTGGACAAAATTTTTAGCATAGATATAAACAAATCAATGACAGTAGCTAATACAATCTAATTGATTTATTAATAAATAAATATTTACAACATGGAGACCTGAAGCTTTCAAGAGGAAGGTTACAATTAAATTGCCATTTATTTATGCTCAAACATCTCCTTGAAATTCAGGAGCAACTAAGGACACGATTTGCTTGCAGCCATAAAATTCATCCTAAAATCAATCATGCAAAGTGTGACGGAACGGATTTTTTTTTTGATTCCGTCATTCCTGACATAATTGAAAACCCAACTCAACCGATTGGGTGCAGCACAGGATCACAGATGCCATCTAGGAACCATATACTTTTAACCATAATAGGTAAAGCGGAAGTTATACTAACACTTGTGGAAGCATTTATATTCATTCCAAAATATTCATTCCTGAGTACATAACCAAAATATTTAACCATAAAAGTCCAACAAGTCATTACAATAATATTTCTCTAAAATAAACTTCCAAGGTCTTTAATCCTGCAGACAAGTTCTAATCACTCCAACTCGTCAGGCACAAGCTCTAAAGCTTCATTTGTGGGGGAAAAACATAAAACAGTGAGCCGAGACTCAGCAAGGTACATGCATATGGATAGTAAACGATGATGCAGAATGGTCAGGTAACTATACATAAATAGAACGGTGATCCAGAATGTAGTCCAAGAAATAGAGAAAACATACCTTGACAGTACTATATTTCAAAATTGGTAATTGGTACAGTAAACGGTAAACAGTAACAGAACATATCGGTATCGGTACGATAAACGGTGAACAGTATATATCATATCGGTAAACGGTCTTTCATATTCGATAATTGGTACTTCATATTCGGAAGTCGGTACGGTAACATAACATATCAGTAAAAAAGTAAACAGTACTTCATATAATATCAGTACAGACCCTGCCAGTATACCCTACTAGCTGAGGGGTGAATAATCGATGATAAATTGTATTCACTCCACACAATCTAAGGCCAGTACTGTCATATGGGTATCCCATCTCATGGGATCAGTACGGTATGCCACCCGAAGGTAGGCCAGTAACGGTAATTCCCTCTGTCCATAACGCCCCGAGGGCAGGGCGGATCACAAATAACTCCATGGACAGAGTTATCCTCGATTACCACCGAAAAGTCCTAAGGCATGCCGGAGAACCTATCTGAGCTGTCGTCAGTCCTGGGTCTTAAAGTAACAGTAACACTTCTTTTTTTGAAAGCCATTTTCAATAAGCCGTGGTTCATATTCTGTACGAAACCGGGGTTCAATTTTCAATACAAGCCAGAGTTCATTCTCACGTTAAGGACGGCGCTCTTTTTCATGTGCAAAAATCGGAGCTCGTTTTTCATTCAAGCCGGAGTCCCTCTTTTGACAGAAACAGGAGTTCAAAAGCCGGAGTTCATTTCACGTTAAGGATGTAGCTTTTTTTCGGAGTTCAATTAAGGACGGAGTTCTTTTCTTAAAAGACGGAGTGCTTTTTCTGAAAAGTCGGAGCTCATTACAATCCGAAGTTTATTTTTTTCTCAAGGGACGGAGTACTTTTAAAAGCTGAATTTTCATAAATCCGGAGTTCTTTTAACAACAAGGCCAGGGTTCTTTTTATTAACAAAGCCGGTGTTCTTTTTATCAACAAAGCAAGAGTTCTTTTTATCAACAAAGCAGGAGTTCTTTTTATCAACAAAGCCGGAGTTCTTTTTATCTACAAAAAAGACGGAGTTCTTTTTAACAACAAAAGGACGGAGTTCTTTTTCTTATATAAGCCGGAGCTCTTTTTCTTTATTACAGCCGAAGTCCATTTTACATTACAAGCCGGACTTCTTTTTGGACGGAGTACCTTTCTTAAAGGACGGAGCGCTTTTCACTCAAAAGACAGAGTACATTTCAGACGGGGTACTTTTCTTAAGGGACAGAGCTCTTTTCGGCGGAGTACTTTTAAAAAGGGCTGGAGCTCTTTTGGACGGAGTATTTTTCAGACGGAGTACTTTTCTTAAGGGATGGAGCTCTTTTTATCTTAAGGTGGGAGCTCACTTCACATCAAGGGACGAAGCTCATTTTCATTAACAGGACGGAGCTTTTTCTCATTAACAGGACGAAGCTCTTTTTTCTTAACAGAACGGAGCTCTTTCTCATTAACAGGACGGAGCTCTTTTTCATTAACAGGACGGAGCTCTTTCTCATTAGGATGGAGCTCTTTTTCATTAACAGGACGGAGCTCTTTTTCCTTAACAGGACGGAGCTCTTTCTCATTAACAGGACGGAGCTCTTTTTCCTTAACAGGACGGAGTTCATTAAAAGCCGGACTTCTTTTCCTTCTTAAAAATCGGAGTTCTTTCTTTCATAAAAGCTAGAGTTCTTTTTTTATGGACGGAGTTCTTTTTCTGAAACGGGTGGAGTACTTTTTACATTAGGGCCGGAGTTCATTTTACATTAGGGGCCAGAGTTCGTTTTACATTACAGAAGCCGAAACTCATTTTACATAACGGGCTGAAGTTCCTTTTACATTACAGGAGCCGGAGTTTGTTTCACATTATAGGAGCCGGAGCTCATTTTACATAAGGGGCCGGAGCACGTTTTACATTACAGGAGCCGGAGCTCATTTTACATAAGGGGTCAGAGTTCGTTTTACATTACATGAGGTGGATATTTAATGCAGAAAGCAGGAACTCAGAAACAGAGTATACTTCCATATTCTCAAAACATAAACTTAAAAGTAGAGCAGAGTGCACTTGCAGTATTCTTAAATCATCAATTTAAAAGCAGCGTCCGAAGTAACTTGTAATAAAGTATGAATTTATAAACAGAGCAGAATACACTTGCAATGAACTTAAAAACGGCGTCCGAGGTAACTTGCCTGAGAGTTGATTCCTAGATTTTTACCGCCTTGAAGCTTTCTCCCCGTCACTCTCTCTTCCTTTTGCTCGCCTCTGCATCACAACCAGTGCAAGGTTTATACAGAGGAGGAGTTCGGCGGAGTAGGTAGGGTAAGTTACTTACTCCCGTACTTCTCTTCAGAGGGTAGGTGGAGTAACTAGGTTAGTTCACTTACTTCGTTAGGTTGTTGTCTAGTTGGATTCTAACTCGTCAATAAAGTGCATTTTTGTCTTTAGTTACTATTAATTTAACTCAAGCCAACTGCTCCAATTTCATGCCTGCGGCCCACTTTTTGCTGATCAACCTTTTTGGGAGGATTGTGTATTTCACTGGACGAGCCGATTTTGGAGAAGGGCTAATTTTGAATCACAGTCGGCCTTGATTACAAGGCCGGAGTGACCAAGGCCGGAGTACTTAGGGCCGGACTGGATTTTCGTATATGCAGGTTCAGCACATTAATTTTTTTGTTTTTGGATCTCACACAAAGTAGGTCCAACCTCTTATGGATGGAAACATATCCTCAGCTCTCCTTCGAGTTGAGCACATTGTGTTAAAGATAGGTAAATTGTTGCTTAGCCTCCTGGAGTTATCCTTAAGTGAGGCGATCTAATCCATAGCCAAAGATTTTTCATCTGAGAGCACTTGGGATCTCTCTAGCTACTTAGACAACTCTCTATCAAGGAAAGTGGCCCAATCACAACTCCATTGGGCTTTAACAATGGCAATATCAACTTGAATCTCCATCTCCTTGAATGCAGCAGGGTTGACAATATTCTCCTCAATAAGCTCTATTAAGGGTTGAGCCATGCGAGACTCAAGTTCTGTGACATCTCCATAATCGACGGAATTCACCTTGCCCCATTTGTTGGAAAGGGTCCCATCGAAAGGAACCGTGATATAAAAATATCAGTCTTTCTGGCCATTTATTGAATTTGAATTACCCCCACTTAGTTTAAATTTCTTTTAGTGAGTAAATAAAATCCAGTCACCCTCCTGATTGAATCGAAAAATAACTTTGACAGTCTAGGCTTCTAGGAGAAGCTTCCAATAATGAAGGAAGACACATAAAGAAATTAAATATCTAATAGTATTGGAATGAAGGTGCACAATAAGAATCTAAAGTGCCTCCAGGATCTCGTATAGCTCCTTTGCAAAAGGAACGCAAAGACCTTCATTCAGTTGGGTTTCGTAGAAGGTGTTGAAGCAAATCCGAGGAAAGTAGGCTTTATCATCAAACAAAGGCACCTTGTGGAAAACAACTATAGGGATATTATACCTGTCATAAATATCATCCACATCATCAGAGGTGATGTCGATTGGGATTGTAGTGACGCCTTAAGAAGTTGCTTGAGAAGCCATGGAGGCAAGAGAAAAAGAGCAAATTAGAGTTGAATGACGTGAAGTATGAAGAAGTGCAAAAGCAAAAGAGCGTTAGAGTTTGAATGGCCAACAATTTGGCCAGAAATGACATTGTCTAAGGGCATTGAAGAGGCATGTTGCCATAATTGGTGGGACACGTGCTCACACTGGAGTATACTGTGTCACGTCTATTTTGTTACACCAGTAATGATGGCTTAATGCAATGCCACCCATCACAACAGACTAATAGTGGCGGCTCAAACACTAGATTGGCATATTTGCAGCATTACATAGGTTATGATACCCTGACATATTGTTTCTCAAAGTGACAAACTGGCAATAGAGACCCTGACACTACTCGAGTTGAAATTGATTCGGTTGATTTACAGATATGCAAACAGAGCGTTTTAAGTAAATTATTATAGGTCGGATTGTTAGAAGACTGAGTTGTCAAATGTTTGAGTTGTCGATTTACCAGAAATTAAATAACTAAAAATAACATTCAAGTGCTTCAATTATCTAGAGAACACAATAATATTGGAGCTGTACAAAGAATAATAATAACATTTGAGTAGTTCAATTCATTAATTGTTTTCATAACGTATAAACTTACAACAATAAAAGTTACAAATTATAAGACAATAAAGAAGATAGAGAACGACCTGAATGAGGAAATATTCTCTTCTTTCTGATTACTTGGATACAAATTGTGCCAGTGGAATCATGAGAAAGAAGAAAAATGTAAAGAAAAACATCCACCCAAATTGGTAATGCGTATCTTGATTGAGGGTCAACGAGATAAGGATACCGTTACAACATACAGGCCTGACCTTGGGTTGGATGCAAAAAGGAAGAAAAGTCCTCTTCCTAGGAACTGCAACAGTTCTCTCTAAGAACTTCAATAGTTCCATGGAGAAAGCAATTAAAACATTATCTACTAAAATCGGGGACCTTGTCACAATAACGAAGGCCTAATTTTGGCATAGACATAAAAGAGGAAAACTAAAACGGTTTCTTCTATAAAAAAGAGTAATCAAGATAGTCTTTAAGCATATACTCGAATCTTAACTTTAAAGGCTAGAAGAGAGCTCCCACCGACTTCTGTTCATAGCATCAAAGGTATCATGTTGGCTCGAGACAATCATACCACTAGGCAAGACCAGGGATGTAATGCCCATATCCCTCCTTTAATTCATTTTGGTATTATTTGTTATTTTGGATATTTGGATGTATTAGAAATTGATTAAATCTTATAAAATTTTGAAAGATATTTAGATCAGTAGGACTGACGCTTGAAGCATGCCCGAGGGACGCTTGAGCACCAATTCCAGTAGGTTTATACCTGAGGTGCATCTGAGGTCGCGCTCGAGCGCCAATTCCAAGGTGGTGGCACTTGAGACATGCCTGAGTTGGTGCTCGAATGCCATTTTGTGTATAAATAGAAAGGTTACGCATTGTGATCATCATTTCTCACATGAAAGAGCAAAGAAAGGAAGAAAGAGAGAGGAGAAGGAAGAGGAGAGAGGAAGAGATTGGGTTGATTGGAATATCCTTTTATCAGATTCGTTTGGTATGAGGTTGAGGCAAGTATTTATAGGCTCTATCCTTTATTTGATTTCATATTTGATAATATTTATTTATATTTTAGGAGGTTTTAGTATATGCATATTATTTTTATTCAACCTTTTGTTTCCTGTGAACATGCATGTTATATTTACCAGTTGATTTTGGATTTTTGTTCGGTTCTTGTGATTTTGGGGGTTCTATTAATTTTATGGAAATCGATATAAATATTTAAATTCGTATATGTTCCATATCAATATGTTTTTGTGAAAATGGGTATAAAACTTGTATAACGATGCATTGGTACACATGCATGTGTTAGGGATAAGGTCGCTACCTTTGTGATTCAATATATAATCCGATTTTGATATATGATTTATGGCACCTCTTATAACGAGAAAATATTTGTGACTCCCACTTCTATCAGCAGGAAGATAGCTTTGTTTGTAGCTGGATTTACCCCACTTTGAGATAAATGTGAACCACCGTAATGAATTACCAAAAATTATATATATATATTTGGATGTCTTAATATGTTTGATAAATTTGATGATTGCACCCAATGCCACGGGTGATAAAATATAGTAAGCTTGTTCTGTACATATGGGAGATAGGGTACATAGATGGCTTAGCCTACTAGCCTAAATTGCAATTGATATGGTTTAAGGCTATCAGAAGTATGTATAGTCTTTCCTCAAGTTAGCCTTTTAAAAGAAAATCTTTGGTTCTCTATTTATGTGCATACTTTATATTATGGTATGGATTTGTTTTCAGACTTTGATTTAAAATTCGTGGTTTGCTCATGGATGAGAATTGGTTTAGTCTCGTACATTAGGATATATGATTTGTCCCAGAACATATTTGATTTATATGATTTCATTCCTTCTTTGTTTATTTGTATGTATTTTAGATCCAAACTTTATTTTCTTCAGCACGTGCTTCATATGGATATAATATCAGATCATAATTTGTTATTTGATATGAGATTTGATTTTGGATCATGATTTGTTATGAGTATATTCCGCTAGGACCATGATTTGATACAGACTATGATTTGATTATGAGACTACTCTTAGACTTTCTATTGACTTTCGGACCCCACGATTTGTCTAACACAATTTGTTCGATACATTTTGTTTACATTATTTGACTTCCGTCTTTCTGATTGTGGACTTATATATATATATTATTTTTTTGAATATATATGTTAACATTTGCTGATTTTTAAGTTTACATTTTTTATTTTTTATCTGTTCAAATTTATTGGGCTTGGATACATTATAGGAGTTTGGATATAATCTGATCACTGTTCGTCCGATTTGGTGAGTTTAGTCCGTTGTAGTTTGGATTTGTATTAGATGTGATTTGGATTTTTGGATTGGTCAAGTTTATGCCCTTTAATGTGATATGAGAATAGTTTGGTTATGTGTATCAGGTTTTTGATTGTCTTAATCAGTTTGTTACCTCTCTTATGATATTTATGGAGTATGTCATATATTATATTATCTAAATGGTTGTCCGATGAGATTCTATGATGGATTTAAGGTTTAGTTTATTATTATTATTTAGATGATGACATTTTTTGATTGATATGTTATGTCACACTTAATTTGTTATTTATTTGTTGTTATATAATTATTTAGGGATTTTAAATTTTATACATAATAATTGATTAGATCTACTTTGGTTCGTGTTTATAACACGGGATAGCTTATGATGCAAAGCAAAGAGAGCTCTACAATTTATAGCTGAGAGAAGTGCTCAACGAAAATTCAATTTGAGAAGATAATAAAACTTAGCATTGATGGAAAAGAATAAAATCTTGCCAAATAAGATATCAAATTATCAAAATATCCAGGAAAGAAGCGTACATTGATGGAGCTGCAGTTGGCATCCCATCGATGACATGTTAGGAGTTAAAATTCAAACCTTCTAATATAAGGGGCTAGTGATGAGTATGGTTAGGCACGGAATTGCCCAATGTAAAAATAGATAAGAGGCCCAAATGATGACAGCCCAGTAGAAAACGTTTCTGAGGCCATAAGGCAAATGGCATGATGCATGAACTAAGGGACACAATCTGAATAGCCAGGCATTAAACGATTATAATAAAGCATTTAATGGCCGGATATAGGTAGCAGCTGAGTCGGACTATTAGCTGGTAGTTAGGCAGCCTTGTTATTGAATTAAGACGGCCATTACTCATGTGGATAATGCCCCTCACCACTAAAGAGGCATTATATCCATACATTTATTTAAGAGCCCGTCAACTAAATGATACTTCTTATTATAAATAAAACATCTCCCCTAAAGTAAAAGGAGACGAAGTCAAACAATGATGACAAGAGGAGAAAAAGATACTCCCACCAGATAAGTGCACAAATATCAAAAGTCACTCTATCTGTCGAGTGCACAAACACCAAAGCTATTCTTCCAAATGGGTACACAAAAAGAAGTATTGTCCTCCATACATGCACTCATCCCCATCCTTTCTAAATTCTCACACTCATTTCTGAATATCTTTTATTTTCAAGTAAAAAGATCACTAATTTGAGTATTAGATGATATATCAGGGTGCAAGTATCGTATACCTCTTACTTTTTATTCATTCTGTTGTGGTGCGCAGGATCTAAATTCAAAATTATAAAGACCGAAGCCATTTTTGTTCAAACATTCAAGCGACACAAAGTGGCTTCCTAATTCATACGTTGATCCGAGTCCTTGAGACGCATTATTATTATTGTTATCATCATCATTATAATTGTTATTATTCTTGTTATTATTAAAATTATAATTTCACTTGAATTTATTAGAGTAATAATTTTAAAATAATAATAGTTAGTTTTGATTTAAATAAATACATTATATAATCAAAAATTTAAAATGTTATAGATCTTATACACCACAAATAAAAAAGTCAAGAAGTTTAAGTTTTTCTAGATAAATTCCTCTAATACCGTTGTTAGTATTTATTCAAGTAAAGTAAGGAGAGACGAAGATATTATTATATCTTTGAGATAGTCACAGGGTTTCTACATTTAAGTAAGATATCAATAGAGGACTAAGTACTCGTATAGACTCAATGGGAGATATTGACCCTTGGGAATTAGGTCTCTTGTAGCCTTGTTGCCAAGTGATACTTGGTCTTTATGGCAAGTGGGGGACTTATAAGCTTCAACCCTTGTCCGGCTCCTTTTAGCTCAATGGGGAGAACTGTGGCTATCTCTTGTAAGGACTCTTGAGGATTTTTCAGGGACAAGCTAGCTCTCTGGTACTAAAGGAGTTAATGTTCTTTAAGTCCCTATTGAATGTGGCAATAAGAATGTCGAAAGAAGAGGAGAAAGTGTGTGAGAAATCTTTTCTTATTTGATTCGGTTCAGAGCCTTTCATATTCAAAAACAAATCTTTTGAATCCTCATAAATGGGGATTAGTAATTCATTTTAGGTTGTTTGCCAAAAGTTATCATTGGAAAGGAGTTGGTAACCGAATAGCTACATATCCTTGGTCAGGTGGACAGCCTCACATTCTCCAAGATTTCTATTTGACGCTGTTAGAACGTCTCATCAAAGACCATATTGTCGACATTTCTTCCAGGTGTGGCAGACACCTTTCTAGCATGTTAAGCGTGCATTCTTTGAATCCTTCTATTGGAAAGATGAGGACCATTGGTTAGAGCCAAAGTTTAGACGATGATGTATCATCGTACTATTGACTTAATCTTCTATTGTCTTTCGATGTGGGGCTAGCTTCTAGATCCGGTTGGTCACTAGTGATTTTAGTTGTGGAGGCTAGAGGTGGTAAAAGGACCATGTTACTTGTGGCACAACCCAATTCAAATGCTTTTATCCATCTTGTGAAGTATATGACACTTAAAATAATGAATTTTCTTTCTCCCATTGCAGTTAAAAATGGGCCTATGATGTTATGTCCCCATTGTGTGAAAGGTTAAGGGTTTCATATGGTAGTTAACTACATTAAGGGATTCTTGGAAACATTTCGATAGATTTGGTAATGGTTGCACTTTTTGATAAACAATTGAGTATCGTGCTTCATGGTGGGCAAGCAACAGCATTAGAGCATGATACTGAAAGTTAGGTTCTTTTCACTAATGTGCTCTCCATATATCCTAAGGTGTACCTTATGGAGTGCCCAGTTCTCTTCTTCTAGGCTGTGACACTTCATAAATGTTATCGTGAACCCTCAAAGACAAAGAGACCTATTGATAAGGGTGTACCATCCAATGGTCTTTCCAATCTTCTTTGCCATCTTTGGCTCATCTGGCTCCTTTCCCAAAGTTATGTACTCTTGATAGAGGGTCATCCAGTTTGCTTTGTTAGCCACTTGCAAGACTTCATGTTGTTCCTTGATAGTAGGGTGCTTTAGGACTTCGATCACCCTGCATCCGTGTTCACGTTCAAGGTGAATCATTGCCAGCTTTGACAAAGAGTGGGCCCCTTTATTCTATTCTCGGTAGATGTGGATGTGCTTGTATTGCTCCAATGGCGCAAAGTGCATATGGGCCTTGCTCGTATTGCTCCAATGGCTCAGAGAGCATATGGGCCTTCTTTAGATAATCAGTGAGGTTGAGATTGGAAACTCCAAAGTTTGATTGAATTTTATCGACCACCAACTCTAAATGGTTTCATATCGTGTATTCCTTCAAGATCTACAAGCGGATCAGGGCCTTATATTTGTCGACATTATTTGAGGTTGGGAAGTCAAAAGGATGGAGTATACTCACTTTTCCACTACAAGGGAGATGAGGAATACTCCTGTGCCACTTCCCGTGTTGTTCAACAATTCATTATTGTACAGGATCCATTAGGGCCAGTTGACCTCCTTTGGGTTGTCCTCCTACCTCTTGGTTGGTTGGGTCATGCACTTGATGATTAAATCTGCAGGGATCCATCCCTTGATAGTTGGTCTGGGCTGGATTTGAATGTTGAGCTCTTCCAACTCAATTACCCATTTTATGAGTTTTCCTGATATTTCTAGATTATGTAGGAATTTTTCAAAGGCTATTCGGATATACGACAATCATGTGTGACGAAAGTATGGCCTTGGCTTCCTTTCCATAGTATATGATTGCCAATGTTACTTTTTCAGCTGTGGATCCCCTCTTCCTCTCTTAATAGGGCTGCACCGAGCATTATGTCTAAGACAGATATGTACAAATATAGGTCTTCCCTAGGGACCAGCCTGGAGATGAGAGGTGAGGAGCCGAGATACTGTTTGAGCTCTTTGAAGGCCTTTTGACACTTTTCTATCCATCCTAGCTCCCTGTGCTTTGAGCCTCTTAAGGGTTGGAAGAACAATAGATATTTCTCTAGGAATTCAACCATAAATCTTGACACGGAGGCAATCTTAACGGTAAGTCACTTGATGTCTTTGATCGTTGGAGGTTCCTCCATGCGCAAGATGGCCTCAATCTTTTTGCGAAGAAACCAAGGAACTTTTTGGTCATTACATTGAATACACATCGGTGGGGTTAAGCCTCCTGTTGTGATGTTTCAATGTCTAGAACACCTCTGCTAGACCTTGTATGTGATTCTCACAGGGTGAGCTCCTCACCAACATGTTGTCAATGTACACTTACGTATTATGATTTATCTAATCAGCAAATACCTTATTGATGAGTCGCTTGTATGCCGCTTAAGAATTTTTTAGATTGAATGACGTCATTTTGCAATAGTAAAACCCCTAGTTTATTACTAAGGCAGTGCAACCATGAAACTTAGCATTTGGTGCCTACACGTAAAGTCCACATATTGGTTGATCTAGGGCAAGGGGAAATTATCTTTAGGGCATGCCCTATTCATGTTGACAAAATCAATGCACATCCTCCGCCCCCGTTAATCTTTTCTATCATAAATACACTAGACAACTAGTCTAATTATTGTACCTTTAGGATAAAAGCCTGTGCAGGTTAACTTCTTAACCTCTTCCTTTACAGCTTGTAGTTTCTCAAGGGATTGGTTTTAGCTTATGCCTAGGTGTGATGTTTTAGCTTATGGCTTATCATGTTTGAAGATATAATAGGCATACCGACTGAGGTCTAGTTAAACACATCCTAGTTGGAGTGGAGAAAAGTCACCAAATCATCACTAGTTGTCTCTTTCCAGCCTTGAGATAATTTGGACAAACTGTCATGGCTTGACCGAATCTAACATGATCTAGATGATGTCCTCTATCAGAGTGGTCTTATGCGCAATAGATTCGTTGTAAGGTTTGAGTTTCGAATAAATTATAATTAATTAAATTGAAATAATTAAAATTGATGTTAAAAGAGAAAAAATTGGGTCAAAGTTAATTTTGGATTGGGTCATATCAAGTTGAAAAACGCTTTATCAGTGCCTGACGCTCGCTCATGCGTATTCTGAGCAGGGAGGTTGCACCTGATTGTCACATGAGCAGAGTTTGAGCATATTTTTCAATATATTTTCACTCAATACATGCCTGAGAGATACTCAAGTACACTAAGACAGAATGCTAGTGCTTGACGTGCGTTCGAAGTAGCGCTTATTTTGTGGGGTTTCGGATATTCTAAATATTATTATTAAATGATAACTAGGGGAAAGTTGGATCAATATAATCAAAGTTAGGCTTAAATCCGCGTAGAAAAGTTTATTTCTGTGAATGTGGGTTATTTGGTGACGTGGGCTAGCTAGGCGCCTGAGGCTACGCCGCAGCGCCCAGGACTTGTGGGCTAGCGCCCGCCGGGCTTTGGGGATGTAGTCAAGGTGCGCTTGCCGCGCACCCGGCCTGCGCTCCGTCATTTTAAAGTGTAGCGTGCACTCTTCCTTCTCCATTTCTCTCTAGTTTTGTTCCAGAAGAGAGAGAGAGCGCACGTGGTAGAGAGAGAAGGGAAGGACCGAGCCTCTCCAGTTCGAATTGGAGTTCATGCTAGTTGAAAAAATTGTAGATCGATCTGAGGCAGGTGCATTCACACCATTTTCTCTTGTTTGTTCGCACTTTTGTTTCATTTTTCTTCGTGTATCATTATTCTGATACCCGATTAAGCTTGTGTTTCGTATTACCCATGTCCCAAGTATGAACATACTTGGATTTCATGTCCATTTAATAAGCTTTGCACTGTTTTTCAGACCCCAAAACCCTAACCCGTGCCCGGACAATTTCACTGTTTATTTCGGGTATTATGCATAAATTAATACTAGATAACCGAGACCCATGACTTGGACATGAAATTCGATCAATTTGATGGCCGAAATCCAGCATTTTGCGCGATTTATGCATGTCGGTGCTCAAACCCACGCCATGCACCCCCCGATTGAACTCCTGTGAAACTTATGTATAAAATGGATCTATGAATGTGAACCCCGACTTATGAATTTAATTTAATTGCATTTAATTTCATATTTTATGAATATGCAAAATTTGCACGCTTCGGAATCATGAAACGAGCCGCAATGAGGAAATTTAGCAACTGGGCACTTTAAAAATCGTGCTTGGCTTGACATGGTAAGAAACTCTTAATTCTTGAAGCTTAAAGTAAATTATGCCTGAAAGCATGAAAACGTGAGGATTTAAGCTCATGAGGAATAAGAAAATTTGATGATGAAGGAAATTCTGTAATTAAGTGAATGACCATTAAACTGTTCTTCGGAACAACGAATTACGAATACAAATATAAAATGTTCTTCAATAGAGTGTGAACGAAAGAATTGTGTACTTAACAGTAAAATTTTCTAAAGAAATAAGAAATTTAAACCAAGGATTAGGGATAATAAACTGACATGCCATAATATCACGGTGGAAGCTCAAGGATTACTTTGACCGTGTACCATAGCCATGTTTAGTAGATGATATTCTTTGGCATACCTTAATATATTATAGTAGAAGATCGTTATCTGTGTGAATGCCGTTTGCAGCAATGAATTATGGCCCCGTCTATAGGGTTGATATGTAGACAGCCCGTCTCTTGGTCGAGAATAGGTGGAGACGGACTTTTGATTATGTAGGTGCACACAATTCAAGCAACGACCGACTACTCCTTTAGTCAGTATGGCTTATTGGCTCCGATCCTTCAACGAAATAAGTTTACAGAAATAAATTAACAATTGAAAACATATTAAGGAAAAAGAGTAGAAGAACTTGGAGAAACATTTACGAAAGGATATTCTTTTATAATCACGATGCATGATCTCCATATGCCCTTATTTCCTTCCTGTACATATTATACTGCATTGAAAATAAGATATTGCATGTCCCTTATTATATTGTACCTTGCTGAGCTTTAGCTCACTTCTTACTTTTGTTGCCCCCCTCAGATGATCAGTATGAATTCTTACCCGACGAGAAGGAATAGAAGGGTCAGCATCTAGCTTTGGCAAGGAGATAATGTATTCTAATGCCTGGAAGCATTGTATTTTGTATAATTGGCTTAGTGGCAATTCTTTTGAAATAGGAAGAATGAATAATTTTTTACGTCCTTCATTTTGTCAGAATATTAGTTAGGAACACGTCTAATCAGATGATATTATTGTGGATTTCTAGATTACTTCCACAGGTTATTGAAAGGTACTCTGAGGCTTAGTGACACCTCCATATTCCTACCTAGAATTTGGAGTTTTATTTTTGTTGATGCTGTTGTAGCTTGAGTTGTGGAAAAAAAAATGTTATTTGGATACTGTGTTGGTGCCTTTTGTGAAAATTTTGAATGTATCACTGGGTAATTACAGATTTTATATTAGTTCGATATCCGTATTATAATCAAAACTCTACCGAATTTTCGGCTGGTAATTCAGTACGTCATAGTTGGTATCAAAGAAGTTGGTTGGTTCGGGAGATGCCTTAGGATCTGAATTGGTTGACCATAGTTTAGGGCTAGGTTGATTGATTAGACCTGAAGTATAGCTTGAACTCCCTATTTAAGTAGCTCACTAAGTTTTGTGCAGAAGTCTAACCCTATTATTAATATGTAATGATAGGGATTCAAGATGTCTAGTCCTGGAAGAGGTTTCAGAGCTGGTCTTTGTCCAAGTCGGGAGGATTAATATTTGGATATTATGAAACGGATGGCAAACGTCATGGAGATGATGGCCCAGAGTCATCACCAGCCTGTGCTGGCCCCAGTTCAAGCTCCATCTCCTGCCCTAGCTCCAACAAATTCGAGGGTTATGACATACGATCGATTCAATAGTGAGAGGGCGCTAGAGTTCTTAGGGGACCTAAACCCGGTCAAAGCAGAGACATAAATCAGAAGAATGGAGAATATCTTCTCTATTATACGTTGCCCAAAAGAAGACAAGGTGATGTTTGCAGCTTATAAATTGGAGGGTATGGCGGACCATTGGTGGGCAGTGCAGAAAGGAGCCCTCGGAGTTCCCGCAAATTAGATTACGTGAAAAATGTTAAGGAAGCATTTTTCGACTAGTATTTCCCAGCTAGCCTACGAGAGCAAAAGGAAGATGAGTTTATATAGTTTTGGCAAGGGAATCGGACCATAGCAGAATATGCGGCCAAGTTTATGGAGTTATCCCAGTACGCCTTGCATATAGCAGATGATCCAGTCAGGAAGGTCAGAAAGTTTCAGTTCAGGCTAAGAGATGATATTAGGAGGTAGTTGGTCACGCACAAGTTGCATAATTATGGAGAGATATTGGATCGGGCCCTCATCTTTGAGAGAGAGCTAGAACAGCAGAAGTATTTTGTGAAGAAGATGGGAAATCAAGGAAGTCTGGCCGTTGGTTAAGGTTCTGGATTTGGAGGGCCTCCGAGGAAGACAAAGCCCGAAGACAAGGAAAGTGGAAGGCAGAGTACCCATCAGCAATAGCAGCACTGGGTCTTTCGACAATTGATGGCGTTTGTAGTTACAGGAGGGCCCATCAGGGGCAGCCATGCCTTAAACTGATGGGAGCTTGTTTCAACTGTGGTATGGTCGGCCCATGGCTAAAGATTTCCCGATGCCAAAGAGGCTAGTGGAGAAGAAGCCAATTGTTCTTGGGAAGGTTTTTGCAGTTATAGCTTGGGATGCGGAGGCGTCCCCGAGCATAGTGGAAGGTACTATTACCATTTTTAGTACTCTTGCACATGTTCTTCTGGAATCAAGCTTGACTCATTCTTTTGTGTCTCCAAGTTTTGTAACTTCCTTGTCCGTTCCGAGGATCTTGGATCATGTTCTGGTTATTTCCACACCCTCGAGACTGCCAATAGTTACGAATATCTTGTTTCCGATGTGCAAAGTTTTGATTCAAGGGTTGAAGTTGATGGCCGATTTGATTTTGCTCGAGATGCGTGATTTCGATGTAATTCTGAGTATAGACTGGCTGGCAAGTTATCATGTCAGTGTGGATTGTTTCCATACGCAAGTTCACTTTGCCATTTCGGGTGTGAATTGTTCTTTTTCCAAGGTGTGGTGCAAAAGGAGCCACCATGTTTTATTTCGGCTTTGCACGCCTGTCATTTGATGGAATTTGGATGTTAAGCCTATTTGGCTTATGCTTGCACGATTGGGAGTCACAATGTGCTAGCTAAGGATATCCTGGTAGTCAACAAGTTTGAAGACGTCTTTTCCGAGGAATTGCCAGGTGTGCCACCCAATTAGGAGACGAGTTTGAGATTGAGATTGTACCCGGTTTGGCCTTAGTTTCAAAGGCACTGCATAGGATGGCGCCTGCCAAATTGAAGAAATTGAAGTAGCAGCTATAGGAGCTTTTGTATAAGGGGTTTATCTGGTCGAGCGTGTCTCCTTGGGGTGCCCTGGTGTTATTTGTTAGGAAGAAGGATGGATCATTTCGGCTTTGCATCGACTACCCGGAGCTTAATAAGATCACCATCAAGAATAAGTACCATTTGCCAAGGATCGATGACTTATTTGATCAGCTACATGGAGCACAACTGTTTTCAAAGATCAGCCTCCATTCGGGTATCATCAGTTGAGGATCAAGAAAGATGATGTAGTTAAGACAACCTTTCAGACGAGGTATGGGTATTACGAATTTCTTATCATGCCATTTGGGTTGTCGAATGCCCCAACCGCTTTTATGGACTTGATAAGACAAGTTTGTGGTTGTGTTCATGGATGATATATTGATTTATTTGAGGAGCTACGATGAGCATGCCACGCATTTGAGGATTGCACTTTAAATGCTTCGAAAGGAGAAATTGTATGCCAAATTGAAGAAGTGTGAGTTCTGACTTGAGGAAGTCGCATTTTTAGGTCATATTATATCGAACGGGGGCATATCTGTGGACCCAAAAAAGATTAAGGCTGTGGTTAATTGGAGTCGACCAGCATCGGTGACCGAGGTTAGGAGTTTCCTTGGGATGGCGAGCTATTATCGGAGATTCTTAGAGAATTTCTCTAGAATTTCTATACCATTGACCCACTATATGAGGAAGGACATTAAGTTTGTTTGGATGAATGATTGTGAGCAAAGTTTTTAGGAGCTGAAGAACCAGTTGACATCCGCCCCGATTCTAACGATTCCGGAAGGTTCTGGGGGATACAAAGTTTATTGTGATGCAAGTAGGACAGGTTTGGTCTGTGTCTTGATGTAGTGCTAGAAGGTGATTGCCTATGAATCGAGGTGATTGAAGATCCATGAAAAGAACTATCCGACGCACGACTTGGAGCTTACAGCGGTAATCTTCGCTCTGAAGATTTGGAGGCATTATCTTGATGGTGAGAAATTTTTGGTGTACTCGGATCACAAAAGCCTCAAATATCTCTTTTCCCAGAAAGAGTTAAACATGAGGTAAAGGAGATAGATAGATTATCTAAAGGACTTTGATTGCGATATCTATTATCAGCCGGGTAAGGGCAATGTTGTGGCGGAAGCCTTGAGCCGTCATTCATGATTTGCGACTCATTTGAGGATTAAAGAGATGGAGATGTTGGAAAGCATGAAGCATTATGACATTCGGAGATATGCCTAAAGGAACCAGATGATTTTGTTACACCTTAGTGTCTAGTTGGAGATCTTGGATCGGATCAAGGAAAAGCAAAGGAATGACCCATTCTTAGTCGAAGTTGCTGAAAATTTGGACCAAGACTCCAGGATTGATTTCAGTATTCAAGCCGACAGAGTCTTGAGATTTTGGAACTGGATTTGCGTGCTCGATGTTGGTGATTTGAAGGAAGAGATTATGAATGATACTTACCAATCTATGTACACGATCCATTCAGGGATTAGTAAGATGTACTAGGATCTCAGGAAGATACTCTGGCCTAGGAATATGAAGAGAGAAATTGTGGCCTTTGTGGGGAGATGCTTGATCTGTCAATAGCTAAAGGCCAAGCGCAAGAAGTCATTCGATCTTTTGCAGCCTTTGCCTATCCCCAATTAGAAGTTGGAAGACATATCCATGGATTTGGTATCAGGATTGCTAAGGACACCCAAGAATCATGTTTCCATTTGAGTGATTGTTGACCGACTTACGAAATCGGCACACTTTTTGCTATTCGAATGACTTATTCGAGGGATAGATTAGCCCAAATGTATGATAATGAAGTGGTGAGATTGCACGGGATTCTAGCCACTATTGTATCAAATCGAGACCCGAGGATTATCTCAAAATTTTAGGAAAGTTTGCATCGTAAGTTGGGGACGGATCTAAAGTTCAGTACGGCTTACCACCCGTAGACGAATGGACAATCTGACCGAACCATTTAGATTCTGGAGGAATGTTAAGGGCTGCAGTGATGGAGCTAAAAGAAAATTGGGATGATCATTTAGCCTTAGCAGAGTTTGCATATAATAATAGTTACCAAGTGAGTATTGGGATGACCCCCTTCGAAGCATTGTATGGAAGAAAGTGCCGTTCTCTGATTCATTGGGAGGAAACTGGCGATAGGCGGCTTATGGGACCGGAGATTGTGACGGAATCTCAAAGAAAATTGGATTGATCTATGAGAAGCTGAAGGTAGCTCAAAACCGATAGAAGAGTTATGCTGATAGGAGAAGATAGGAGTTAAAGTTTGAAGTTGGAGATTTCGTTTTCTTAAAGGTGTCATCGTCGAAGGGCGTTTTCAAATTTGGGCTCAAAGTAAAATTGAAGCCAAGGTTTATCGGCCCATTCGAGATTTTGGAGAAAGTAGGGGAGGTGGCTTATCGCTAGGCCTTGCCGCTGTCTTTGGGAGATGTGAACGATGTTTTTCATTTGTCCATTCTCCGAAAGTATGTCTATGAATCTACTCACGTCATTGACTTCATGCCTCCGGAAGAATTTTCATAGGTCGAGGAGCCCGTGCAGATTTTAGATTGTAAAAACCAAGTGCTTCGGATGAAAACAATTCCTTTAGTCAAGGTTTTTTTGGAGGAATCACGCTCTAGAGGAGGCTACTTGGGAGAAGGAGGAAGAGATCCGAGAGAAATATCTCCACTTGTTTTGAGGTATGAAATGATTTTAGAACTTGTTAATTTCGAGGACGAAATTTTTTAAGTAGGGAGAATTGTGAGCTTCCAAATATTCAAAATATTATGATTAAATGATAATTAGGGGGAAGTTGGGTCAATATGATCAAAGTTAGACTTAAATCCGCGTAGGAAAGTTTATTTGCGGGAATGTGGGTTATTTGGTGATATGGGCTAGTGGGGTGCCCGAGGCGGTGCCGCGGCACCCCGGGCAGGCACTGGGGAGGCAGTCTGGGTGTGCCTGTTGCACTTTCAGCAGACGCTTGAGCGCTCGCCCGTCATTTTAAAGCGCCACGCGTGCTCTTCCTTCTCCATTTCTCTCCAGTTTTGTTCAAGAAGAGAGAGAGAGCACACGGGGTAGAGAGAGAAGGGAAGGACTGAGCCTCCCGAGTCCAAATCTGAGTTTGAGCTAATTGGAAAAGTTGTAGACCGACTCGAGGTAAGTACACTCACACATTTTCTCTTGTTCGTTCGTACTTTCGTTTCATTTTTCTTCGGGTATCATTATTCTGATACTCGATTAAGCTTGTATTTCGTATTACCCATGTCTCAAGTATGACCATACTTTGATTTCATGTCTGTTTAACAAGGTTTGCACTATTTTTCGGACCACGAAACCCTAACCTGCACCCGGACAGATTTTACCATTTATTTTGGGTATTATGCTTAAATTAATAGTAGATAACCGAGACCCTTGACTTGGACACGAAATCCCATCAATTTGATGGCCAAAATCCCACATTTTTCACGGTTTATGCATGTCGGTACTCAAACCCCCCGCGCCCAGCGCCCCGCACCCCCCGATTGAACTCCCGTGAAACTTATGCATAAAATGGACCTATGAATGTGAACCCCGACTTATGAATGTGATTTAATTGCACTTAATTTCATATTTTATGAATATGCAAAATTTGCACGCTCTCGAATCATGATACGAACCGCTATGAGGAAATTTACCAATTCGGCACTCTAAAAATCGTGCTTGGCTTGATATGGTAAGAAACTATTAATTCTTGAAACTTAAAGTAAATTATGCTTGAAAGTACAAAAATGTCAAGATTTAAGTTCACAAGGAATAAGAAAATTTGATGATGAAGGAAATTCTGTAATTAAGTGAAGGACCTATGAATTGTTTTTCGGAACAAGAAATTATAAATACGAAACATTTTTCAGTGGAGTGAGAATGAAAAAATTATGTACTTAATAGTAGAATTTTCTAAAGAAATAAGAAATTTGGACCGAAAATTTGGAATAATAAACTTTGACATGCCATAATATCACGGTGGAAGCTCAAGGATTACTCTAACTATGTATCCTAGCCGCATTTAGTGGGTGATATTCTTTGGCATGCCTTAATATATTATAGTAGAAGGTCGTTGACCATATGGATGCCGTTTGTGGCAATAGATTATGGCCCCGTTTATAAGATTGATATGTTGACAATTCGCCTCTAGGCTGAGAACAGGAAGAGACAGACTTTTGATTGTGTAGGTTCACACAATTCGGGTAACGATCGACTGTTCTTTTAGTCAGTAAGGCCTAATGGCTCTGATCCCTCAACGAAATAAGTTTACAGAAATGAATTAACGATTGAAAACAAATTAAGGAAAAAGAGCATAAGAACTTGGAGAAATATTTACGAAAGCATATTCTTTTATAATCACGATGCATGATCTCCACATACCCTTGTTTCCTTCCTGTACTTATTATGCTACATTGAAAATAAGATATTGCATGTCCCTTGTTATATTGTGCCTTATTGGGTTTTAGCTCACTTCTTGCTTTTGTTACCCTTTCAGATAATCAGCATGAATTTTTGCTTGACGAGAAGGAATAGAAAGGTCAGCATTTTGCCTAGGTAACGAGATGATGTATTTTAATGCCTGGAAGCATTGTGTTTTGTATAATTGGCTTAGTGGCAATTCGTTTGAAATAGGAAGAATGTATAATTTTTGATGTCCTTTATTTTGTCAGAATATTAGTCAGGAACATGTTCCATCAGATTATATTATTGTGGATTTCTAGATTGCTTTCACAGGTTATTGAAAGGTACTCTGAGGCTTAGCGGCACCTCCCTTTTCCAACCTAGAGTTTGGAGTTTTATTTTTGTTGATGTTGTTGTAGCTTGAGTTGTGGGAATAAAAAATGTTATTTGGATCCTGTGTTGGTGCCTTTTGTAAAAATTTTGAATATATCACAGGGTAATTATAGGTTTTGTATTGGTCCGATATCTGTATTACAGTCAAAACTTTGTCAAATTTTTGGTTGGTAATTCAGTACGTCACACATTTATCAATGGATGTGGCCATGGTACCTTACGTGCGCTCGACATGTGTTTGTGTGCTAGTCTACTATATATATCATGTCAAAATGATTTTTGGTCATTTTTTGTTACATTTTGAGAGAGGGGAGAGATGAGAAAGATAAGAGAGAAAAATAGGAGGGGAAGTTAGAGAAGCCAGATTCAAGTGAATCTAAATAAAATTTTAATAATTTGTAGTTAAGGTAAGTGCATCCCAAGTGTCCATTTCCTTTGTTGCTGATTTGTTCTACTTTCTTGAATATTTATTATTCTAAATACTTATACATGATATATTTTCATATCTAAGATGATAGTACTTCACATGCATGAACTCTCACATCCATTCTTTATAATTTTTATAAAAATTATGTTCTTAATGCATAAACTTTAGATAATTAAGTTATTTTTGTATAATTTTTTTGTATGCATGCGTTAAATTTATGGTTAAATGACTCTCCTATACTATAAATTGTACATGATATTTTATATTTTTAAATTTGCTAAATATATGATTTATGTGTTAGCTTATGTGAATGAATTGTTAATTTTCTACACTAATTTGTAAAGAATAATTCTATATGTTTAAAAACCTTATAATTTAAACTTTTATGTTTTAAAATAAGTATGCATAAGTTCCTGTACAAATCTTATACAATGCATGTAAAGAAATTGATAAAATTTGAATGAAAACTTTACAAATTGTTAAAAGAATAAGAATATTTTCTTTAAATTAAGAAAATATAAGAATTTTATAAAATTGTATAGAGTTTTTATTTATTTAAGTATCAGACCATTATAATAAGTTTTACGATGGTATATTATGGCATGATTTAATATATTATAATAGGGATTGAGATTCAAACTTATCACCTATAGGTGAAAGTGATATTTGGTATCATCTATAATATTATATGTATAACGACACACTTACGAATCTTGAATAGTAGCGTAATGCTTTAATTGTGTGGAAACAATTATAACTCAGGTTTCAATTATCTGTTCATTTAATTAGTAAGGCCTTAATGTCTTTTGGTCCCTAAGAAATTACATAATTGAATATAAATTTTATGGTACAATTTGATTTAGAATAGAAAAAAGAATTTGAAAAGCCGTACATATTGTCATGAAAAATTTTAGCATTTCATTTGAATTTGATTCATTACTCCTTCCAACATAAATTTATGTAAATTGTATATTTAATTATGAATTTATTTACTTTATTAAACTTTTGACTCATTCTTATTTTTATTTTTTTATAAAATCCTTCAAATTAGCTGGTTTGGGTACTTACAAGTAAGAATCTTGATGGAACAATAAATTTAAGAAGAAATTAGTTTATGAATTTATTAGAATATGATATTGTGTTTAACTTCTAAATAGTAGTTTAATACTATATTTTTTGGACATTAGATTTGTATGAAAGGTAATACGGTATTATGGATGTGTTAACTCTAATTTATACTAGACGCATCTTCTTACATATGTTTTGACATCTTGGTATAGTCGGTATTTCGGAAACACTTTCGAATATGGTCTAATTTGGGTCCTATGGTTAGAATTATTAATATATATATATATTTAGATCAATTGTAATATTGATATGAAACTCACATCCTTCACTAATTTAGACTTATTGTTTACTAATAGAATAATCGCGTTAATTATTATAAGACAATTGGGTATTCGGATGTAACAGGAAAAGTGGTATGAGAGAAGTCGTAAGGAGAATGTCTTATTTGGTTTATGGATTTAATTTGGTTAAATATTTTGTGATAGGATTAAAAATATTGTTAGGATAAGGTGGTATTGGACCTAGTTCTTGCTCCGACCAGGAGGAGGTATATTTAGCCGTTATGGAGAGGAGAACGGACATGATGGAGTTCATGGGCTGCAGATCTAGAAACTTGGAGTTGATGACTGTTAATCCAGTGGCAATTGCATACAATCAGTTCACCAATGAGAGGGTGTTAGAATTTATAGGTGACCTAGACTCTACGAAGCTGGATATTTGGATTTGATGAATCAAAAAGCTCTTTGAATTAATTCGTTGTTCGGAGGAGGACAATGTTGTTTTTTCCTCATATAAGTTAGAAGGAGAGGCGAGCCATTAGTGGTCGATGAAGAAGCATATTTGTAGGGATATGTTCATGGAGGGTTTATAGATAAGTACTTTCACACAAGTTTGAGGGAATATAAGAAGGATAATTTCACCCTTCTGTGGCAAGGGAATCAAACTGTGGTGGAATATAATACCAAGTTTAACGAGTTATTCTGCTATGCCCTTCACATTATCCACGATGAGGCGAGGAGAGTAAAGAAAGTTTTACAAGGCTTGAATAATATTATTCGGAGGTAGCTCGTGACCCTGAAGTTGAGGACTTATAGAGAAGTATTGGATCGAGTTCTTTTATTTGAGTAAGAGCTCAAAAGAGAGAAGTTTGTTTAAGAAGAAGTTGGCCAGTCAAGGAGACTAGTGTTTGAGATCAGGAGAGTCCCATAAGAGGTCCAAGTTAATGAACAAGAGGAAGCAAGGAATTGAACCCTAGGGTATATTGGGCCCTCAACAAGCAAAGCACACGTCCCCTTATTACAAAAAGTCTCATGCATGAGGACCATGTTACAAGGTCATGAGAGTGTGCTTTAAGTGTGGCCAATCTGGCCATATGATCAATAATTATCCACATCCCCGACAAATGGTGAGAAAGCCAAGTGTTTTAGGTAGAGTTTTTGTGGTGACGGCTCATGATGCGAATGCATTACCCCTGGTGATTAAAGGAAAACTAAAAATTTTTAAAATTTTAGTGCATGTGCTTTTACATTTAGGGTCAACATATTCATTCGTGTCTCCCAAGTTTATTTGTTATTTATTGTCACCCCAAGGATTAATAAATTTTTTATTTGTAGTCTCAACACCAATGGGATATTTCTTAGTGAGAGATATTATGTATCTTAGGAGTGTTGTTTGGGCTAATGGGTTAGAGTAAGTTGTAGATTTAATTTTATCGGACATGTATGATTTTGATATAATTTTTGGTATGGTTTGGTTATTTAGTTATCATGCTAGCGTAGATTATTTTCATAATGGATTATATTTTCTGATTTGGGGTTGTTAACCATTTTATCTTCAAGGAGTAATATAAGAATAATCCCCATATATGATTTCGACATTGCATTCTTATCATTTGATGAGAGTGGTTGTTAAGCCTATTTGGCTTATGCGATCACAATTTAGAGTCATAATGTTCCAACAAGGGATATATACCAACGGTCTGTAAGTTTGAAGATATTTTTTACAAAGATTTTTTGGGTCTACTGCCAAATTGAGAGATTGAATTTAAAATTAAAACTATGTCTGGAGCGGTGCCTATATCAAAGACTCCTTATAAAATGGTACCATCGAAGCTTAAGGAATTAAAGTAACAATTACAAGAACTGTTGGAGAAGGATTCTATCTAGCCAGGTATGTCTCCGTGGGAGCCCTAGTGTTATTTATATACAAGGATGGGTCTATGTTGCTGTGTATATAGATTATTGGAAGCTGAACAAAATCACTATAAAAAATAAGTACCTATTACTAAGAATCAATGACTTGTTTAACAAATTGCAAGGGGCCCAAATGTTTTCTAAGATTGATCTTCATTTAAGTTATCATCAATTGAAGATTAAGAAGAATGACATGGTGAAGATAACTTTCCGAACAAGGTATGAATATTATGAGTTTTTGGTTATACATTTTGAGTTGATTAACGCCCCTGTAGCCTTTATAGATTTAATAAACTGGGTATTCTAACCCTACATTGACAAGTTCGTAATAGTATTTTTTGATGATATTTTAATATACTCAAGGAGTTATAAAAAACATGAATCACATTTAAGGACTACAATCTAAACACTTTGGGAGAGGAGCTTATTTTCTAAGTTGAAGAATTGCGAATTTTGACCTGAAGAAGTTATATTTTTGGATCATAAGATCTCAAAGGGAGACATTTCGATCGTTCCTAAAAGGTCAAAGCATTAATTAATTAGAATTGGCCGTCAACGGTGACTGAAGTTAAAAGTTTATTAGGAATAGCGAGTTATTATTGAAGATTTTTGAAGAATTTTTTCAAAATTATTATAGCAATAACTCGACTTACTTGGAAGGAAGTCAAGTTCAATTGGATGGAGAATTGTGAAATAATTTTTCAAGAATTGAAGAATTGTCTAATGATTGCCTTGATTTTGACAATTCTGAAAGGATTTAGAGGGTTTGTGGTTTATTATGATACATCTAAGACTGGACTAGGGGTGTCCTGATGTAGTACGGGAAAGTGATTTCGTATGGAATGCGGCAATTGAACACACATGAAAGGAATTATTTGACACATGATTTAAAATTGACAGTAATGACCATTGTGTTAAAAATTTAGAGATTTTATCTTTATAAAAAATTTTGTTTGTGCATTTTGACCACAAAAGTATCGAGTATTTATTTTTATAAAAAGAATTGAATATGAGATGGAGAAGATGGATAAATTTTCTAAAATATTATGATTATAGAATTCAATATCAATTGGAAAATGCTAATATACTAGCGGATGTTTTGAGTTATCAAACGATAAATTTTGTAGCTCATTTAAAGCTCAAAAAAATAAAAATATTAGATTGTATGAAACAATGTGATATTAAAAAGTACACCCAAGGTATGTGAACCATAGTATCTTATTTTTAAGTATAACAAAAAATTTTAAAAAGAATTGATGGAGTTTAAATGGATGATCCATTTTTCGTGGATATCATTGGTGATTTGAACAAGGAATCAAGGCAGTTTTAGCCTACGAGTTGATGAAATTTTGAGATTTCAAAAACAAATGTGTACCAGATATTAGAGTTTGAAGAAAAAGATCATGAATGAGGCTTATCGATCAAAGTACACTATCCATGTAGGAATTAAGAAAATGTATCAAGATTTAAAGAAAATATTTTGGTAACATAATATAAAAAGAGAAATTACAATCTAAGTGGAAAGATATTTAATATGTCGACTATTGAAAGCCGAGCATAAGAAATCACCAAGACTCTTGCAACCTATGCTAACCCCCAACTGGAAGTGAGAAGATATAACGATGAGTTTTGTGATGGGATTGTGAAGGATGTATAAGAATCATGATACTGTTTAAGTGATTATAGATTGGTTCATTAAGGCGACACACTTTATTGTCGTTCAGATGATGTTTTCTTGAGATCGGATGGTAAGACTATATATTAATGAGGTAGTCAGATTGCACGTAGTACCAACTTTAATTATATCAAATCGAGACCTAAGGTTTGTCTTAAAATTTTAGGAAAGTTTACATTGAGAGTTGGGGACTAATCTAAAATTCAACACAGCATATCACCCTCAAATGGATGAATAATCGGAGCAGATGATTTGAATTCTGGAAGATATGTTGAGAGATTCGATTCTAGAAATGAAAGACAATTTGTACAATTATCTATTATTGGCTGAATTTACGTATAACAATAGCTATCAATCGAGTATCGTTGTGGCCTAATTTATTGAGTGGAGACCGAAGATAGAAGACTTTTGAGACCAAAAATTATGCCAGAGACATCCGACAAGATTCGTATGATCCATGATCAGTTAAAAGTTGCCTAGAGTTGATAGAAGAGTTATATTGATCTAAGGAGATTAGAGTTGAGTTTTAATATTGGAGATCATAAATTTTTGAAGATATCTATGTCAAAGGAAGTTTCTAGATTTGAGATGAAAGAAAAATTAAAACCGAGGTTTATGGAATTATTTGAAATTCTCAAGAAAATTAGTGGAGTAGCTTATAGATTGGCTTTAACTCCAAATTTAGGAGATGTTCATAATGTGTTTCATGTGTCAATACTTCAGAAGTATGTTTATGATCCTTCGCACATCATTGAATATGAACTGTTGAGGATAAATGATGACATAACATACATTGAGGAATCGGTTCAGATTTTTGATAGAAGAGATCAAGTGTTTTGGATAAAAGTAATTCTATTAGTGAAGGTCATGTCAAGAAACCATTCATATGAAGAAACCACAAGGAAAATAGAAAATGAGATCCAAAAGATGTACCTGCATTTGTTTCTTTAATGAGGTATGTTAAATTTTAAGGACGAAATTTTATAAGGAGAGGAGAAATGTAATGTTTGAGTTCTAAATTTCAAATTAAATCATGATTAACTAAGTTGACATAATTAAAGTTAATGTCAAAGGAAGAAGAAAATTGAAACAAAGTAAAATTTAGATTGGGTCACATAGTGTTGAAAAACGCTTGATCGGCACTCGCTACACACCTATGTGTATTTTAGGCGGGGTAGTCGCACTTGACTGTCACCTGAGTGGACCTCAAGCGCAATTTTTAGTGTATTTACACTCGATGTACACTCAAGGGATGCTTAAATGTGCTAAGGGAGAATGTTAATGCCTGATATGCGCTCAAAGCAGTACTTGTGCATTATTTGATTTGGTCGTGGAACTTGACATGCATCCGACGTGTACTCGTGCACTAGTCTTGTATATATATCATGTTCTGTTAATTTTGGTCATTTTTTACCAGATTTTGAGAGAGGAGAGAGAAGGAGAGGAGGAGAAAAGAGAGAATGGAGAGAAGAAGTTAGAGAAGCCAAATTCAAATAAATCCAAGCAAAGTTTTGATAATTTAGAATTAAGGTAAGTGCATTCCAAGCCTTACTTTCCTTTGTTGTTGATTTCTTCCACTTTCTTAAATATTTATTATTTTAAATATTCATACATAATATAATTTTGTATCTAAGATGATAGTACTTTACATTTATGAATTCTCATACCCATTCCTTACAATTTTTTATAAAAATTATATCCTTAGTTCATGTACTTTGTATTATTAAATTATTTTTCTATAATTTTTTTATATGTATATGTTAAATTCATGGTTAAATGACTCTCACATACTTTAAATTCATACATAATATTTTATATATTTAAATTTGCTAAATATATAATTTATATGTTCTGATTTTTTTTAAAATTTGTCCTGATATTTGCTTGTAGAGATGAATTACTAATTTTCTGTATTAACTTGCCAAGAGCAATTCTACATATTTAAAATCTTATTATGATATCCTGAATTTTTATCCAATTTAATTAAAATTATTTATTATTATTATGGATAATTTGGGTATGATATAAATTAATTAAATATTATAAAATTTTAATGGATATTTTGGTCAATTGGACCGACACCCAAAGTGTGCCAATACTTATCGATTTGAGTTTTAAAATATAAGAAACAAAATATAATAATAATAATAATAATAATAATAATAATAATAATAATAATAATAATAATAAAACAAGGGGAAGGAGGAGGAATCGGGGAACAGCGAGGTTTTTGGGTGAGAAGAAAAGAGAGGGGAGGGAGGAGGGTTTGCCAAGGAAGGCGGTGACCTTGATGACCGGTTGGAGCTGCGGTGACTGCAGGCAAGGTGGAGATGGCCGCAGGTGAGGCGGAGCAGCGACGGTGCACGGCTAGAGAGGGAGAGAGAAAGGCTGAACGAAGGTGAAGAGAGAGGAAGTGGAGATCGGAGCTTTCTGGTCTGATTTCAACTTCGAGTTAGTTGAAAAAGTGATAGATCGGGTCGAGATAAGTGCACTCATACTCTCTTTGTTCTCTCTTTTGATTTTTATTCATATTTTCTCGAATATTTTCGTTCTGATACCCACCCAAAACAAGTATATCACGGAACCCATAATCCTTGCATAAATTGCTTGTCGTTTAATATTTGATTTCACCCTCGATTCATGTGGTCTAGTTGCGATGAAACCCTAGACCCGCGCCCGACTTCCGTTACCCATTTGTTTTGGGTTCCAAGCTTGATTTGGGCCATAGATAACGAAAATCCATACCTTGAATAGAGTTATTTATCGATTGAGTGTTCAATTTTTCATATTTTGCTCCGTATTGCATAATCAGACCCCTAAACCCACAAAATCACTGCTCACCTTAGGCATTATGTAATTTTACATAATTTTTCCTTTGATTAATTGTTAAATAAGTTACATATATTGCATGTGATTAGTTGTATATTTCGAAAAATATGATTGTTAACCAATTGTGAAGGAAATATCGTCCAGAAGCCTTGAAAGTCATGTTTGGGCTCACGTGGTAAGAGTTTCTATTTTTTTCCATACTTTACGATGTACATGTATATAATTTAAGTCATGTGAAGATTTAAACCCAAAAAAAATATAAAAATTTACAAGTATACGACGGGAATGCCACAATTTGATGCATGTAAGATTCATTTTCCTAGAGTGAGAACTATGTGAAAGAAGTTTAGTGGACCTTCTTTCACAGAATAAGAAATCATGAAACCAGGATCACAGATTTATATTTCGAATGATAATATCTTTTGGCAGGCCATTGATATTATAGTGAAAGCTCAATGATTATCCCGATCGTTTATTATAGCCAATGATATTCCTTGGCATACCTTAGGATGTTATGGTAGAAGCACGGGGACTATCTTTGGACCACGGGTAGGTAGAGTGGCATTTTATTGGTTTTGTATATCCGGTGATAGGTATACCGCTCACCACGTAGTATTTGTTATTGACCCCGTGTACTGGGTGATAGGTATGCTGTCCACTGCGGGATGTCAAGCACGTAGGTATCCCTTAGATCATGTGGAGCATCATAATCCTTTCTTTGTTCTCTCGTATCTTTAGCTAGTGAGGCTTACTGACCTTGATCCGCAAAGATAAACGTAATCCAAAAAGTACATTTAATCGTGTCTCATATCATCATATATCTTTACATATTGCTTCTATCCTATTCCCTATTTCTTCTGATTATACAGCTTATTATTCTGATTATGTTACACTTGTTGAATATTTGACTCACCCTTACTACTTTCTTCCTTCCAGATGAGCACGTCCTCATGCCCGATGAGACGGAATAGTATTTAGAAGTAGGCTAGGCCTCGGACTGGAAGATCTGTTTGGAGAATCTATATTTTTTGTGATTTTGTATATTCATATGGAATCTTGTATATATTTTGCATGGACTTGATGATGTATATTGCTATGTATGGACGGTAGTATAGCCTAGTAGTTTTTTGCTGTATGTATAGATGATAGTATATGCTTCCACAGGACTATGATGGATTGTTGTAGGTACCTATCGGTATCTTTTTTTGCCCGATATTATGTCCGGATACACAATATTGGAGCCACGGTTGGAGGTGGCTTTGGATCCTATGTTTGCTAGACCGCAATGGTCTGTTGTGTGTCGGTCTTGATGTTGGAGAATAATTGTGGATTTTATGTATTGTAGATGATATTTACAGGTTTCTGTATTTGGCTAACGTTCGTATTACAGTTAAAATTTTGTTAGATTTTCGGTTAAAAATACGGTACTTCACACTTATAATATAACCTTTCATATTTATAAATATGCATGTGTAAGTTTCTGCACAAATCTTATGCAATGCATGTAAAGAACTTGATAAAACTTGAAGAAAAAATTTACAAATTGATAAAGGAATAATAATATTTTATTCGGTTTGAGGAAATACAAGAATTTTATGAAATTGTATAGAGTTTTTATTTGTTTAAGTATCAGACCATTGTAATAAATTTTACGGTAATATATTATGGTATATCTTAATATATTATAGTGATAATTGAGATTCGAACCTATTATTTATGAATGAAAGTGACATTTGCTCTATTTGTAGGGTTATATAAATGGCGACCCACCAATTTATTTTAATTGGTAGGTAAGCTCTTTAATTGTGTAGAAAAAATATAAATCAAATTTTGATTATTCGCTCATTTTATAGGTAAGGCCCTACTGGTTCTTAATTCCTAAGAAATTATGTAATTGATCATAAATTTCATGGTACAATCTGATTTAGAATAGAAAAAAAGAATTTGAAAAGTTATACACATTTGTCATGAAAAATTTTGGCATTTCATTTGAATTTGATTCATTACTCCTTCCGCTATATTTTTAGGTAAATTGTATATTTAATTATGAATTTATATGTCCTACAATACTTTTGCCTTATTTTAACTTTTGTTTTTCGCTAACCCTTTCAGATTAGCAGGTTTGGCTACTTGCAATGGGGGATCTCAAAGGAAGAGCAGATTTGAGAAGAAATCTAATTCTATCCTTGAATGACTTTTTCTCAGCCCAAACCACTTTAAATCTCAAGTCTTTTAATTTGAAAGGTTATTAAAAATAAATGTATGAATAAACTAATTGTTTAGTGAAACATAAAAATTTTCATAATGAATATATATATATATATATATATATATATCAAAAAGATATGTTAGAATATCTCATAATCAAAGGACTAAAAAATCGATAACATTATTTCATAAATTTATCATCCATAACTCAAATTGATGATCCATTTTAATAAATTGTATAAATATTTAAAATATACTCAAATAATACTCAAAATTTAAGGATCAAGGATTGATGATAACCTCACCAATAAAAAATGAATATCAAAACTTGAGTTATAATTATTTTCACATAATTAAAAATTATACGCTATTATTCAAGACATATAAGTAGGTCGTTTATATATAACTCTATAAATATAAAAAAATATCACTTTTCTAACCTGCTATGAAAAGTGCAACCGTTGATTTACTTATACTATATTAGAATATATCTGAATATATTTTATCAATTCTTTACAATGATTCATATATAATTAAATTAAAAATTTTGCTTAAATATGAATATATTATTAGATTTTCTCATATACAAAAAAAATATAATTATCATCAAAATATGTAGAACTTTCATTTATCTTTTTCTTTAAATTTATGTCATGTAATAAATTATAAATTATATAGAAATTTTAGTATGCATTTTTAAATCATGTAGGAAGTATATTGTATAATTTATAAGTATATGAAAGTTGCTATTACAAAAATTTTAGAAAACTTAGCAAAATTAGTATAATTTTATCTTATTTTTTACATGATGAAAACATATAGAACTAAATATAATTTCATTACTTTCCTAAGTAATTATTATAATTCTATTATTTTCTTACATAATAAAAACATGCAAAACTTAATATGTAGAGATTATCAACATACAACATAATCAATGTAGAAATTTAGTGCATACAGGATCATATATAAGAATGTTGAAGACATACAAGCACATTTAATAAAAAATCAATATTTAAAATAAGATGTATACGTATTTAAGATGTATATTTTATAAAAATTGCATGATATGGGAATAAAAATATATACATATAAGGTATAAATACTTTATTAATAAAATAGAATATGTATGAATATTTGAGACATAAAATACTCAAAATTATAAGGAAAGATTAGCAATATAGGAAAAAGAGTTTGAGTGCACTTATTTTATATTTGAAATTACCAAAGTTCTCTTAAATTTAACTTTGTTTTTCTCTTCTCCTGCCTTCTTTCTCTCTCTTTTGGTTTTTCTTTTCTCTCTCTCTCTCTCTCTCTCTCTCTCTTTTAAATTGTACGAAAATGAATGAAAATCAACTAAAAGACCTTAAATAGAAAATTAACTATCACGAACTCAGACCAAATATGTCAAATAAATAATTAATTAAATCCCAAATATCAAATAAATAAATTTTAAATCGGGTATAACAAAACAAATTTATATGAAACCCAAATACAACCTGCACGAGACCTCATTGAATAATCATTCGGTTAATAAAATTTTGACCTACTCTAAACAGTTGCAAGAGGAAATAGCCAAATAATAATATTAATTCATCATAAAAAAATAAATTCACTTTACAACCCAAAAGTATACATTCGACTGAATCCAAACTCCCAATGCAAGATAACCATTTAGATCTAAATGAACGTAATATTCACCAGAAATGTGAAGCTGTGCTGAAACTCAATCTATTCTTGCAATATAGGCCAAGCTCGCTACTTTAAAAGGACGAAATAGAAAAAGTGAATCAAATACTCAGTAAATATTATATACAAGTAAGCAGGTTCAATAAATTAGACGGAGGGTCAAGGATAAATATCAAATCGAAAAGCAGATATAAATTTAAGTCATCGATATAAAAATCTAATCATCAAATCCAAAACAGAACCCAATATCCAAATCCAATAAAAATTAATATTAAAATCTAATGGTAGTCTCGTATTCAAATCAAATATCAAATTTAAATAAATGTCTAATCCAAAAATAGTCCCCTCGGAAAATATATAAAATAGAAGTTATCCGGACCAATTCTAAGAAACAAATGTTCAATCCAAATTCAAATCTAAGGCCTAATCAGCTTATAATCGAGAACAGAATTTAATAGCCAGATAATTCAATTGAGTCTGTAGAAACCAAAGTACCATTGTAACAAATAGTATAAATGTTCGGATCAAAATATATATCTAAAATCAATATACAAGACATACCAAACTGATCTGTAGGTAAATTCGGTGAATCTAAAATCCAAATTCAAATATCTAAATCTATACAGAAATATAAAATATATACCAAATCTGAGTTCCGATTATTTAAAAACTAACTTGAGAAAATGGTTATTCCTAACTTGGTAATCTTAGGTTAAATTAAATGCATGTAAGGCTAGCATGTTAGGCCACCTATGTACTTTATCTTTTATAGGTAAGGTTGTTCACTATATTTTTTTACCCACGATTTTGTGTGTAATTTATTAAGTTATCAAATATATTAAGATATTCGAATATGTCATAATGCCTAGTAAAATATTCAAATTGAAAGGGTCACTATGTCCAAACCTTTTCTGTTAGCGAAAAGGAATTTTCAATAACAAATATCTTTCAGTTGGGAGTTCGACAGAATATTCAATATCCAAATTTAAGTTGGTTTTAAAGAATATTATTTAAGTAGCATTACATTATATTTATTTATTATGATTTATAGATTCACATAAAAATATATTGACTACTAAAGTATTATATTATTTAAAAACATCTTTAAAATAGTGGTTGAGTGTTCTACAATTATTTCTCATTCTTTTAAATAATCATAAATTGGTACTATTTGTATGTTAAATTGTTTAAAGCAAGTGCTTATATTAAATTGAGAAAAGTACACTCCAAAAAAGAACTAATGGGTCCAATAATTATGAGTCCAATGGACTAGACCCTGCAACAAACCCACAATCCAACATAATTCTTTCAAAGCAAAATCCCATATTTCTTTTAGAGGAACAGTGCATCTGCAAATTTCACTATAAAAGGAAGCACTTGTACCCTCAAACTTTGAAAGAAAAATTAGAGAAGCTCGAAGAAATTCAAAAGGCTCCATGAGGCTCCGAATGGCTCGGAGAATGGTATAGCCGTTGTTAACCAATCTCCAATGAGAGTAGGAAGACAGCCAGGAGATCCTAGCCCTCTTCTCACCAGGAGGCTCTCAAGGCCAGCAGCCTTCCGCCGCCAGGAGGCTCTCAGCCTTCCTCTAATCCGAAGGCGAGCAGCCTTCCGCTACCAGAAGGCTCTCAGCCCTCATTTAGTTTGGAGGTCATCAGCCTTCCGCTGCTAGGAGGCTCTCATCCCTCCGCTCGTCCAAAGGCTAGTACCCTTCCGCCGCTAGGAGGCTCTCAACCCTCCTCCAGTCCGAAGGCCATCAACTTTCCACCGCTAGAAGGCTCTCAGCTCTCCTCCAATCTAGAGGCCAGCGGCCTTTCACCGCTAGGGGGTTCTCAGCCCTCCTCCAACCCGGAGGTCATCTTCCTTCCACCGTCAGGAGGCTCTCAGCCCTCTTCCAATCCAAAAGCCAGCGACTTTCCGCCGCTAGGAGACTCTCAGTCCTCCTTCCTTCCAGAAGCCATCAACCCTCCATCTGAGAAACAGGAGCCCTCCTTCCCAAGAGCCTTTGTTTCGAAGCCATGAGCCCTCCATCATAGGAGTCCTCTATCCTAGGAGTACTCTGTCCTGGAGCCACGAGCCTTTCACCCCGGAGTCAGAAGCTTGCTGTCCAAGAGTTAACCATCTGCTTAAGTAACCAGGATGTTGACCCACCGAGGCAGCTTAGTCCTCCTCTAAGTCGCCCCTTTGCTGAGCGCACCTCAAAGCCGCCCCTTTCCTGAGTGCACCTCTAAACCGCCCCTCTGTCTGGCGTACCTCTAAACCGCCCTTCGCGGACGCACCTCTAAGTCGCCTATCTGCCGGGCGCACCTCTAAGTCGCCTTCTGCGGGCACACCTATAAACCGCCCTTCCGCTGGGCGCATTCATGGAGCTTAAACCTCCCAATACATCTCTCTTACACTCCCCTCATCGCTGCATCTTTGTACTCCCATCATGTTTACCTTTACATATGCATTCCTCCATTTATTGTGGAAGATTTCTGACTCGAACGTCAAAGTGTCAATGAGATAGCCCCCAGTTTTCCTCTAACCTCTTGTTTGTGATTTGTGTAGTGTAGGTTTTAAGTTATCAGTGACGGAGACTGGACCCTATCCAAATTGACCCGCAGCGAAAGATTGGAAGGATCCATAATCCGTATAATAACCGGGGACTCAGGACGTAATATTGGCACTGTCTGTGGAAAATGCGACAAAAAATCTAGCGTCTCCCCTCAACACTCAATCTTTTATGAAAACGCGATCAACACCCGTAATCCAGCCAGCACATCGGCTGAAGATATCACCTCCCATGGCAATGTCCCCTCATCAGGTAGCCATGCCAATAGATGATTGATGCCAAATGTACGAGTGTCTGGCGCTCAGTAGAGCACCCTCTTCTTGACCGTCTCCACCCGTCTGAAGATGTAACATTGGGGGCTTTGCCGATTAGCTTTCAAGTGATCCAAGAAAGTCAGCATCCTCAGAGGATCAATCAGCCTGATGACCTCAGGACCCGGGTGGGCCCTAGTATCTATCTCATCAACCAGATGACCACAGTATTTGGGAGGATCCGAGCGATGGGGCCCACTCTCAGAGAAATGATTGATCCGGTTTCAGGGAGTTTGGCTAAAGGGGCCCGGCCGGGCAGCAAAGCTTCCCTCAAAACATACGCTTCGCTTCTGTCCTTCACTCTTCAACAAAATAGGGTATCTTGTAGCCCTATAGAATACAAAAGCTCTCTAGAACTCCATCTCTCATTCAGCCAGCTTGCAGCAGTTTTCTGGCACTCCATCTCTCATTCGGCCAGCCTGTAGTAGTTTTTCGGACCGTGAAGCTCTCCAGTGTTCCAGTCAAACTGAGGAGCATTCCAGCGTTCCAATCAGATTGAGGAGCATTTCGGCTCTCCAGCCAGTCACCTTCATTGCCAGACTTTCTTTGGCCTGCCAAAACTCTCGTTGCCAGATCTTCTCTGGCCTGCTGGAGCTCTCAGCCGTCAGATCTTCTCTGGCCTACTAGAGCTCCTCGCCGCCAGATCTCTGTAGCTTGCCAGAACTCATCGCCAGATCTTCTCCGGCCTGTCGTAGCTCTTCATCGCCGATCTTCTTAGGCCTGCCGGAGCTCCTCGCCACCAAATATTCTCTGGCCTGTCAGAGCTCTCACCGCCAGACCTTCTTTGGCCTGCCGGAGCTCCTCACCTCCAGATCTCTCTGACCTGCCGTAACTCCTCACCACCAGATCTCCTTGGCCTACCGGAGCTCCTCGCCGCCAGATTTCTCTGACCTATTAGAACTTATCCCCAGATCTTCTCTAACCTGCCGTAGCTCCTCATCGCCAGATCTTCTCTGGCCTGCCGAAACTCATCGCCGCCGGATTTTCTCTAGCCTGTCGGAGCTCTTGCCGCCAGATCTCTCTGGCCTGCCAGAACTCATCGCCAGTTCTTCTCTGGCCTGTTGTAGATCTTCGCCGCCAGATCTTCCCTGGCCAGCTAGAGCTCTTGCTGCCAGATCTTCTTCAGCCTGTATTCACCATGCAGCATCGCTCCAGTCAGTAGGCCGATCCCGCTGTAACCCGTTGCATGGCAGTAGACCCTGTAAAAGTTATGGCAACACTTGCAATGGGGGCTTGACGTGCTTGACCCACCACCAATTATCCGCAGAAAACATCATCCTATCAAGCGCTGCACTGGTCTCGGTCACCTGAGGGGGTATCAGCCGACAACGGAACCCGAACCACTGGCCAACAGGCTACCCAACGCGGCAACAATACGCTACCTAACTAATTCATGGAAAAGGATCAAATCCCACGGAGCATAGGGGCCATAGGCCAAGGCGCCTACCAGAGTGTCCCGACGACCCTCCGAAGCGGTGCACACAGACCATGCGATCGGAGCCCTAGGCAAGTCCCGCAGGCAGAGCACGTCGCTCTTCGACAAACACCGACGACGATTTCACGCCGAATCCAGGTAAGTCTTGCATACATCATATCCTTGCTTGAATTATGTTTATGTTACTAGGCTAGTAATATTATCTGCTCATACAAGTAATTACATAACATTGCATAAAATCATGCGATCATAAGTGCATTATCATCGAGGCGGGCGGGTTTTTACCCATTTGTAACTAAACCCTGGTAATCCAGGTGGCTCATAAGCGGTCAAAATTAAACCCTTATCATCAAAACGGCCCATGAGCGGTCGAATTGAACATTACTCATCCAAGTGGCTCGTAAGTAGTTGAAGTAAACCTTGGTCATCCAGGCAGCCCATTAGCGGTCTAACTAAACCTCAGTCCTGTCACCGAGCAGCCCATGTGCTGTCAAAATCAAAACTTTAGGGGATTTTCAGCATGCATGCGGTGACCTCCTTCCAAAGGAGAGAGCACCATCAGTCAACGATGGTCCACAAACTAGGACTAGATGCATGAAAGCTACAACGTCCCCAAGTAGGACCGAGCATTGACGGTACATGCGGGTGGCGGCCTAGGCTAGCAAAAGCCCGGTAACGATAGTCTCAAAGCTTAGCCGACAACCACATCTTTTAGCACCACAACATCCTCTTAGGGAGAGCCGACCAACCAGACCCATTCGTCAAGGCAGAAGGGTTAGATGACAATTGCGTTTGCTAAGGGCTATGACTTTCCTTCACGAGAACGATTGAAGTCCAGCGTAAGTCATCCCCAATAGCTCTGACACTTCGCTAGAAAGCAAAGCGGCATCCTCGAAGAGGGAGTCACTAAGATCGGAATCCCAGGCTTGGCTTTGGTCATGGTAGTGGCCCATTTGCTTGACCTGAGAGTCAAAGGATCTCCAGCTTCCGCAACTGAGCTTTCTTGGGGATCCTCACTCCAGTCCCATTGGCTGACTCGCCAACAGCAATGCATGACAAGAAGAACCCTTCCAGGGAACGCTAGATGCATCCTATTGCAACAGCTCGAACGATTAGCTATCGTAAGATCTTGCCTGAGACTCGGAGGGCTCGCGGTCGGCACTGGTCAACAAAGATATCTAGCTCCACACTGCTCTCCGGATTTGAGCACTTCGTTGATCAACAGATCTGATTAACAAAGATTTTTAGCTCCACACTGTTCTCTAGATGCGAGCACTTCACCGGTCAACGGGTCTAGTCAATAAAGATTTTCAGCTCTGAACTACTCTACGGATTTGAACACTCTGTCGGTCAAAGAACTAGTCAACAAAGATTTCCAACTCCACACTGCTCTCCAGATGTGAGCACTTCACTAGTCAACAAAGATTTTTGGTTCTGAACTGCTCTCTGGATTCGAGCACTTCGCCGGTCAATTGATCTGGTCAACAAAGATTTTTGGCTTCGCACTGCTCTCTGGATTCAAGCACTTCTCCGATCAATAGTGCCGGTCAACCGGCATTTCTGTCTCCGCTCTGCTCTCCATATTAAAGCACTTTGTTTGTCAATGGATCCGATCAACAAAATATTTTAAGCTTCGCATGGCTCTACAGATTCAAACACTTCGTCGATTAACGAATCCGGTCAACCACCATGTCTATCTCTGCTCTGCTCTCCGGATTCAAGTGCACTTGTCAATGGAACCGGTCAACATAGATGTTTAGCTCTGTGCTACCTTATGGATTCGAGCGCTTTGGTTACCAAATCCGGTCAAATAGCTTTTTGTGACTCTGCACTACTCTCCGGATTCGAGCGCATTGGTCACTAAAACCAGAAAACCATATGTTTGGCTCTGTTCTGCTCTCCGGATCAAGCGATGCGGTCAAACAAGCTAGTTAACCATCAATCTGGTTCCATTTTCTCTCCAGAGTCAGGCTTACCCACCAATGAATTCGAGTTAGACTTGAGAGGACAATGTGACCAGTTTCGTCCCATCATGAACATGTCGGAGGCCAAAAATTCAGTTAACCAGGATGGGGGCTAGTGATGGGTTCAGTAACCATGGGCCCAATGGGCCAGGCCTCGTAGCAAGCCCACAATTTAACATAATTCTTTCAAAACAAAAGTCTCACATTGCTTTTAGAGGAATAGTGTATCTGTAAATTTCACTATAAAAGTAAGTACCCTCAAACTTTGAATGACAAGTCGGAGAAGCTCAAAAAGCTCCATGAGGCATCAGATCGCTCCGAGATGGGCATAGTCGTTGCTAGCCAATCTCCAATGAGAGTGAAATGGCGATCAGGAGGCCACCAGCCCTCTCTCCACTAGGAGGCTCTCAAGGCTAGTGGCCTTCTGCTGCCAGGAGGCTCTCAGCCCTCATCCAGTCTAGAGGAGGCTCTTAGCCCTCCTTCGGTCTGGAGGCTCTTAGCCCTCCTTCGGTGTGGAGGCTAGTGGCCTTTCGCCATCAGGGGGCTCTCAGCCCTCCTCCAATCCGAAGGCCAGTAGCCTTCTGCCACTAGGAGGTTCTCAGCCCTCCTTCAGTCTGGAGGCTATCAGCCTTCCACCGCCAGGGGACTCTTAGCCCTCCTTCCTTCTGGAGGCTCTCAGCTCTCTGTCACAAAGACAGGAGCCTACTTCCCAGAGACAAGAGCCCTTTGTCCCGAAGACAAGATCCCTCCATCCCGAAGCCAGAAGCACTCCATCCTAGGGGCCCTCTATTTCTAGAGTACTCCGTCCTGGAGCTACGAGCCCTCCGCCTCGGAGTCAGAAGCTTGCTGTCCAAGAGTCAATCGTCCGCTTAGATAATTAGGATGTTCACCTATCGAGGTAGCTTTATCCTTCTCCTCTAAGTCGCCCTCTATCGGGTGCACCTTTAAGTCATCCTCCTTGGCGCATGTCAAAGCCACTCCTCTGTTGGGCGCACCTCTAAGTTTCCTCCGCGGGCACACCTCTAAGCAGCCCCTCTGCCGGATGCACCTCTAAGTAGCCCCTCTACCGGATGCACCTCTAAGTCGCCCCTCTGCTGGGCACATTCATGGAGTTTAAGCCTTCTAATATATCCCTCTCACACTTCTCTCATCGCTCCCGTCATGTTTACCTTTAAATATGCATTCCCCCATTTATTGTGAAAAATTTTTGACTTTAGCGTCGAAGTGTCAACGGGGGATAGCCCCCTGTTGTCCTCTCACCTCTTATTTATAATTTGTATTGTACAGGTTCTGAGTTATCAGTGACGGAAACCAGACTCGATCTAGATCAACTCGCAGTGGAAGATTGGAAGGATCTCTAATTCGTACAACAATTGGCGACCCGAGACAACAAGAACTAATCAATTTGACTTTCAATTGATGGTTATATATTATATCATCTAATTTTTATACCGGACAAATCATATGGTCATCGGAGATGTAAATCTATCAATGGATTTTTTTGCTCAATTGAGCTTTCTTATTCCTTAGTCTAATCTCAACCCATACTTTAAAATATTATTTTATAGTTGAGTATATATCCATAACTAACATGATTTTATAATGATATAATTGTCTTTATAGATGGCTGATAATTTTCTTATAATTTATACTACTATGGTAAAATTTTTCATATGACATTTAAATAGTAAATACAATAGAAACTTTTACCCCTGAAACTCTCAACATTAATTATATTACAAATAGTAAAAAAAAGAAAAGGTTTTAAACTTAAATATCATTAGTTAAATTTAATGTAAATTTTACATGATAACTAGACACATTGTTGCCATCATAATGTTCACATTTAACACTTACATTCAATTTTAATCAATATCTATTTTATAATCTAGAATAATCTCCTTATTAAGCTCATTTGAAAAAATAAGCTCAAGCTATTGCTGATAAATACTACTCAACTAGAACTTTATTTAAAAACTATTTATCTGATAGGTCCAGTATGAATATGGGCTGACATCAATGAGGTTCAACCGGTTGGCAGGCCCAACCAGGTGATGGGACCCGAGAGGTTTAGATCATGGCCCACTAGACGCTTCTAACACACGCCCAATCGCCATCCACCTGGATCTCTCCCGAAATGACTACAGACTGGCAGCGCAAGTGGTGCCAGCTCTGAAAATATTAGCTAATGGGAGAGAGGTCAACCATGGCAAGCCACAACGCCCGTCGTCCTACAGTAGTTCAACTAATCCCAACAAAAGTCAACTAGGCCAGTGTCGGCCACGCCTGGCGACAGTCCTTGCAGCACCACAAGGCGACAACTGACATCATCAGTCGTTGCCAGTGCTTAACGGCTGGCAAACCTAGGTATGACACCTATTGCAAGATCCTGCACCAAAAGCGTCATCCACGGAGTTTACAAATACCTTCACTAACGATGGAGAGAGGGATTTGAGATTTGCGATCCTGCATTCAAATTCACTCGAGGCCCCCTAAAAGCTCTCCCACACTAAACTTCAACAAACAAACGCGAGGAGAAAGGATCAGCTCTCTTCCCTCTGTAATCGCCGCTTTAGCATGACGATCTTAATTAGCCACTCATCATAGTGCATTAAAGGGGCCTGAGTCTCCTAGCATATTCGCACCACTTGCACACTTGTATCTGTGCAATCTCCATCATGTTTACCTTCACGCTTGCATCTTTCTGTTCCTTAGAAAAAATTCCTAACTTAAGCGTTAGAGTACTTATGACAGGGAGAACCTCCCGCCATTCTCGACCTCTTATTCGTAGTTTATAGTGTGCAGGGCCCAAGTTGAGAGATGTGGAGACCAAACCTGTTCGAGATTGATATGATGTGTAGAATCCGAAGGCTTCCTAATCTGCATGAGAACCTGGACCCAAGGGCACATCATTGGAGCCGTTTATGAGAATGATAACAAAGTTTGACCACCTATCATTGCATCTACTTTCCTAGTCAGAAGATGGTCAATACCAGAGCGCAGGCTAGCATGCCAGCGAGGGACATTGCAGCCCATGGAGATGACCTCTCTAGGGGTAGCCGTGTCGGTGAGTAGCCTGAGCCAGACGTGCACAAGCTGGCAGCCAACGTAAGTGACATGAAGTAGATGCTTCAGGTACCATACGCTCAGGTTGGTGCACAATGGATGGGAGCTCCTCCCCTAGGACCCCAAGCGTTAACCTTTAGACGAAGGGGACGTGGGGCGAGGACCCCAATGGCAAGGACAACCAGGCTAGACGACGTTGAGCTCAGGAATTTCATGAATACTAAGAGGAGCGAATCCACTTCTCGGATAGAAGAGAAGTTGGAGAAGATATGGAAGCACGTGTTTATGGGGGAAGTTGGGAAATAGGCACTCAACCTGAGGAGGTCGTCGTTCGCCACGGACATCCAGACGCAGTCACTTCCCCTCAAGTTCAAGATACTAGCACTAGACACGTACGATGGAAGTACGGATCCAGTGGATCACCTAGACACTTTCAGATGCTACTGACCTTCTATGAGTCAAGCGAAACCACCATGTGCCAATGCTTCCTTCTGACGCTCAAAAGGGATGCCAGGCTCTGGTTTCATGGCCTCCCGCCTAACTCCATCCGATCGTTCGATGAGATCGCCAATTGCTTCCTCTGCCAGTTTGTCTCCGACAGGAGGGAGGAGTGGCAGCCCTGACACCTTGTCCGCCTCTGCAAGAAGCCTAAGGAGAGTTTGAAGCGGTTTCTCAAATCCTTCACCACAAAAGCTCATCGAATACCACAGTTCTCCAACGAGATGAAGCTGAGCGTCTTTATCATCACGTTGGTAGATGGGGAATTCTTCAAATACTTAGCACATCAGCGCCCCTGGACTTTTCGGGAGGTAGAGGCCATTGTTTGGGCATACATTGTAGGCGAGGAGGCCAATGAAGTGAAGCATCCCAAATGCGTGGACCGATAGCCAGAAGGTCCAACCATGGGGAAGAAGAGAAATGGAGATGGCGGTCACTCATGGGAACCTCGTAAGCAGCCGCAATTTGAGTCGAGTGTTCAAAGGGAGTTCAAGCCCTTGGCCCTTATGTCTCTAAATGACACCCGTTCAAATATTTTGATACAGATCCACGATGAGAAGTTCCTGAAGTGCCCCAAGGTGCTAAAAAACCCAAAGGGCGAAGACTAGACCAAAAATTACAATTTCCACCAATCTCTGGGACACGCTACTGAAGACTACTGGACCCTACAGAAGGAGATTGAAGACCTGATCTATCGAGGGCACCTCACGCAGTTCCTAAGAAGCCCAGGCAGACCCCCAAGGCAACCAGGGATGAGGCCAGAGTGCAACCAAGGAACCGTATCACCGCCAGCATCATTAGCATGGTATTGAGTAGGCTAGCCAAGAGTAGCGGCCAGGATCGACCCAATGCCACATCCAGCAGCAAGAGAGCGAGGGTAGGAGTTAGGACTAATGTTATTAGTTTTAGCGATGATGATATGACTCATGTAATCTCCTCTCATTCCAACCATTTTATTGTATCAGACCTCATTTCAGATGGTATATTAGACTATCAGTTGAAATGAGTTTTCATTGATAATGGAAGCTCTAACAATTTATTGTATCTCAAAATATTTTTCAAACTTGGACTAAAAAAAAAGCCAGGTGAGAGCAGCTGAGGGCCCTCTGTATGGCTTGGATAATGAACCAGTGCCCGTATAGGGAGAAGTCCAGCTCGAGGTCACAATGGAGACTCACCCATGTACAGCCACATGAGCGCTCAAGTTTCGTGTCGTCACCTGTCATCGGTCTACATCGCAATTCTAGGCTAACCATTCCTAACCATCTTCAGTGCGGTGACATCAATCCCTCACTTGAAGGTAAAATTTCTGACTCCGTACGAAATAGGGGAGGTGCTGGGCGACCAAATGATGGAGCGGACATGCTACCTCTCCTAGGTCGCTCCAGCCACCCTTAGCCGATCATCAGAGGATCTGGACTTTCGTGATGAGTCCATGTTGCAACAGGTCCAATCCAGAGAATCGACAAAGTTGGTCCCCTTGGATCCCAACGAGTCGGAGAAATGCATACATGTCGGCAGCTCCCTTTCGACACTAATGCCCGACCAACTTGTGAGCTTCCTTAGGCAAAACTCCAACATTTTTGCATGGACTCTTACAGATATGCCCAGGATCCCAACCAAAGTAATGGCCTATAAATTGGGCCTTAATCTCGATCACAAACCTGTATAGCAGAAGCATAGGAACCACTCCACCGAAAAGCTGATTGTCATAAGGGAGGAAGTCAAGAAACTACTCAACATAGGGTTCATAAGGGAGGTCTAGTACCCGGACTGCTGTCGAACGTAGTTCTTATGAAGAAAAGCAATGACAAGTGGTGGATATGCATTGATTTTACCGACGTAAACAAGGCTTACCCGATGAATAGCTTCTCGCTGCCTAGAATCGATCAACTGGTAGACTCCACGTCTAGGCATGAACTATTGAGCTTCGTGGATGCCTATACAGGCTACAACCAAATAAGGATGAGCCTGGACGACAAGGAGCACATATCTTTCATGACCGACCAGGGAATCTATTATTACAAAGTCATGCCCTTCAGCCTAAAGAACCCCGGTGCTACTTATCAATAGTTAGTGAATAAAATGTTCAAAGTCTATATCAGACGGAATGTGGAGGTGTATGTATACGAAATACTCGTTAAAAGCAGAGCCACCGATGACCACGTGTGCAATCTGGCCGAGACCTTTGAAGTTCTTTGGGCTCACAAGATGAAGCTCAACCCAATGAAGTGTGTGTTCAGGGTGACATTCGAAAAATGTATATGACATACTCGTTAAAAGCAGAGCCACCGATGACCACATGTGTGATCTGGCCGAGACCTTTGAAGTTCTTTGGGCTCACAAGATGAAGCTCAACCCAATGAAGTGTGTGTTCGGGGTGACATTCGAAAAATTTCTGGGCTTCATAGTATCCTCGCACGGCATCAAAGCAAACCTGGAGAAGATAAGAGCCATTCTTGACATGAGCCCACTACAGACGGTGAATGAGGTCCCAAAGCTCACATGTAGGATTATCACCCTCTCACGGTTCCTGGCTAAATTGGCAGAGAAGAACTTGCTATTCTTCAAGGCTTTGAGAGGGACGAAGGCGACGAGATTCCAATGGACCATTAAGTGCGAGTCTGTATTCCACGAGCTTAAAGAATATCTCTCTGACCCTCCACTCTTGACCTTACCTTCGGAGGGTGAAGACTTATATCTCTACCTGGCGGTGTCAAACACGACCCTGAGCTCGGTCTTCATTCGTCAACGGGGAGATCTGTAGCAACCCATGTACTACATAAGCAAAGTGCTGACAAACACGGAGTCTCGCTACTTTCATACCGAAAGGATTGCTTTGGCCCTCATCTACTCCACCAAAAAGTTGTGGTCTTACTTCCAGGCTCACCACATCGTTGTGTTAATTGACCAGCCGCTCAAGGGAATCCTTCAGAAACTAGAGACATCTGGGCACCTAGTCAGATGGGCTATAGAGGCGGTGAGTTCGACGTGGAGTTTTGTCCCTGGCCAGCCCGAAAGGGCATGGCCCTCGAGACTTCGTAGTCGAGACAATGACCCCTGCTGTCAATGCCCCTGATTAGGTTGATGGCACAAACTTCATATGCGTCCCGATATGGACCCTGCAGTCGATGGATCGTCCACGCAAGAATGCAGCGGGGCCAGGATCATTCTTTGGACTCCCGATGGGTAGGAGATAAAATCCTCTCTAGAACTTAGAATCCTGATGACCAATAATGTTACAGAATATGAAGCCCTCCTAACCGGATTCAGATTAGCAAAGGAATGCTCGGCAAAGGCATTGGTTGTCTACAGCGATTTGGAGCTGGTGGTTGACCAATTCCAGGGGATTTTCGAGGCATCAAACCATCAACTAGCCAAGTACCTGGCCAAGGGAAGGACCCAAGGCTAGGCATTTGAGAAGGTCGACATCATGCACATCCAGAGCGCAAAAAACATGAAAGCCGAATAGCTGGCCAGAGCTACGGCAACGAGTTCTTAGGAGCAGTATGCCAGAAACATGCGAGAAGTCCTAACTGCACCTAGCATTGACGACCCAGAGTGGGAGATGCTATAGGTAGCCGAAGACAACAATTGGATGACCCCATACAGAAGATATTTGACGGATGGTATGCTGCCAGAGGACCCAGCGGAAGCCAAGCGCTTAAAGAAGACAGTTGGTTGGTATGAAATCATCGACGGGAGGTTATACCGCCAAGGGTACTTGACCGCCTACTTAAAATGCCTCTCACCCCAGCATCTGTGGCTCACACGTCGGAGGGAAGCACATCACATTTAAAATCATGTGACAAGGTCTGTTCTGGCCCATGATGAAGCGAGACACCATAGATTTTGTCAAAAGTTACGAGAGCTGCGAAGTCCATAGTTCCGTGATCCACCAACCACACACGGAGTTGTAGAGCCTACAGGCTCCATGGTTGTTCCTGCAATGGGGGCTTGACATCCTTGGGCCCATGCCCTTGGCATCCAGACAAAGAAAATTTCTTATTGTCTGAATCGATTACTTCACCAAGTGGGTCGGGGCCACTCCCCTAGCACGCATAACCAAGCAAAACGCAACAGATTTCATCCGCCAGAGCATTATTTGTCAGTTCGGGATTTCAAAGGTCATAGTGACCGACAACGGAACCCAATTCACCAGCAAGCAATTCATCAAGTACTGGATGAACCTGTACAATAGACTGGTCCACACTTCCGTCGCATATCCGCAAACAAATGACCAGGTTAAAGTGACCAATCGGACGCTGTTGCATGGGGTAAAGACTAAGTTTGAAGATGCGGGTAGCTCTTGGGTAGACGAGTTACCATCCGTGCTACAGTCATATCGGACGATGCCTCGGGAATTGACACAGGTGGGAATTGACACAGGAGATGCCCTTTAGTCTATGCTAAGAGGCTAAAATGGTCGTACCCATCAAGGTTGGGCTACCTAACCTTTGGATTTAATGCTTCGACCCTATGAGCGATTCCCAGCGGCTCAAAGAGCACCTGGATCTGCTCCCGAAAAGCCATGACGCAGCACGCTTAAGGACAGCGGCCTACCAGCAGTGCGTCGTTTGTTACTACAACAAGCGGGTGAAGACTCATCCACTTGAGGTCAGGGATTTAGTCCTACGGAGTGTAGAGGCAACGGGAAAGATTGCCCAAAGGAACAAACTCTCCCCAAACTAAGAGGGATCGTTCCTTGTTTCGATCATTCTCTAAAACCGGCCATACAAGCTACGCGTCCAAGATGGCAAACTGGTCTCTCAGACCTAAACTGCCACCCACATCAAGAAGTACTATTAATGATCCTCGGACATGCCCAGGTAAGGCATGCATACATGGTTTGGGGTGCCTGTACATGTGTCATATTTTTGTTAATAAAATCATTGTTTTCATTTTTTCTGTTTGACTGCGTATGTGATTGCATGCTTGCCTAGCATCTCATAAAGTAAAACGGCTTAGACTGTCTCTAAGTTAGGAGGACACTCATCCATCTGTAAGAAAAACCTTGGTCCTGTGCTAAGCATCCCACACGTGGTCGAACTATAAACTTTGGCTCTGCTTCGAAAGGCCCTTTAGTTGTCGAGAAACCTCGGTCCCGTGCCAAGCAGCCCCCACCGGTCGAACTCTGAACTTTTACTTCTCGCTGAAAGGCCCTTTAGAGATCGAGAAAACCTTGACCCCTTCCTAATCGGCCCACATGTAGTCGACCGCTCAGGCTTGGGGACTCCGACAGCTCTCGATAAGACGACCATTAAAACCTTAGGGGGCCTAAATGATAGGCATACGACAATCTTCTTCTGAAGAAGAGAGCACCCTCAGTTAACGACGGTCGGCTAGCTAGGACCATGTGCACATAAGCGACGATGCCTCAAGCGGGGTCGAGCGTCGAAACGGTGTTCTGCATGCAATGGCTTTGAGCCCGAGTCTGGCTGCAATAGCCTTAAAATCTGGCTGGCCCCTGTGAGACTCCACCTTAGGTATGCAGTGACATCCAACCCACTGGACAGAGGATCCCGCTAAGCATGAGGTGCAATGATATCCTCCACCGAGGATGAGCATAGTGTGAATGGCGCCCAAAGCGAGCCTCAACGTCGATAGCAAAATAGTTTAGTCGGCACAGCAAAGAAACCAAGAACATACAGAAGTAGCGATGGACAACAATGTGAGTGGACAAAAGGAATGAATCAATTCATTATTCAAGTTGAGAACTACAATGCCACTCGTGAAGGTACAAAACAAAAAATGTACAAAGGGTCCAACTACTCTAAGTGTGCGAGGGCCCTGCTTCCTTTGAGAAGTCGATCAGGCCCGTCTCTATCATTTCTCGAATCAAAAATTCCCTTGGAAATGCTTGGAGCGGCCACGAATGTTATGCGACGACACAGGCGTATACATTCCAGAACCTCGCATTCAACACTCGTGCCATCTCCTCTACAGCAAGCCGAACCCACAAGTTAGCTTCAATGCGAGCACTTCGGACCTGAAGCATAGAGATGTGGCTGCGGGCTGCTAGCCGCTCACTCTTCAGCCGCTCAACCTCTTGTCTAGTGGAAGAAAGCTCCTGCCTTATGACGGTTGTCTCGTCCTCTGGCCACTGCGCCGTTGCCTGCACGGCCACCTCCCAGGCCTGATGGAGGATTTTATCTCGGTAAGAGAGAGCCATCTAGACGAGGTGGACCATAGTCATGCTCTGCAAAGAGGGGAAAGAGATAGAGAGTTCATATATCCTAATTGAGTGGAAGCATGTTGCACAAAGAAAATTGGCGAACACATTCCTTATCGGATGAAGAAGTCATACCTCGAGGAAGGGCTCCTCCACAACACTGGGGGAATTTGGCGTAACCCTTGGTGTGGGCATGGCTGGGGGCTCTGAATGTGTAGCAACCTTCTCCCTTTTGTCCTCCTGAGCCTCGTTCACTAGGGGTCTCGTGGCAACCTCCTCGGATGTTCCTGCCTCCACGGCAAGTTTAGGTTCCACAACCAGAAGCGTAGGTAACCCCATAACCAGCACGTCAATAGTCTCCGGAGCATCCGCCGACTCAGCATCACCCTTAAGATCCACTATCTCAACAATAGCTTCCTGTGTTGTCTCAACAGGCTCAGCAACGCCAACTGCCACCTCCTTGATGTCTCCAACAATCACCTCCATGGCGGGTTTAGCCAACGGTTCCCCATGGGAGGGTCCCGCATCAATATCGGAGAAGGAACCTGGTGCAGACCCCTCAACCAGTGGATAATCAACAAGCGGAACACCATATTGCACCAAGGAAACAGTAGGAATTGGCGAAGACCCAGCAGCTCCCTCCGATGGACCTGGAAGATTGGCCCGACGCGGCTAGCAAAATCAGGGCCCTCCTGCTCGAAGTGTCTCCTGCCCATTTTAGCCTCTTTAGGGCCATCATATCCTCACCCGAGGAGGACTCTAAGGAAGAAGGAAGCAATGCCAATTGGGCAACTTGGGGGAAGGCTCTCGGATGACTAGAGCTCCGACCTTTCTCTTTTGAGCGGTGGCCGCCTCTACATCACTGCCGGTTTCCACCTAACGGCTGCAAAGATCTCGAGAGTCAGGTAATACTGCTTGATGTAAAATGTTTGAATTGCCTCCAAGATAAAGCTCATCAATGCCTTCTCCTTTCCCGCTTCCTGCTAGCTCGCCTTCTTTGTGAAATACTCGCCCACAAAGCCCACTCAGGGGGATCCGCCAAGAAAAAGGAGCGATCTTTTCAATTCTTCGTGGAGTCAGAGTTCGCCATACAAAAACAAAAGCCAGGACAAGGCGACATGGAAATCCAATCCTTTGACTCGTTACAGCAGAGGATCACCTTCATCGATCGGAAACCAAACGTGCAACCATGGAGGTGAATAAATACGCACATGGACACGAGATAACGCACGATGTTGGGATGAAGCTATGTCATAGGGATGCCCAACACCGACAGGATCCCATACAGGTTCAGTGCCACCGGGAAACGAAGCCCACGCTTCAGGTGGGACTCGTAGATGGTGATAAAGCCTTTCAAAGGCGCATTCGTTCTGGTCATCCTCCCTGAAGAAGATGGGCCATCTTGCTAGAGATGCGATATTTGGCTAGCAAGGCAGCAATGGCGCTCAATGTGAGGACTGACTTGATGTCACCAATTCTCTGGCGAATCGTCAGAGGCGCAGGATCCTTCTTCTTCATCATTGGCGTATGAAACAAGAGATAGTTTAAAGTGCAAATGACGAGAAGAGGAAGCATTTAAATAGGCAGGAAAGAAGGGCTTCAGGCAGTGTTGCCCAGGAAACTCAATGGTTGCCCTCAATGATGGCCATGACATGCATCCCTTCAGCAGGGCACAGCACGTCAATCCAAGTCACCCCATAATGGCGCTTGACATGCAGCCTCACAATTCGCGCCGCAGTCGTTTGCCGAATCCCATCCGTCACAATGAGCAATTAATGCAAAGATGTGAGCTGTCAAGAACTGCGACAGTGGCAGCTCGTCCAACTTTCACGTTGGAAGCACCACCCTCGACATTCAAAAGCAGCATGCTAAGATAAATAAATTATTTTATCAAAAAGAAATTTTATTAATAAAGCTTCTTTACAACTAAGGCAGGCCAATGGCCTCAAAATATAACAAGACTATTGATGCCTATTAAGCTCGGCAAGATCCAAAGTCGAGAACTCAGTCAGCTCCGAGTAGGTGTGGGCTCCCATGTTCTGAGAATCCAAGAAGCCCATAGGAACGTCAGGTACTACCAGGGAAGCTATCCTCTAGCTTAGGCAATTCCCGTCCTAGAATCACCCTTCCAGTATAGGGGCTAGTTCTTTCGAATGAATCCTTGATCTCAACTCGACCTCTAGCTGCATCTATGCACTGTACTGGTCTAGAAGGCGCTCCCAGCATAGTTGAAGCTCCCCCTAAAGAGTCGCTACCGGACTCTAAGCCTAAGTATTGGCGTCAACCAATTGTGACAACCTAGCCTCAAACTCCGACAAGGCCTATTCAAAATAAGTTGCCCACACCCAACTCTATCCGATTTCAGTGACGACGGCTTGTATCCAATGTTCAGCTTCCTCAACCGCCCGCTATGCACGAAGGATCAATTGACCAACGTCCTTAGGCCCCCGATGCCGAGAGGAGTTGAAGCCCTTCAAATTCAAAATTTGGCAGTGCCCTTAGGAACCTCATCGGTCCAAGGATTGATGGCTCCGATTGGTAGCCTCCCACCACTACTACGGCGGAATCTGTCTTGTCACGCCCTCTTGGCTCCAGTTCCTCCCATCTTGACTCCTTTGTGGATGGCTTGGGCTTAGAAAAGCAGGATGATCCCACTGGGCAGACTGGTTGCCCTCAGATGTAGTCAATGTTTTTGTCAGCCATTATAAGGATCAGAGCTAAATGAGAGAAAGAGCAGTTGCAAACTTAGAATGGTGAACAAATGCCCAAAATAAGGAGAGAGCCTTGGCACTTAAATAGGTAAGGGCCCTTAAAGGAAATGACATCGTTTGACTAAGGCTGAGCAAATCTCCGCCTAATGAGATTCTTTCACGTGGCAACACCCTGAAACATCGCACCTTTTCAAAGAAAAACAATTACGATGCGACAGCTGTACGGCTGCCAATGCAATAAATATGCATAGACAACTTGATGGACAAGGCCTTGACCGGTAGCATTCCATTACCCGAGAAAGAATGCGAGTAGTGCAAACCCTAGAACGGCTCCCGTCCAGCCTTCCCATCAACGGTCCGAATGTGGACTCGAGGGATGGCTGCTCGGAAGTCAAACTGCTAGCTGCTCGGCCCGTAAAATGAGCGAATGGCCAAGCATGTATGATGGAGAGAAGGCTCTTCGGCGCTTGAGTCATACCAGGTAGTAGTAAAGAAAAAATTTCAGTGGCACTAGGGATAAAGGTATAAATCGATACTTTTATTCATTGAAGTTTTATTTACAAAGTACAAAACTTGCACCAATACAAGTGCAAAGAGGATAAAAATAAAGCAAAATACAAGAAGCAGAAAAAGAAGAGCGACGTGCACCGGGAGAACTTGATCTGGAGCAGAAACACGCACGGAGAGAGAGCTCTCCTTTGATAGAATCACCGTAGTGCCGATTCCCCCTGGCTGGTGAATTGGATGCCAATCTCTCGCTGACGATGAGTTCAACTTTGCCACAACAAGGGAAGGGCCTCCACCTAGGGTAGACCACCGAAGCCGTGACACCGCGAAATACACTGAATGCTCAGCCCAGTAAGACCCCAGAATACACCTCCTTTAGCAAAGCCCTAGAGATGACCCGCAATGGAAGGAGTGCAAGGCAGAACATTTCCTAGGGTTAGTTACCCGGAATTAGGGTTATAGCTTCTCGATGCTCCTCCAACGGCCAAACATCCCGACCAAGTGAAGAGAAGGCATATGACGATTACAAAGTGGCCGAGCCACCTTTATTACAATGAGAAAACGTCCACAGGAAGGGCATGACGATAGGCTTCAAGAGTAGCTACGAGTCTTCCGTAGATTCATCCAATTTCCATGTGGAACCCCGCGAAGCATGAGACAAACCAAGGTCCCCACATTACTTCATTGGTGAAGGAATGAGCTTGGGTCCCCAAAGTCTAGGAACCCCTCAATTTATAGCGTGCAAAAGACTAAGCGTGCTCCTAAAAGGGTGCTCTGCCCAATAACCATCAATCGAAAAACAGGAAAGGCGTCAATGCAGAGCAAATCCCAAGCTAGAAATCTTGCCAAACAAAGTATCGAATCTCTACAGTGCCTCTGAAAAGTTACAGATTTGCCTAGGGAAGGAGCATGCCCTTAGGGAGTTGGTGACTGGTGCATCTCGAGAAATAATACATAAGCTGGCAGCACAAGTCCCATCTTCCAACATACTAGTGCATGACAGTGGGCCATCCTCAGGCATGGGAGACTAATGATGGGTCCAGTATGAATATGAGTCGACATTAATGAGGTCAAACCAGCAACGATGAGGCCCAACCAGTTGGCAGGCCCAATCAGGCGATGGGACCCAAGACGTTTTGTGACTGAACGGATTTTTTTTTTATTCCATCATTCATAACACAATTGAAAATCCAAACTAAACCAATTAGGTGCAACACAGGATCACAGATGCCATCTAGGACCCATATACTTTTAACCATAATAAGGACAGCGGAAGTTATTCTAACACTTGCGGAAGCATCCATAGTCATTCTAAAATATTCATTTCCGAGTACATAGCCAAAAATGTTTAACCATAGAAGTCCATCAAGTCATTACAATAATATTTCTCCAAAATAAACTTCTGAGGTCTTTAATAATCCTTCAGACAAGCTCTAATCACTCCAACTCATCAGGCACAAGCTCTAAAGCTTTATCTGTAGGGGGAAAAACATAAAACAGTGAGCCGATGCCCAACAAGGTACATGCACATGAGTAGTAAAACGATGATGTAGAACGGTCATGTAACTATGCATAAACAGAACGGTTAATCAGAATGCAGTCCAAAAAATAGAGAAAACATACCTTGACAATACTATACTTCAGAATCGGTAATCGGTACAGTAAACGGTAAATAGTAACATAACATATCAGTAATCAGTATATCATATCGGTAAACGGGATTTCATATTCGATAATCGGTACTTCATATTCGATACTCGGTACCTCATATTCGGTAATCGGTACGGTAACATAACATATCAGTAAAACAATAGACGATACTTCATATCATATCGGTACGGACCCTGCCAGTATACCCTACTAGCTGAGGGGGCGAATAATCGAGGATAGATTGTATTCACTCCACACAATCTAAGACCGATAACTGTCATATGGGTATCCCATCTCACGGGATCGGTATGGTATGCCACCCAAAGGTAGGCCGATAACAGTAATTCCTCCTGTCCATAACGCCCCGAGGGCAGGGCGGACCACAAATAATTTCATGGACAGAGTTATCCTCGATTACCACCGAAAAGTCCTAAGGCATGTCGGAGAACCTAACCTGACTGCATATCAGTCTGGGTCCAAAATAACAAAAACAGAAATAGAAATACTTTTTTTCTTATCGCTTATGAAAGCCATTTTTAGTCAGAAACATCGCAATTTATCCTTCAGAAATTGCATGCAGCATATATTAAGGCCAGTTCAAAAATCATATACTTCAAACCGATTTCAAATCATAGAACTTAATTCGAAAATCATATACTTAAAGCCGATTTCAAAATACACTTGAGGCCGGTTTCGATTTCATGGCATAAAATATACTTGGGGCCGGTTTAGATTTTTATCAAGGAAGGGCTGGAGCTCTTTTCTTGTTAAGGGAGCCGGTTTCATTTTCAGTACAAAAAGTCGAAGTTCTTTTTTTTCAAAATGCCGGAGTGCTCAAAAGCAGGAGTATTCAAAAGCCAGAGTGCTCAGAAGCCGGAATGTTTTTTCTCAAAAAGACGGAGTGCTCAAAAAGTCGGAGTGCTTTTCACTCAAAGGACGGAGTGCTTTTCACTCAAAGGACGGAGTGCTTTTCACTTAAAGGGACGGAGTGCTTTTCACTCAAAGGGACGGAGTGCTTATCACTAACGGGACGAAGTGCTTTTTACTCAAAGGACGGAGTACTTTTAAAAGCCAAAGTTTCATAAATCCGGAGTGCTTTTTACTGAAAGTTGGAGTACTTTTAAAAGTCAAACTTCATAAATCCGGAGTACTTTTTACTGAAAGCCGGAGTGCTTTTAGGACGGAGTGCCTTTCGGACGGAGTGCTCAAAAAGCCGGAGTGCTTAAAAATCCGGAGTTGATTTATTATTCAAGGGAGGCCGAACTTGTTTTTAACATGCAAGACCGAACTTAATTTCATGCAAAGGGAACCGATTTCGGTGTTATCATGCAAAAAGGGGCCGATTCTGATTTTAACATGCAAAGGGCCGATTTCGATGCTTGTAATACCGATTTCATTTTAGTCCGGATTCTGCAAATTTTCGGTTTAAGCAGGAAGCAGGAGGTAGAAAGCATGAACTAACTATGAAATCCATCATACTGTAAATATACTTGAGCGGTAATTTTAAAACGGTAAGCATTTTAAATCGGAATGAAAACTTGTAATATCAAAAGCAGAGTATACATTTGCATTAAACCATAATCTTAAAAACAGGGGGAAAGGTGTATACTTGCAATATTCTTAAAGCATGAATTTAAAAACAGCATTCGAGGTACACTTGCAATATTCTTAAAGCATGAACTCAAAAACAGCGTCCGAGGTACACTTGCCTGAGAGTTGCCCAATATCACCGTTTTGAAGTTTCTCCTTCACTCCCTCCTTTTTGCTTGTATTGGCTGACTACTTCAACCAACCGACGCTGGGTTTTTATAGAGGAGGGGTTTGGTGGGGTAAGTGGGGTAAGTTACTTACTCCTATACTTGTTTGCAGACGGTAGGTAGGAGTAACTAAATTAGTTTACCTACTCTATTTGGTCGCCGCCTAGTTGGATTCTAACTAAATAGTAAAGTTTACTTTTGTCTTTA